>CM047394.1:22478352-23078352 GCA_026123125.1 Chironomus striatipennis | reverse complement strand
GCTACTTTTACTGACTTCATGTCGTTAGTTATTTATTTTGCTCTCGTTCATTTCATTTTTTACGTTTCAGCTGCGAAGTTTAGAAAGTTTTAATGTGAAAATGCAATTTTTACTAAAATTGCTCAGCTCTTTTCAAAAAATGCGTTTTAATTCATTCAAAGAACCTAACTTGTCTTCATGTCAGTAAAGTTTTAAATCTTTTTCTCCTGTCCACACTTTTTTAATATACACCAGTCGTAGAGCATAAAAGAGAGAATTTTTCATTGTTAAGTAGGAAAAATGCATGTGACAGCAGTACAACTGTGTTAAACCATTAAAGGCTCCTCGCTTTATGACATTATTCTATTTCATGTTGTTGCTCGAATGCACATGATCATCATACGTAAAAGAAAGACACAAAAATTTCACTCACCTCTTCCTCATTGCTTGCGGTATTCACAGAATCCATTGATTGTGACAATGGATGAGATTGCATGGGATTTTGTCCCATTTGTCCGACTGGATCCATGTTACTGTTAGCTGTTGTATTTGGTGTTGTTACTGAACTTGTTATTGTTGCTGTTGAATCAGATGATGCTACTGAATTATTATTGCAAGCAGCACTTATATTTGATGCGGATGTTGTAATATTATTGTTATTACTATTATTCTGTACTAATCCTTGTGTTGAAGCTGCTACAATAGCTGACTTATTTTGCTGTTGTGTTGCTAATGCCGCTTGTGATGGGTTAAAGCTCGATGATGTATTAATTGACTTGATTTGTTGTTGCTGATGTTGAGCTGTTGCAATAAAATTGGGAATTTGTGTTGGAATTGTTCCCGTTGGCGTTGAAGTTGTTATAATTGATTTAATTTGCGTTAATGCGGGCGATTTTGCAGCAAGTGGTAATGGCAAATTCTGTAATATAGGCGAGGCTTGTGGGTGATGATGATGATGGTGATGAAAAGGCGCTAAAGGATGATGAGGATGCTGAAAATTTGCAACTGCTGCGGCGGCTGCTGTTTGTGATGCCAACAAGTAGTTATTATTGAGAATATGTGATGAAATCACAGGCGGTAGTGTCGATACGACAGTTGGATTTGCAGGTGTCAATGTAAGAGGATTTGACGCCGGTCGTAATCTCTTTGGTGACAATACCTGAGTTGGGGCGCTCGCTACCTGTTGTGAAGATGATAATCATATGAATGGAGATACATTTATGTTAGACTGAATAAATTCTCATGAATAAGTATTACGCACAAATCAAATTGAATGAATGGAAAACATGCTCCATTTCCGGACATACTGAATTATTGGACAATGTCCATCCGTACATGATTTGTGATTAATACAAAAGCTTTCTCGAGTATTTTGATGAACATAAAAGCATAAATTGAGATAAACTTACCGTTATTTGCGGAGCTGGCCTTCGTTTGGCCACTGACGACGAAATGGTGAATCTATTTAAATAATCCGTGGGTAAAATAGATTGGCCCAGTGGTATATTATACTCAGCTCGACTCGTTCTTGCTTCGTTTATTAAAATCTGCAAGTAAAAGAAATGCAAAAAAAAAAAAAAAATAGTAAAAATGCTTACTTAGTCAAATTTAATTAGGTACTAGTTCAGAAAAGACAAAGATGAATTTATAAATTCATTAAGAATTCAATTCTGTAATTTTAAAACAATTTACTTTTCATATTTCTTAGGAATCTGAATACAATTAATCAATTCACTGTTATTCTGCGTTTGTATGGATGTCTTGTTTAGTCACGCGCATGTTTCTATTTGAATTTGTCTAATTGTTTGCACGTTTGAAATAATGATTATTGTTTTACTGCTTTTCAATGGAACTAAAATTTGTTTTGAAATGTTAATCTGGTAATCAAAAATTGAACAAGCAATTGTGTCAATCTCTGATTTAATATTATTTGATCAATTAATTCTATCCAATTTTTCTAAAGAGCAATTAATGATTTGGTGGCAATGATTGGATGACAAAAACACTATTAAGTTTCAAAAATTAAGTTAAACAGCTATTAATACTAAAAGCTCAATAAATAGTCAAGAGCTATTTTTCACAGCGACTAATTTGATATGCCCAATTTAAATCAAAAATGACATTTTCAAGCAATAATTGTCTAGTTTAAAACTCTCACTAAACTGCACTTAAAGTATTAAAAAATGTCTAACTGCAAATACTTGATATTGCAAAATAAATTTGTAATGCTTTGACAGATTTGCATGGGCTGTAAAAATTTGTAGTAGATGCTTTTCACTTTTAGCATTGAAAAATTGTTTAACTTTTTTGTAGGAAGAAGTTCTCCTTAAGTAATCTTAGATATGTCTTTTGAAATTAAATTTACATTCAGCAAGCATTAGTTAAGTTTACTAAGTTTTTAGTTAAGGAGTGGAAATTCACCACTTACTGACATTGTCTGTCCTAATTGTATAATTTTACAAGACTTTTTTTAAAGCCAATTCAATAACATTTGAATGACTTTTTTCGGTTTTCAAACTAAATATTAAGTTTCAAAAGCGTGTTTGATTTTGTTCTTTTGTGTGCTGCACTAAGTAATACAGTAATATTGAATCATGCGGCGCATTACAACTTTATTTTTGGGCCTGTCATATCAGTTTCTTTGAGATGGATGTAAATAAATTTTTAAATTCCTTCTAAAACTTGTTTCAAAGTCTCATTTTAAAATTATTTAAGAAACGAATATCTCAGATTTAACACAGACTTCTTTATAAAAATTTCCCAGACCTTGACAATAACAAAGCAATCACCATCATCACATCGTGTCAAACAATAAAATGCGCTCGATCGTGCGTTGAATTTTAAAGTTCTATGAGAGAAAAAAAACCAAAAATTTTACTCTCAAAACTAATTTGCTTCAAGTTTTTTTTTTTGTTTATTTGTTGCTGCTTTTTAGCGCATTTTCCCCTTGGGAAAAGGACGCTATTGTCCGCACTTTGTCCGTCCGTCCGTCCGTCCGTCCGTCTGTCCGTCTGTCTGTCATCGCATCTCCTCCTCAGGGTTAAGCTTTTTTGATGCGGTTTTTGGCTTAAAATGTGTGTAGTATGTCTGGCTAGAGCTGGCGAAAAAATCAGCATGAATGGTCACTTCCTCTGCTGGAACCAGCGTAAAAAGTGCCAAAATTGCATTTCTTTATATGTGTTAGTGTGGTAAAATACACTAAAATGTTGACTTTTTCAAAAATTCATCCTTCCTCGGTTCAAATCCCATCAGAGGTCGAATTCTTTTTTCGGTACTTTTTTGATTCCTTATGACTGGAACTGACTTTATGGCCATGAATGCTTACTGGATCTCACTTTATGGTCATAAATGCTTACTGGATCTCACTTTATGGCCATGAATGCTTACTGGATCTCACTTTATGGCCATGAATGCTTACTGGATCTCATTTTATGGCCATAAATGCTTACTGGATCTCACTTTATGACCATGAATGCTTACTGGATCTCATTTTATGGCCATAAATGCTTACTGGATCTCACTTTATGGCAATAAATGCTTACTGGATCTCACTTTATGGCCATAAATGCTTACTGGATCTCACTTTATGACCATGAATGCTTACTGGATCTCACTTTATGGCCATAAATGCTTACTGGATCTCACTTTTTGGCCATGAATGCTTACTGGATCTCACTTTATGGCCATAAATGCTTACTGGATCTCACTTTATGACCATGAATGGTTACTGGATCTCACTTTATGGCCATAAATGCTTACTGGATCTCACTTTTTGGCCATGAATGCTTACTGGATCTCACTTTATGGCCATGAATGCTTACTGGATCTCATTTTATGGCCATAAATGCTTACTGGATCTCACTTTATGACCATGAATGCTTACTGGATCTCATTTTATGGCCATAAATGCTTACTGGATCTCACTTTATGGCAATAAATGCTTACTGGATCTCACTTTATGGCAATAAATGCTTACTGGATCTCACTTTATGGCCATAAATGCTTACTGGTTCTTACTTTATGGCCATAAATGCTTACTGGATCTCACTTTATGGCAATAAATGCTTACTGGATCTCACTTTATGGCCATAAATGCTTACTGGATCTCACTTTATGGCAATAAATGCTTACTGGATCTCACTTTATGGTCATAAATGCTTACTGGATCTCATTTTATGGCCATGAATGCTTACTGGATCTCACTTTATGACCATGAATGCTTACTGGATCTCATTTTATGGCCATAAATGCTTACTGGATCTCACTTTATGGCAATAAATGCTTACTGGATCTCACTTTATGGCCATGAATGCTTACTGGATCTCATTTTATGGCCATAAATGCTTACTGGATCTCACTTTATGGCCATAAATGCTTGCTGGATCTTACTTTATGGCCATGAATGCTTACTGGATCTCACTTTATGACCATGAATGCTTACTGGATCTTATTTTATGGCCATAAATGCTTCCTGGATCTCATTTTTAATTGTTTTAAATTTATTTCCGGTTTATTTGCTATACGCGGAAAATGCGCTTTCGTCGGTCACAAGTGACCACGTTGATACTAGTTTTGTTTTTCTTCAAGCTTAAAAGTCATGAACATTCGGTGTTGTGTTACTTTTTGTTGTAGTTTTATTTACGTTTTCTTTTTAATTTTTTGTTATTATTATTTGAAATATCTAAGTATATCTTGCTAGCTTTTTGATGGAGCAATTTACGTAGACTCGCAAGTAAGTGAGGAATAGCAATAAATAAATTTATAGGAGAAAAAAAAGAAGAGTGAATAAGTAAGAAAGTTGATGATATGGGAAGGAGTTGACGTGCATTTCATTAAAAATTTTTAGAACGTACCTTCGGAGAATGAATCGGAACAATTGAGTAGTACATCAAAAGTAAGGATGGATCTAAAAAATTGAGATTTTTTAATCCAAATCTGAATATCAATTCTTAAAAATTTTGAAATTTTTCGAAATTTTTTTTTCTGAAACACATCAGTCATAGACATTATGCATGCAACGACAACATTCAACCTACATACACGACAACTTTTTGCTAAAAATATGTATCAATTTAATTGTTTCACACAGCAGTAGAGAAATAAATGTATATGTAAAAACTTTTTATCTCAATGTTGTGTATGAAAGCGTTAATGCGAAGAAAAAGAAATGATTTTGAAACAATTCATAAATTTCTATCGTAATATGGACGAGAAGGTTAGAAGAGAGAAATTAAAGATACGTGCGAGGTAAAGCGATTCATGTTGAAAAATTTAATTCAACGAAAATCTGTTCCTTTATCTATAGAAAGCTCTGCCATTCAACCTCCACCTTAAAATGTTATACTTTTTTCTTTATTTTCATCATCATCTTTCCGGATTCAATATAGCAAGAAGCATTTATTCGCGTGGCAATGCTACACAATTGTAATCTTCAAAAGACGTGAAAAACACAACAAAAAGAAAATCTCAGTTGTTCATATTATTACAGTAAAGAAATCTTCACAGAAAATTTCGCATACATATTCATAATAATTCTGTGATAGCATGCTAAATGATTGTGTACAGAGAAAACATTGTTGGATGAATCTTTGAATATTTGAATTTTGATTGTAAAGAGGTTTTAAATTTCTTAGTATCAAGTTTAAACATTTACAGCATTCTATCTAGATATTTAAGATTATAATGCAAAAATCTCACAAAATTAGCGCAAAAATTGAATAATTTTTTATCATGGAAAATTAATTTTCAAAGACCGAGATGAAAAGTAAATTTTCACTTCTAAACGCACATAGTGGAACATCTGTGTTCATACTTTATGCTTTTATCTAAAGCAAATCAAAAAGTTTTTAATTTTAAGCCATCCAAATGAGAAGTGAAATGAAGATGGATAATAAAAAGGAAAGAAGTGAAGAATTTCTACTTTTTTGTAATATTCTCGTTCCATTCTTGCTGTTACTTTGTAGTCCATGAAATTAAAAAAGAAATACCTATATCTTTCCTTGTACTTTATTTTGCTGTTTCGTTCTGAAGACTGTTTTTAAGAATCAATAACAGATGAGCAGGAAAAAAGAAAGAAAGTGAAAGAAGTTGAAATAAAACTTTTTTTTTTCGTTGAAGCAAAACAAGTGAAATGAAGAATAAGAAAAAAATAAAATAAAATTGAAAAAAGTTTCACATCAAATATTAATTTCAGACGTAAGGTATTCTCGTTGAATTTTTTAATTTTTTCCGCTGTTGGCATAGGAGTTGATGTAATGAATTTGTCTGTAAAAAGGATTGGAAATTCTGTTAAAAATACGGATATTTTTCTTATCCAGTTAGTAAATGGAGAAATATTTGCTCATGACTAGTATGAAGCGGATGTGAATGTCAACAGGGATTAAAAACAGTATAATTTTTCTCTTCTGGATGATAAGTTTTGAATTGAACATTTTTGAATGAACTTTTTTTGGAGTTCTAAAACTAGGTTTAATTTTTAATAAATCCGTTCAAATTCAAATAAATTGAATAATTGAAATTTTGCAACCTAAAAAAATTCATAAGTATCAATTAAGTTGGTTCTTTCAAAATTTGGAAATACTTTTACAGGATCATGCATTTTAATTATGACAGTATCTAAAGTATTAATCATATACTTTAATTCCTACTACTTTTCCATAAATCTTGAGTTACCAACCATATTGTAGAAAACCCAAAATATAATTCCATTCATTTTTTCCTTCTCTCATAGCTCTCAGCAGTAACAAAAAAATCTAATACTTAATCTTCGTGTGCTGCTTTGTTAATATACACGTTTTAAGTGTGAGTGACGTCCATCAATCAATCAACATTAAAGAGTAAAGGCAAAGAGCAAAAAAAGAGAATTTTTTCCTTACCGACGAGAGAGGAAAGACGTAAGATTATTTATATCAAGATTTTAATCTTGCATAATTGTGAAAGTGAGATGGAGGCAATGAAGGTAAAGTAAGGTTAGTAAATTGATTGAGTAGAGCAAAAATAAAAAAAAATCCAATTCATCGTAAGAGAAGATATAAGTGAACATTTGAATGTCTAGGACAAGTTGTAAGTAATAAGCTTATAGTGTAATACGATAATAGTTAAATGTATATGAATATCGCGAGTGAACTTTAAAAAGTTCTTGTAAAATGCACACAACTCAGTCTGGTTTATTGATGGAAGAAAGAGTATGAAATAAGATACAAGTAACCTTCTCACGATTCACTATCTCAATTTACCACATAATGCGATTCGAATTTTTCCTTTTTTTCTATTCATTCTATATTTTCCATTAACTGTAAAGTAAGTTGAAGAATCACTAACATTTTGATTTTTGGGCGCTTGTTTGAATGAATTTAGTACTTGTATAAGTGTACAGGAAGTAGAAATGGATAAATTCAAAAGGATCTCTGAAACTTTCACAGTTTTCCGAGACTATTCCGAGAGAAACCGAGAGCAAGTTAGAATTTTCCGAGACCCCGTAGTTTTCGAGATCTGGAGATGGCCCAAATCGTATAATATCCTCGCGTACTTCCCATAGGATAGTTTTCAAAAACCACCGAAAACTAACAAGTTATATATTAAAACACATCTACTTTTTCCGAGAAGATTCGAGAGCTAAAAATTTTTATATCTCGACTTTTAGTTTTCGAGATATGAGGATAAGAAAATTTTTAGACGAGTTTTGCTTGGGTCAAAAAATAAAAATTCGAAAAAATGAAGTTTATAATGAAAAATATACACCAAAACGCATCTACTTTTTCCGAGAGGAAACGAGATGCAAAAATAATTTTGTATTGATTATTCTCTTTTGAGTTATAATGGTTTGAAGTTTTCGACGAGTTCAAATTTTTGCCAAAAATTTCTAACTTTACGAGAATAATTTTTATATTACAAATTATATATCAAAATTCATCTACTTTTTCCGAGAAGTTGAGAGAAATAAAAATCTTTTGAAAATTATTTTTGAATTTTGAGATATCGATCGTCAAATTTTATAATAGACCACCACGAGTTTTAGAAACTTTCCAATTTTTCGAGAGCAAGTTTTTATATGACATGTTATATATCAAATTTCATAATTTTTTAAGAGAAGTCTGGAATTTATTATTTCTTAAAAAATTAAACGTTTATTTTTCAATCACACGCTTTTAGACATATGCAGTTTTGTGAAACTTGAGTAGGTAGAAATTGCATGAAAAAAGTTTTTTAAATTATTTAATGTTAAAATTATAATTTTTTACTTTTTGGATTAAATTATTAATTCAAATTCATATATTAAATATATATGGAGGTATTTTATTAAGTTGGTGAAATAAATTATAAAAATAAAAAAAAATAATCCTGATAGTTAACACATGAATCAATAATTTAATCCAAAAAGTAAAAAATTATAATTTTAACATTAAATAATTTAAAAAACTTTTTTCATGCAATTTCTACCTACTCAAGTTTCACAAAACTGCATATGTCTAAAAGCGTGTGATTGAAAAATAAACGTTTAATTTTTTAAGAAATAATAAATTCCAGACTTCTCTTAAAAAATTATGAAATTTGATATATAACATGTCATATAAAAACTTGCTCTCGAAAAATTGGAAAGTTTCTAAAACTCGTGGTGGTCTATTATAAAATTTGACGATCGATATCTCAAAATTCAAAAATAATTTTCAAAAGATTTTTATTTCTCTCAACTTCTCGGAAAAAGTAGATGAATTTTGATATATAATTTGTAATATAAAAATTATTCTCGTAAAGTTAGAAATTTTTGGCAAAAATTTGAACTCGTCGAAAACTTCAAACCATTATAACTCAAAAGAGAATAATCAATACAAAATTATTTTTGCATCTCGTTTCCTCTCGGAAAAAGTAGATGCGTTTTGGTGTATATTTTTCATTATAAACTTCATTTTTTCGAATTTTTATTTTTTGACCCAAGCAAAACTCGTCTAAAAATTTTCTTATCCTCATATCTCGAAAACTAAAAGTCGAGATATAAAAATTTTTAGCTCTCGAATCTTCTCGGAAAAAGTAGATGTGTTTTAATATATAACTTGTTAGTTTTCGGTGGTTTTTGAAAACTATCCTATGGGAAGTACGCGAGGATATTATACGATTTGGGCCATCTCCAGATCTCGAAAACTACGGGGTCTCGGAAAATTCTAACTTGCTCTCGGTTTCTCTCGGAATAGTCTCGGAAAACTGTGAAAGTTTCAGAGATCCTTTTGAATTTATCCATTTCTACTTCCTGTACACCTTGTATAAGAGTACAAGCACCTAGAGCTATTCAATTTATGTTCTAAAAAATATTTAAAGTTCATAAAGAAATATTTCACGAATGCATTTCTTTATAGGATGATGCATACACAAAAGAGATTGATGAATCTGTCGACATGAAAATCATATCTCAAAGTGAACCGCAATTTATTAAATCGCACACACGATGGAAAGGAGAAATGCAGAATGTAAATTATTACTTTTTTTATGAAAAAGAAGTGAAATATACTTAAGGATGTCATGAGTGACAAGTACCTCATTAAAAGCTCGAATTATTTATCATTATTGCCAGTATTATTATTATTATATATTTTACAGCGACCGACTGAAAAAATCTCCATTTAATATCAAGGATATCAAGTTTAATAAAACATACATTGATTCATTCTTTGGACGATAATTTAAAAGTGCATTTACTAATGCTAAGAAATTGGGTTGTTATCGCAGTTAAGAATTTTAAAGTTTTAATAAGTTAAATATTGAACTTTGTAAAGTTAGCAGATGTTTGTTTTTATCGATGATAAGTTGTCAAAAAAAATCCATTTATCAGGTTTTTCAATTTTTAGACCAGTAGAAACACAATAGCTTGCAAAATGAATCCAGAATTCTATACTATTGTCTATTTAAGATTGTAAATAAACTTTATTAGCATCAACTTTTGGCTATATTTTTTCAGATAATGTAAATAGCTCAAAAATAATAAAAACCAAAATAAAGTTGAAGAAACTAGAAGCATTTTATGAAAATTGCTTAAAAAATTTAGTATCAAAAAAACAGTTTTAAAATTGTGAAATGAAAACACACCTTTTTGTAGAGGTAATATTTTTAGACTTAATATTTTTCGCCAGCATGATGCTTACTTCCTACTGATTATTCTATCTAGAAAATTAATTATTTATTCTCACAGTGTAAATTATATTGAAAAATTTGTGAAATTGAAAAGTATCAAAAGATTCATATGTATTAAAATTTTGCGATCGTAAATGATACCTAATTTGAAAAAAAAAAAATGTAAGAATTAATTTTTTGATTTATTCAGATTTAGGTATTTGGAATATCATGAATGCTATAATTACAATCATTTTAAACAAAAAACATTTAAATTCAAGCTCTAAAACATGAGTTTTCATCTTAAAATAGATCACTTATTTAAAAACAAGAACCTGTTGACTAACAATTAACTCTAATTCATGAGTATGTTGACTAACAAGTATGTCTGAGTTATAAATACGCTGTAATCTTTCAAAATTTATAAATAAATTCTGCAACTTTTTTTTCTTTCATTTCTGTTCTTTTTTTCATTTTATATCAATTAGATCTTGTTTCAATTCGTTGAGCTTTTAGGCAAGTAAATTGCATTTATGTAGTATGATTGAAAGAATGCAACCGAGACAGAGAAATTTCTTCAATCTTTTTCCTCTTCTTAATCTCCTTTTTAGCAACAATAATAATGTTAATTTGATAAAGAATATGATGAAATGTATAAAGACGTAGCGACTACTGAATACGAACATATTCGTATTTCGTACACGAGATACATTTTTAGAACCATTGCATTGCATGCCTTCAACAATTACAACAACCATTTCGATTTGCTTACATAACAAGATATTAAAAGAATTATTTTTTTTATTCATTCATTCCAGCGTTCACAGAGAGTCTGAACATGCATACATACAAACATACAAGCATCTATAGGCAGGCATAGACTGTGCTTATTAAGAATTTTATATACATTACAATTCTGTATTATAATGTACGTGCCGAGAGGAATCGCGAGAATGATTGTAGTTGTATATAAGTATTTTTTTATTGTTGTTAATGTGGAGGCCTCAAAAGATCTCGTGAACTTCATCATTATTATTTGTAGGTTGGTGTTGTTTTTTTATTTCTTTCTTTTTAATTCAATTATTTTTTTCTTTCTATTTCTCTCATCTACTCGAGTGATTCATTAAATATAAATTCCTTGCATTTATATCGTATAGAATAGAATTAGGTTGAAACAATGTTAAAAATCACTAATATGGAGGATGTTAAGTACAATGAAATCATTTTTAATTATTATAAATTTATTTTGAAAATTTAAGATCATTATTCTAGAAGATCTTTTTTGAGCCCTAAATTCAAGCAAAAAATGGGATTTGTTGAAATTTATTGAAAGAAAATCTTGGTAAATTTTTTAATTACTATTCAAATTTATTGTAATTCATTGCTAAATCCATACAAGTCTTTGCTGACATTGTAATATGAATAAAATTATAACATTGATCTTCAATTAAGGATTCGCATGATACGGACTGTTTTGAAACTCATTCAAGATAAAATTGCTAAATTTCAATTAAAAGTGAGTTTGATGAAATTTTTGCGAAAGCTTTCAAAGTTTCAAAAACATTTCAAATCAATTAATCAAAATCCATAATTTCCTGTTAATTCCGACCTCATTAACCACACACATAAACCAACCAACAAACTTATCTAAACCCATATAAAAACAATCAATCCAATTAATACAAGAGCTTCATTAAAGTAAGAAATATATCGATTATTATTATCTAAACATTTCAGGTAATTGCCATAATATGAATGTATCCTCATCATGTACTAAACATATATATCTTCTTCATAGTTGCATGGCATCTCAAAAACGAAACCAGCGCATTATAAAAATTTCCTCTCTTCCCTCATTTCTATTTCCTCAGGTGAGAATGATGTAAAAAGAATTGAATGAGATGAAAAAAAAATAAAGAACTGGAGGAACTGGAGGAACTGGAGGAGTGAGATAGATAAAGGGAATTAGAAAGATAAAGGAAAGGCATATCAAGGTTCATGAATTATCATACAAGATAAATTGTACGTCATGGGCTTTTTGATCTTTAGACACTATCGCTCCTTTTCACTCATTCAGTTTTTATCTTATTTTTTTTTTCGCTGTTGTGCTCTACACTTTGCCTTTCAATTTCTTTTCTTTATTCTTGTTTTGTGTGTCTTATGGCTTTGTATCATTGTATGAATACATTCTTGTATTTTTTTTTTTGTATATAAATCCATGTACACATACTTGAATGTGATGATATGAATTAGAACGTGATGAATTTTTACCACGAGTTTTTGGAGCGCAGTTCTTGAACATTAAAATAAATTGTTGTGCAGTTTGAAATCATAATAAATCTAAAATTATTCTAGGAATTAAAATTTCCAAATATTTAACCTCAAAATAAAATTTCTCAACACTAATCGTCTAAACAGTAAACATCTGTCATTCAGTGCAGAATAAATAACACGTCAAAGTGACTTCGCAAAACCCCACAACTCACCACAACGAACTACATAAAATGAAAGAAGGGCTTTATCGTCATTATTAATAACAACAATGTTATATTTTGCGGCGACAAAGCTATTGTCTTATGTAAAAAGCGAATATAAGTATATACATGAAGAGTCAATGTACAACATAGTATAATGATATGAAGAGAGCGAATGCATGTTATTATTGTTTTATAAACACAAAAAATGAGGTATATGTTGTCGATAACGTTGATGATGATGTCAAAAGCAGTAAAATAAGAGGAGATGAATACACAAAAAAAACGAAATGATTCACGAAATCGAGGAGATTCCTTCCGCTCTTCGATTATTCCTTTATATCTTGTTTCTTATTTACTTATTTCGCTTTTTTTGTGTGTTCCCGCATTTTCAGTTCTTCTTCATATTCTCTCCTCGTATTTGATGTTGTTGTTGGAATTTATTTAAGGTTGAAGTTTTCTTCCTGTGAGTGTGCATTGCCCTCAAAAGAAGAAATGAAAAAATATTGAAGAAGAATGAAAACGACGTGTGCACCTCTTTCACTTTCATATGAATTCCATAATATTATATCGAATGTTACGTATGTACATAACAAAAAAAGAAGTCAATGAGAAAGAATGAGCTAAAAAGAGGGAATCGCCGAAGCCCATAAAAATGTATATAGCCGCACATACGTATCGTCAATATTCGTCCAAATGTGATGGCTTAAAGGAAATAAAAGAACATTAGGTTCCGAAAAAGAGAGAGAGAGAGAAGGAAGAAGAATGACTATGAGCCGCGTACACAACACGCAAAACTAACAGAAAACAAAACTAAGTAAATGAAAGAATGAAAAGTAAAGTAAAGTAAATGAAAGAAAGAGCAATGTTTAATAAAATATAAAACAACAGACAGAATAGATATTGAATTACCAATTTAACATTTAAGTACAAAAACATCAATTTTTTGGTATGAAAAATCAATAAAGTGTAATTTCTTTCCTTTTCGGAATGTCTAGAACAACTGCTGAGTTTATGATTGAATTTTATTCGATTGAGATTTCTTTGAATGAGAAATTTAACTTCGTGTGAGACTTTTTGAATTATTGGAATTTGTGTTTATACACATGTGGACATGTTTCATGTGAAATTTAAGAAAATTCTTGAATGTCTAGAGTTGAACTTCAAAATCCAAGAGCTTTAAAGTTTTGTTAAAAAATTATCTTTATAAATTAAACTGACATAATTTCTTTGTAAAATAATCTTGATCGAGGAAAAGTCAAAAGCCGCCTTAAATTTTTTAATCGAAACCTTAATCGAATATAATCAAAAAATGATGAAAAATATTTCATTCATTAAGCTGCCATTGAGAAAATTTTTATAATAGACAACATATGTCCATTTGTAGATATTTGATGAGCAGTTTCTCACCGATTGCTCATTACGAATTGATAGTTCTCATACTAAGAATATACGAAAGAAGAAGAGAATAAAAAATGTTCTCTTTTCATACTTCAAACGTGAATAAAATAGAAGCATTTAATGCGCTTTTTACGTAAGCACAATGAAAATTCTTTTTGTTATTCTGTACAATTCTATAAAGAAGAAGGAAAAATTTAATGAATCTCTAACTCTAAAGCGATTGTGTAACTGTGTATGTTTGTATGGTTCTCGATACAATTTAATCGAAAAATACAAATCTCGTGATGATGATGATGATGATGAAAATATTAATTGCTGGTTTCCGTAGGAATCTTTATCGAGATACTACGGATAAATTTTTTAACGAATGTGAGCATGCAAAAGTTTTTCTAGATTCTCATCGAAAACTTTAATTCCACTTTTGATTTAAACTTGTTACTTCAAAATTAGTTTTTTCTGATCTTTAAAATGCTTATTGGGTAATATGTCTTTAGATAAATTAACTAAATATTTTGATGTAAGTAAATCAAAACTTACTGCCCACAGGCATATAATAATTTTACAAAACTACCACTAAAAATTCATAATCAATCATTTTCAATCGGCAATTAGCTGTATCATGATTAACAACAGAAAAATTTCATCACCAAAAAAATTTATCTCATTCCGCTTTCGAACAAATTAGCAATTAAATCAATACCACGAAAAATTAAATTAAATTTTGGAACTCTTTTTGTTTCTTGTAGTCAGTCAAGCAAACATTTTGTTGCATTATTGATTTTGTTTTTGCAATTATTTAACTAGGTGATTTTTAATGGTTTTTTGGTTAAGTACTTAAACTTTCTAATATTATTGTTTCTGTCTATTTAGCGTGTAAAAAACATTTTTGCGTTGGATGTCTTTTTATTCACTTTTTTTCGCTTATTTTGACAGGGGTGTACGGCAAAAAAAACCGCTCAGAAATACTAGAAATGATTTTTTTTTTGGTTTTGCCCTGAAGGAGACAGAAAGGTAAAAGAGTAAGAAAGTACTGATAAGTAGTCTAGAGTAAGTCAGTTATAATCCTCAAGTCCATTAAACTTTGATATTTCATGCTGTGTCTTTTCTGTTTGCAAATTTTTTTAAAGTTATTTTCGTCAAGTTTTAAAGTTTGTGGTTTTGGGTTTTAGGTATATTGATTTTGAAATAGAAGTTTAATCAAAATTCTCACAACTATGAAAAAATCTATTTATATTTTTGGTGAAATACTGACTAGTTTTAAAGTAAAATGAAATGTGAATTAATGAAATATTTTAATGCAACCTAAAATTTAACGATTGAGAAACAAAATGATTGAATTGAAAAGCAAATAAATTTTTCTTTAAATTTTTGATTAACAATAGTTGTTTCACATCATGATAAATCTATAGATCTATTAGCTCTTTTTTTACTTCTTTTTAAAAGGAAAGTTATTCAGCTGTGTAATAAATTTTTAAGAAGTTTTATTGATTAAATTTTATATTCTTTGAGGCAAGGAGCTGGCTTTGTAATTTATTGAGTGTTTCATGCTTGTGTACAAAGAAAGAGTGAACTTGAAGTTTTTATGGTTAAAGTAAAGGTTTTCTTGCTATTTTTTTATCGATTTAAAATTGATGTTTTTGATAGCTGATAAGCTTAGAAATCAATCTGAAAGAAGACCTCGAGCTTATTTTTTTTTTAAAAAGAAAATATGTGCATAAAAATTTTATTTTATTCAAAAAGAATTGAAGCTTGTGTAATGCTTAATCCACTCGACACTTTTCCACATTAAACAGAAACAAAAGTCATCATGAGCCACGTCAAACAAAAGAAGTTAAAAGTCCCATCACGCAACGAATCAATCCCATCAAGAGAATTTAAAGTATTTCGAAAACCCATTTCTCATTTATATATACTAGCTGTAATATCATGATCGCGGAGATTTAATTGATAATTCACACTAACTATAATTAGTGTTAGGAAATTAACTTCATTAATGTTTTGTGAAAATAAAACGTAGAATGACGAAAAAAGGTGCAGGTCTTGTGTTATAATGAAGTTCAGACCTATTATACAGATGAAAAAAGTTTTCGTATCACAGCGAGATGAAAATTTCATTTTGATGAAAAAAAAAAATAATTTTTATGTAATTGCGAGAAGCTGTTAAAAGCGACACATATTTAATGAGTACCGTTTCCTCGTGATACGAAAGATGTTGCCACACAGATTACAACTTTAGAGTCGGTGCCTTATTATAGCTTTATGAGAGCATCTATGTCTTATGAATTTTTTGTCGTTCATTAAAAAGTTTTCTTTTTGGGAGACTTAATAACATTATTAAGCTCCTTAAAATTCATGTTTTTGGGATTTAAAAGTTTTGAATCTTCAATAAATTTGTTTTGGATATGAATTATAAGTATTATTAGTGTTAAATAGATGGGGACAAATATGTCAGCAAATATTAAATCAATCAATTAAATTACTTGAAAGTAAAACTTGCATCTGAAGAAATCATCTTATCTAAGCTGTATAAAATCGAACATATTTTAATTATTTTCATAATAATCAAATCTTCTTTCCAAAAGTTATTCTATTTTTTAATATCGATAATTCAAACAAATAAACCTCCCTAGCTCCATTATCATTTCCTATTTATTCAACATTCAATCAAATTAATGTGCTGTTGTCATATCAATTTCGATAATATGGAAATGATGAAAATTTTCTCATTAAAATTTCTGATTTTTCTCTCACCGTAGAAATTTGATTCCTGCTAGCTGTACACGTAGTGAATTTTAAAATGAAATTTGAAGCTATTTATAGAGAAACAATGCAAAAAGTTTTTATTGCAGTCTGAGGTAATTAGAATGGAAATAATTTGATCATTTCATGGGTAAAAATAATAATTAAGCTTCGAGGTTCAAAGTTAAAAGTTCTCGGACTCAGATGATTTTAATTTAATTCAGAACTTAATGGAAAAATCAAAATCATTCTAACAATTATAATTTAAAATTTTGCAAGTAAGTACTAAATCTGATCATCCTACCATGACGATTTTTAATAGAATGATTTATAAAATTACTCACATTACAAATTTAATACATGTTGAGAGTAATTCAATAGTCAGAAAGCGTCATATTAATGTTCTCTTAATTGAGATGATTCGATTGGAATTTGAGATAAAAGGTCAATGAAAAGAACATCGGATTTAGTTAGTTTATGATGACAATTTTCTTGTAAGAATATATATTTTTTTTTTATTTTATGTAAAACTTTGTTTTTGTCAAATTGGACAAGAATTTTCTAATTAATTCGGAAAATGATTAAAAAAATTATTTCAACACATTTCAATAAATTCCTACAAAGTTCTTTCCAACAAAAATATACACTCAGGAAAAAAAACTAAAATTCAATTTTAGATTTGTATGGAAAAATCTAACAGAAAATGTTAGATATAGAACCCAAAGGAAAATTTTAGATTTTTAAAAGTGAAAATTTTAAATTTTCTAAAAGAAAATTTTAAAATCTAAAATTTTATTTTAAATTTTTACTTTGAAAAATTCAAAAATTTTTATTTTAAAATCTAAAATATTTATTTTAAATTCTTAAAACAAAAATAAAAATTTTAGAATCTAAAGGAATTCTTTTAGAATTTTTAAATTTAATTTGAAATTTTCTTATTGAAGAGTTTAATTTTAAGAAGAAATTATTAAGAAAAACTGAAAGTACTAGTTACATGATGAAAAAAAGCAATTCATCACCACTAAAACTTATTGAAGATATTTTTATAAATATCTTAAGTTTGTATGGAAACTTTTTATATACTTAATGGAGTGATTTCTGTGAATTATTGTTTTGCTTGAGTCATTTCTGCGAAGTTTTGTTTTCAAAAATCAAAAAGTTTTATATTAAATTCTAAAATTTTTCTTTTAGAATCCAAAAAATTTTCAGATCTAAAATTTTATTTTAAAATCAAATATTAAATTTTAAAATGTAAATCTAAAACTTCGGATTTTAGATTTCTAAAATCGCAATTTTTAATTTTTAAAATTTTATTTTTAAATTCAATAGAAAATATTTTATTTTAACATTTTTATATTAGATTATAAAATTTTCTGTTAGATTTCAGTATTTTAAAATCTAAAATTGGAATTTTAGATTTTTTTTCCTGAGTGTATAATTGAAATTGAACTCCAAATTATTTTTAAATTCAATGTCTGACATGAAAATCTATAAATTAATTAAATATTCCCCATCGATTTTATAATTACTTGAGTCTCGTCCAATTACAAAGAAATTTAAAACTATAAACGGATAAATTAGTATCAGTAAATTAACAATTTAACTGAATTTCATCGCATTCGACAAAAAGAACATCCGTAAAAGGGCAAAATTAACGTTTAAAGCATCTGTTGACCAGCATTTGATGAGAAATATACCACATTTGACAATGATCGCATTTTAGTAGGGTCAGTAAAGATTTTTTATAATTTTAAAAACTTTGAGGATGATTTTGTTTGCCATAATCTACAGCAATTACTAAAAAAATTCAGAAAACCAGAAACTCACATCCGTTTAATCAAATATCACTCTGCCAGATTGTATACGATAAAACTTTAATCCAAAAATTGAAATCAACAAAAAAAAGTTGGGAATTCTATTTATTTTGCATTTTTTGCACTTCATTCTGCAAAACACACACACTGATGTATCTGCATTTATTTATTTTTCTAACTCATTTATTTTATGATCAACAGAAATGGCAAAAACAAAACAGGAAAAAAATTCATTCACTCTCTATGTCTCTAGCAAAATAAATTTATGTGTAGTATGCACCTGAGTGAAATATTTTATTAGTTATTTTTCCCATTTATCTCCATTCAATCATTGTTTTTTGAATTGAAAATTAATACGAACATGAAATGAATATCATCGCAATCGATAGATTCTACAGTAAAAAAAATAATGAATTTATTTGTGCTTCAAAAATTGTGTATATCCCATTTTTTATAATTACAATTTCAATTAAAAAGCAATTCTTCCTCATTCCTTTTCACCCCCCAAAAAATTTATGTGAACGCAAGGCTTGATCTATCAGCACTGAACAATTTTTATCATATAATTTTTTACGTTATTATTATTGTCGGGGCAAAAAGAATTGAGTCTACATAAAAGCAGACAAGGGACTCACAAAGTACACGAAAATTTTTTCCTCTCTTTTTTTATTTGATCGACGAAAATAAAATGAAAAAGAAAATTTTTATTGGAATATATTTTTTTACAGTCAGGTGTCAAATGAATAAAGTGCCAGGTTGTTTGCAGTTTAATGAATACAGATGGAGTTTTAATGGGTTTATGGATAAAAGATAAGCATGGTATTGAAATGTGAGAAGAACATTAGAGAAGGATTATAGGATGTGCTTTGATTTTATTAGGATCTTTGGATGGTTTTGTATCTTGATTGAGACTCATTTAATTTGAAAGAATAAAGTTCTATTGATGGTTCAAAACTTTTACTATCCTTTTGACATCTACTCGTAAATAATGGATTGAGACAACAAAAAAGTCAGTAGAATGTAGAAAGGAAAGAAACAAAGCTCGGAAATCGGAAATTATTTTTTTTTTATATTATTGAAGTCAAGCAGAGAGTTTTTCAATACATTTTTAATTTTTTTTTTTTTGATATCACATTTCATTGCACCTTTAGCTATATTTCATAATTCAATATCATTTTGATCAAACTAATTTTCTTTAGTTGTGAACAATTTCTCTTCCGTTATAGGTAAATATCTCCTCAAAATTTTCCATTTCGTTAAGTTGCGAATGAAAGAAAAAAAATCAATTTTTCTATGCTCGTGATTTTTAACAATGTTAAACAAAGTAAAAAATAAAAGAATCAGCAATTCGGCATGACATGTAAAAAAATTAAATTTGGAAAGGAAAAGCTCAATAGAATTTTTACTTTTTATAATATAATGGATTTGTTGCTGTCAACATTGTCTCTTGTGGGAATTTCACGTTTGATGTTTAAAGGTTTTATTTTCAAAAAGTATTGAGCTTTCATTAATCAAATTCAATACAAATATGTGATAATCATTAGAAAATTGAATTAAATTAAATTTCAATATTTATAACACTTCACATAATTCTCATTTGATTTATACCAATAATCATCACATAATGTCATCCAGTCAATTTCGCAGTTTAATTTTTTTCATTTAATACATTAATTTAATAGACTTTAGCCTTTAATCAATGATTTTTAAATCATTCAATAAAGCAGTCTCGATAAATTGAAAAAATATTAAAATATCAATTTTCTCAATAACATCCACATTATTAAAAGATATGTATACATTACGTGTATGAATATAGAATTACTTTTTTTCGGTTAGAAAGCTCTCCTCCTTGTTTTTCTACGTACAAATGAATTCCTTCAGCATTCAAATGATGCAATTTGTTGTTGGAAAAATTATAATTTAATTTTTATGACTCCAACACACAAACTGGCTGCTGCTATTTTGCTTATTATATTTTTTCAGAAGGCTTAGTGTAAATTTATCTCCACACTGTATATGAAATTTTTGTTGTTGTTTGATCAGTAATGATTTTTTTTCATGTATTTTATACCACTGTATTTTTTTTTTTTGAATAATTATTTTACAAAACTTTGTTTTTTTTTTTATTTTTGTTCTCTTTTAGCAATTTTGTCTTTAATAATGTATGTATATATGGAATAATGGATGCAATCTAAAGTCACAGCAAAAAATATATAATTCAATTTTTTTTCTTATTTCATTTTTTTATACGTCGTTCGTATTAATCTTATGAAATAATTATAAAATTTTTTCACATTCAGTGAGAAAAACCTCAATAATAATATGCAAATGATTAATTATTTTAGAAAATACACCTTGTTGTTTTTTCGAGTATATACGAAACTTTTTTTTTATATAGGCTGAGTTATTACACAATTGTTATTTTATGTATATTTGTAACACAGTAGAAATGAATCTTAATTTTTTTTCTTTTTTAAACTCTCTACACCACAAAATACTTTCAATAATTTTCAAAACGCGATGATTCGTTTAAATCCGTAAAATTTAAAATTTCACGTCTTCCTTTTCTCGAATTATTTTTTTTAAATAATTTTTTTTTTTTATTTTACGAAAAATAATGAAAATTGATTTTTTTGAATACACACAATTAATTTTTTTTGGTTGATTAATTATTAATAGATTAAGATCTTTTATTTTTGTATTTATGAAAAATTCTTTATGTTTTACAATTTGCAAGCAATCTTCACGACGGCCAGCAAAGAACTGAAACTTCTGTGATCGAGTAAAAATTTACAATTGAAGTGAATGACTAGAAAAATTATTGCGGATGAGAGAATTGTACAAATTTTTGAGAAATGCTGAGAGAGTGTTTTTGGGAGAGGATTTTTAAGAGAGTCTAAATATTTGAGATGTTAATGATTGTTTAAAGAGAGTAATCGAAGAATGAGAATCATTGATGAATTTTTTTTGGATAAAAGGATAGAATGTATGAAAAGAAAAAGAGGAAATTTTAGAGGAAGAACCAATAAAATGTGATAGAAGCCTTAAATTTATTTCGGAAATTGAGAAATTTTGTAAAATTTTATTGATTTGTGTAATTTTGGAATCGACTTAAAAATAAATGAATCAAGCTTAAACGAATGTTTTAGATTAATTTAATAAGTTTCATATTTTTTTCTCTTTTTTCCAACAATTAAATTATTTTTGAGTCAATAAATACAATATTAAAGTTGATTTTTTAAAGAAATAATAACTTAAGACCGGCTATAAGTTTGTGATCTTTAATAAGACTATTTACTGACAGGTGTAATGAAAAATATGCCAGGAAAGGCATGTGTCCGTCGCATTTCTCGCTTGCCAACAGTTACGTAAAATTTAGAACTTTGATCGAATTCTAGTTCTATGTAGAATTGTGAGAAAATGACAATATTTTCTACGAGAACAAAATTAAAAGAATAAAACATCCAACCTGTGAGAAATTACCCAACAAAAGCAAAACAAATGTATCAGAAAAAAATTGAGAGAAATTCTCGCAAAAACAATTCTCTCTCAAAAAAAAAAAAAAAAAACATAACAGAAGACATCCAAAAGAACAAACAGTTTATACATACACAAATGCTTATTAGTATGTGTATGTAATGTCTCATTACTTTTTTATTCATATGTTTCGAGTTATAAAGGTAATACACAAGTCGGCACACTGGATAAATGTAATTCTCTCCCACCTTTACATTTCCACCTTGTTTTGTATATTTGTGTAAGTAAATCGATTAAACAAGACATAAGAAATAGAAGTAAAAGAAAAGCGAGATATAAAAATTGCTTTTTTGAGAGACTGACTATTGCTTTTCATACTTTTGAATGAGAGCAACTTCTATGATATTGTAATCAGAGAATGAAGAAAAATTTTGTATTAAATTGAAAATTCACACAGGTAGGAAATGAAAATTTTCGTCTTTATACGGTTAAAAATTAAATATGTATAAAATTGATGCATTTTACAACAGCAGGAACCAGGAACCACTACACTGTATGTAACGTTTGCAAGTCAAGAACATAAAATTATTACATTATATCGCTGTGTTAAAATGTATATACTTATATTCCACCTGTGCATGCTATCTACTTTTACTATTAGGGTTGCAGCTGTACGATCATTTTTCGATTGTTGGTATAAGGAAGAAGTAGAAAGTTTTGAGTATTGGAACAAGTGAATGGTGCGCATTTGTCATGATATGAATTGTTTTTAAATTAAGTTTACATCATAAGAAATTTTTCATAAGTCTCTTGCTACATTTTCTCAATTTTGACAGTTCAAAAATATATCAATTGATTTTCATTACCTTGATTGTGACAAAATGATGAGATCAGCACTATAATTTATCATTCTAAGGAAGCGCTCATAAATTGAAGAACTTTACAATAAAATATAAAAAAATTGATGCACACGTTGCGGTTGGTCAGGAAAGACGTAAAAAGCGGGTGCATGAAGGAAATTAAATTTCTTTCTTCTCTTTTTTATCCTCATAACTTTCATTCCCTTCCTTCTTATAAAAACGTCGAATGCAATTTCTCGAGATGAATTTATATATAAATTCATCGCCATTGGCCATGCTACCGTTTTCCTTCATGTCTATCAAATATTAACTTCCAACTACCTTTATTTTTCTATCAAGTACAGCACCATTGACTGTACCTTTATAGCAATAAATTTTCATTTGCATCTCATATTTATGTACTTCAAAAAAAGGAACTTTACATTGATTCATGAATATTTAAGCTTCGAGCTCGAGCAATAGAATCAGGCAAGAAGACGGCAAGTAAACTGCATTGTAAAATTTGGAATATAAAAACTGAACCAGTAGAGAAATAGAGAGCAGAAATTTTTAATGGGATATACTGAAGGATGCATGGTTTTATAAATTTTTTTCGAGGAGGACTGAAAAGACCCAGGGGTTGACACGATTTCATCCTTTCATCCGGTTCATACAAAAATTTCATCCCGTTTCATCCTATTTCATCCTTTCATATAAAAATTTCATCCCATTTCATCCGATTTCATCCGGCTCATACAAAAATTTTATCCGGTTTCATCCGAGTAAGATTTTTGTATGAAGATGAAAAAAAATTTCATCCGGATTAAAATAAAAATAAAAATAATAATAATATTAATAATTTCAGAATGTATAAGAAAAATCGCTTTTCCGATGGGTTTTTCATCTTAAATAAGGAAATCAAGGCGAAAAATGGCTTTTCCGAGAGGTTTTTCATTTCAAATAAGGAAATCGATGCGATAAATGGCTTTTCTGAGGGGTTTTTCATCTCAAATAAGGAAATCGATGCGAAAAATCGCTTTTCCGACGAGTTTTTCATCCCAAATAAGGAAATCAACGTGAAAAATCGCTTTTCTGAGGGGTTTTTCATCTCAAATAAGGAAATCGATGCGATAAATGGCTTTTCTGAGGGGTTTTTCATCTCAAATAAGGAAATCGATGCGAAAAATCGCTTTTCCGACGAGTTTTTCATCCCAAATAAGGAAATCAACGTGAAAAATCGCTTTTCTGGTGGGTTTTTCATCTCAAATTAGGAAATCAATGCGAAAAATCGCTTTTCCGATGGTTTTTTCATCTCAAATAAGGAAATCGATGCGAAAAATCACTTTTCCGATGGGTTTTTCATTTCAAACAAGGAAATCGATGCGAAAAATCGCTTTTCCGAGGGGTTTTTTCATTTCAAACAAGGAAATCGATGCGAAAAATCGCTTTTCCGAGGGGTTTTTCATCTCAAATAAGAAAATCGAGGCAAAAAATCGCTTTTCCGAAGGGTTTTTCATCCCAACTAAGAAAATCGAGGCGAAAAACGGCTTTTCCAATGGGTTTTTCATTCCAAATAAGAAAATCAATGCGAAAAATCACTTTTCCGATGGGTTTTTTACTTCAAATAAGGAAATCAATGCGATAATTCATTTTTAACATTGGTTTTTCATCTCAAATAAGTAAATCGATGCGAAAAATCGCTTTTCCGAGGGGTTTTTCATCTCAAATAAGTAAATCGATGCGATAATTCATTTTTAACATGGGTTTTCCATCTCAAATAAGTAAATCGATGCGAAAAATCGCTTTTCCGATGGTTTTTTCATCTTAAATAAGGAAATCGATGCGAAAAATGGCTTTTCCGAGGGGTTTTTCATCCCAACCTAAAAAATTGAGTTGAAAAATCGCTTTTCTGATGGGTTTTTCATTTCAAATTAGGAAATCAATGCGAAAAATCGCTTTTCCGATGGGTTTTTCATCTCAAATAAGAAAATTGAGCTGTAAAATCGCTTTTCCGATGGGTTTTTCATCTCAAATAAGGAAATCGATGCGAAAAATGGCTTTTCTGATGGGTTTTTCATCTAATTTCTAGTAAATTAATGAAATCTATTCTTTTAAACATAAAATTTATTCAAAAATAATATTTCATCCTTTTTCATCCGACTCATACAAAAATTTCATCTCATTTCATCCGGTTTCATCCGACTCATACAAAAATTTCATCCCATTTCATCCGATTTCATCCGGCTCATACAAAAATTTCATCCCATTTCATCCGGTTTCATCCTTTCATGTAAAAATTTCATCCGGTTTCATCCGAGCAAGATTTTTGTATGAAGATGAAGAAAAATTTCATCCGGATGAAATGGTGTCAACCCCTGGGAAAAGACAGCCCGTATGAAATATTCAAGAGTGCAAGTGCACATTATGCAAATTTTAACAACGTTTGCAAGGCGCTTAGTTGCTGCTGGTCTGCATGTTGGATAATATGTTCAGTACAATGTGAGAGAAATAAAATGAGAATTTTAGAGAGTCAATGACTGTTAATGATGAATGAGAGAAAGAAAAAAGAACTGCTCTCTGTAAATACTGTACAAAAGATTTTGTTTCCTTGCTATGCCTTCTTGAGATTTAAATCTGTTTGATTTGAATAATTAACAAGATGAAGAGGATTTTCTTATCTTATTCTGTGTGAATATTTCATGTCTCTCCGTAAAAAGAAATTATTACGGAAGATCCAAAAATATTCTCGTTCTAATGATAATAGAATTTTTATTCGTGTTACTGTATCGTTTTCCACCCACACTCAATATAATTTGTTGTCTTCAATTGACAATATAATTCGTTGTCTGTCGTATTATTATATCGGAGCACATGTAGCGGACTAATAAGAATAAGTAAGTGTATGTTTGAATTAATTATATATGAGGAACGAAATTCTCCTCTGTTCTGTTTTTTTGTGACTTGATGTCGCAACAGAAGCACAAATTGTTCAATTGCCCAGTGCTTTTAATATGCTGATTATTTTAATGAACATAAATGGAATTGTAATATTGTGAAAAAGTTTTTTTTTTCATCTAATGCCCTAACTAAAATAATGTTGATAATTACATTAGAAATTTGTTTCAAATCAAGAGATTTTAATATTAAAACTTTAGGGCTTGGCCGTTTTTTCATTAAGTGTCAGAAATCGACTATTTTTGTCATTTTTTGCTTTTCCTGGACATTTTGCGAATTATTTTAATGGTGGATCTTATAAAACTCCTGAAAATGCACATTTTGGTGTATAAATTACAATATATCATGCTGTAATTAAGCATAAAAACACAAAAATATCTCGGTATCTGACACTGAAAATTTTTTACCCTAATTTGATTTTTCACATAAAAATTCGTAGAACTTCACGAAAACATAGTTTTAAGAGACAAATTTTACACTGATATGTTCGTTTTTATGTTATCTATTGTATGATCTAATAGAAAATACTAAAATACAAGCATAAATAAGTTAAATTTATAAATTTTCATAAAAATTCTTTGATTTAACCGAATAAATTTGAATTTTTTGTAAACAACAACAAAATATTCTGGAAGTTAAAAGTGAGATTAAGAAGATTTGAAGTCCAAAAATTGCACACCAAACAGAGAGAAATCTGTTGTTTCAATTAAGCGTCTCAAAACAATAATTAATACTGTCTAAATTTAGTTTTTTGTGATTTAATTTTTCATCAAATTTTGAATTTCAAAAAACCGTTGGAAACAAATGTAACAGATTTTTCGGCCAAGCCCTTTATTAAATTCTCGAATGATTCACATGCTGAGATTTTTTGATAAAATAGATGGAAAAATACACAGGTAAAAGTTTGCAAAATGAATAAACATTTATATCCAAATCAGCAAGAAAGCAGAAAAAAGGTTTTGTGCATAAAACTTTTTTTTTTCGTCTAGAATATTTACTTGCATGCCCATAATAACACACATCCTTTGAATCCCAAATATCTTTACTCATTTTCACGAATGAATTCAATTTTTTTGTTTTTTTCCCAACTTCTTATTCATTTCGATGTTTTAAGCATAAAAATTCTTAGATTATGTACATGCGCTGAATTTTATTCTTTTTTCTCTTCCTTTACTTTCGTTTCTTTTCTTCCTTCCTCAAACATTCCCTGTTTCCTTTTCGTATAAAAATTATTTCTTCTCGTGTGTCAGCTGTGCTGTATGAATGTATATCAAGGTGCCTCAAAAATAAGGTGTGTATTCTTTATTAAGGGAATCAAAATGGTAAAAAAAATTATGGAGCTACTTTTTTGTTTCTCTTATTCATTGCTCATTTCATCACTGCTTCTTCAATTTCTTTTCGACCTTCAACTGTTTTGTAAAATTTGTTTTTGTATATATTTTTTTTAGAAAATAAATGAAATTTTCGTATTTGCTTTTGTGCTGACTCCTCTCAGCATACAAATTTCTTCTCATGTTGATAGGGTGGCTGATTAGAATATATTATCATAACCTTTTGAAATTTTTATTAGCCCCATTTCAGTTAAATTAAATTTCAATCTGCTTCTCTCTTTTTTTTCTTCGAGTTACAAATTCAATCTTGATCTCAATTTGTTGATTCTGTTTTATTGCAGTAAATTAATTTTGAGCAACGAAATTCTCTTTTTTGTTTTTTATTCTTCTTAACAAGTTATATTTAGTACCATATACAATTCTTAGACCTTTATTAAATTTGTATTTCTAAAAAGTTTCTATCATGAAAAACTGTGGGGTTAAATAATTCTGTAGTTTTTGTGAGTGGATAATTTTTTAGGAAATTATGTGGTCCATTTAAACCATTTTGAAATGTTGAGGAAATTTAGACCTTACGTGTATGAATTTTATAATGACGGATACACGAAAAAAATTTGTTAGAATTTTAACTTCAAAATGAAAATTTGTTACTAATATTTTATGTTCATAAAAATAATATTAGTTGGTATTTAAATCTGTGCATGTTCAAGCAAAAAAAATGATGCAAAAATAACATATTTTCTTTTCGCCTTTTTTTATACCACAAAGCAAATTGCAGAGAGAGCATTTTAGCAAATTGCAGAGATTTCTTACAAAGGTCAAAATTATTAAGTTGTACTCAAATCATAAATGAATCCCACGCATACGCACAGAGATTATGAAATCTCGTACGTAAAAACTTATGGTGGACATAAATTATACCTTGCTTACTTTAATAACTAAACTTTCTCCTAAAATAAATAAACGCAAGAACTTATCTTCATTCCCACGACAGGAACAGTTTATCTAAATTCAGGAAAAAATATCATAGATACAATCATGACAAGGAAGTGAAAAGACAATAACGTAAGCAAGACTCACTAAGCAATTCTCGTGCGAGCTTTCAGGATGGTTAATGGCATTAGATTTTTTTTATTCGAAGGCAAACAATAATCATTTGTTATCATCTAAAAAGCGAATAAAAGAGAGTACAGCACGGAGGGCAGAAATGGAGTGAAAATAAATTGGCAAAAATCTTTTTTTATGGGTTGCAGAATCAGTCAGGAGATCGAATTTGTTCGCTACTATATTAAGAAGCAATTGGAAATGGATGAAAAATTTTGGCTCCCTCAGAAAGATTTTTTGAGAATGTCTTTAACTTTTTGATATTCAATTCTTATACATTTCTATAGTCTAGACAAAGCCAGAACTTTATACTTTATTTCAATTTAGAGTAAATAAAAAGCGTGTAAAATTAGATCAAAATTTACTTAAGGATGTGTTAAAAAATGTAAATCGAAACAAAATGGACAGACGTAAAGTGTATCTGCACATCAATTTTATTTTTCTCGCATTATTTATGCTGTATAAGGAATGGCAAAGTATTAAAACAGCGAACGATAAAGTGAAATATTTGCTGTACAAAAACTTCCTTTTCGACGCAAAAAATGAAAATAACTGTACGTATCAATATATCGACGAAGGTGCATGTCAAGTAGCGAGGGTAATCGCCATAAATTATCGATAGGAAATTTCCAAAAAATAAGGTGACTTTGAATAAACGAAATAAATCATAGTTCCTTCCACATTATTTCTTCTTTTTTTGACAGTACAGTCATTGCCGTTGTCGTCGTCGATTTTATTTCTTGTCATACTTGATTCAGGCTTAATTTTTTTTTTCATAATAAAGTATAATAAAAGCAATAATAATAATAATAATAATAATAATGAGCCGACCTCATCGTCATAGCAACTGATAAATAATAACACATCGCGTTCCCATACTTACACCTCAACAAACCACCGTCATCGTCATGATCATCGTCATTGCTTTTGCTTTTTATTCTCTCTTTTTTACCCGTCTAATAAAACTAAAGTAGAAAAGTACATATAAATAAAATAATATGCCATATATAACTATAGACATGCTACCAAGCAAAAAAATTAGAAATATGAGTTTTTTTAAAATAGAAAGCATATTCAGTTAGAGTGGTAAATATTTGGAAATTTCAAAAGAATTAAAAGAACTTTATTAAAAGTATAAGAACTAAATTTTCAGTGATACATTTGCAAGAGTTTTACAGCATATACTTAAAGTATTGTAGAAATTTTCAGAATACGACAAAGTGAAAGCAGTTTTTCACAATTTTTAGCTTAGGCTTTTGGAAAAGAGAAAAAAGTAGAAGACAATTTAGTGGCAATTTGAATAGAATAATAGATAGTCATGGAATATAATAATAGGCGCATACATTTGACTTGAAATCATGCTCCAAATGCCATAATGGTAATTTTGAATGTGCGTATGTGCTTTTTCCTTGCTTTTCCTCATCGTCGCTAGCGTATGAATAAAATAGAATATAAAAATGAAGGAAAGTTCTTGAACATGAACAATAGGAGCTGAGTAAGGCATAAAGAATTTTTTCCATTTTTCCTCATGAAAATTTTATTAGAAATGAATATTTCTACTTTTTTATTTCTACCTCCTTTAAATCGTGTACGCTAAGAGAATGAGAGGAGAAGAGAATCAGCAGTTAACCCTTTTATGAAAATTGGATCGTATCGGCATCACATCTAGAATTTATAAGAAGCTATTGAGGAGAAATTAGAGGATGAGTGAATAAGACAAAGTGGAATGTTAGAAGGAGAAAAAGTGAAAATGAATAATGAAATGCTATTGATTTTGGCATTAGATATTTATGTCTATCTAGCACATTTGAAATTCCTGACATTTGTTTCTATATATTCTATTAAAAATACTTTGCGGTAATTAACATGAATTGGGATAATTGAAAATAATTTTGTGCTGATTTCAAATTAAACGTCTATGATTAATTATCTTCTTACAATCATACTGTCATTGACTATGAAAATATCATTCATTTTAATAAAGCTTTTAGCACCACCTGCATGGAATAATGACGTTTATCAAAGTTTATCAAATCGAAAAGTTTTACGTCACTTTTGACCTCGTCCTCGAGGAGACAAAATGGGCATATTTTTCACAATTTTATTTAAAATTGAATAAAGTGTTAATATTGTAATGCAGGTACTATAAAAATTAAAATTTACTTCAAATATTTTGATCAAATTAATACTAAATTTTATAAATCATTTTAGTTGTATATTTTTGAAATCTTTATAAGATTTAAAAAATTATTTTGCATTGATGAATTAAAAATTGCATTTAACTAAGGAATATAAATTGAAGTTTTACAAATTTTTTTGAAAAATAAGCAAAGTTATAATTAGAAAAGTTTGAACGCTGTTAGTATTTAAAATCTAGAATTTATACAAAATTGACATAAAAAACATGTGAAAAGTTTTGCTTTCAAATTTTATTTCTAAGTTTTTCTTTAAATGTTTTAAAAACATACTCTTTTCTTTAAAAACGACTTTATCATTAATTCATTCACTTAAGCTCAGAAAAATAGAAGTTCTTGAGATATGATGTCGTAGTATAGAAAATCGAAAATGAGTCAATTACAGACCTTTTTTCAATTTATTACATTACACAGAAAATTTATTAAGTTATTATGACAACAATGTGATAAATTCCAGGGAAATTTAAAGGTCATTAGGTTTTAATAGGTCAATTTAGTGTCATGCAACGATGAATGTATTAGTATTGTCTTAATAAGAATGAAAGAAAAAAATATGGATTTTTGTCAGAGGTCTGATTGTGAAGGTGTGCCTTTTATTGATGTAGGAATTTTTAAAGTTTCTAAATATTTTTTATTATTTTAGATTTTTATTTCAATTGACTGAAATTTTTTTTAACCAAATTTGGATGCAGTTGAAGTTTTACTTATCAATTTGGAAATTTCAAAACTTTGTTACTTGATTTAATAGAAATCTAAATCACCTTCATAAAATTCAACTTTTGCATGAAAATGATCTTTTAAAAATCGTTCAAAAGAATAAAAATTAATTCAATAGGTAGCAAACCTGAAGTAAAAGTAATGATGAATAAGAGTAATTGAATAAACAGCAAAATTCACTATCCAATTTATTGGGATATAAAATTAACAGGAAAAAGGACAGCAAAAATTTTATTCTTCGTAATTTATTTACATCATCACCAAATGGGGACCTTTTACTCCAAAGCGATTTAGAAAAGAGATACGTTTTGCAAGATTCGCTCTCTTACTATTGGTTGTGACATAAACTGCCATAAAAATTTCCTTAACTCTCGGCTTTGCTCTAGAAGTTAAAGGTTAAAATAGCATGAAAATGCCTTAAGTATGTTTATGATACTTTGTATATAAAAATGATAACCTATCGACTTTCTATCAGTATCATCAGCAGATACTTCATAGAATTTTGATGTGTAATATAATAGGTTCTAAATTTTTCAATCATGTGCATTAAAAAAGAGAACAATTTTAAGCATGAATGGTGCATAAAGATGAAGAAAAAATATTGATTGATTTTACGAAATTTTCCAATTGATGTAAATGATTGAGTGATTATGAAGCTTATGGCTGCTCGTTTCCTCAGAGGTAAAAAGATCTTGTACCTTTTGAAGAAAATTGAATGCCGTTAAATAAAAATATATTTTGGTGTAAAATTATGTTATTTTTCGTAGAAAATTTACCCAGATTTGTTTCAAAGGTTTTTTTTTTGTCTAAAAGGTCTTTTAGAAATTGACAGAATTTTACTAATTTTTTAATGAACATCGCGTCCAAAATAGGCATATTTCTTATTTTATTTCTTATTTTATTCTTGTTAATGACTCCTCTTTAAGTCATTCAAATAGAAAATATTAAACAAAATTATCTGAATGAAAATTTACTTTTTTAAAAGTTCCGTTCCGGATAATAAATATTGAAATCGCTTCGCTGAGCATTTATGTCTGAACATAACTTTTTGTTCTTCTTCAAAATTTTGTTTAAAAAATGAAAAAGTTCAATATTTAGTGTGATGCTAATAATAAAATGAATATTTGAAATTAATTAACTGAAATCTTAAAATTATTCAAAGATTTAATAGGTATTTTTAAGACATAACCTTGAATTCAGTTTTGAATATAATTACAAAGCCACCATCCTTTCTTGCAGCTATTGTATAAAAAATTATTTTTTCAAGTCTCGAAAAGGTAGGAGACCATCTAAAATTGATTACATTTTTTCGATTTTTGAATTTTATAAAGTATGAAAAAAGTAAGTGCACAGAGTAAAGAGAAACGAAAAAAGCAGAAAAACTTTAGGAATGAAAATTTTGTTCATGCCTCGTCATAAAAAATTGATTTATATGAAAAAGCTTTTAACTCGCAACATGCAATCAGAAAAGTCTACAGAAATTGTGACATATGGAATGAAACTTTGTAATTTAGTATTAAAGAGCATGAGAATGAAAGAGATATTGTCAAAACTGTATGTATGACATTAACTGTAACGACTAATCACGTTTATTCTCTAGAAACATACACCATAGAGACTTTATAATCTTTTCACTCAAAACAGAATGTTTTAACGTAAAGGGTTAACATTTATGATTATGAATGTTTTCATATGAATGTAATGTGAAGTTTGTCTCATTAAAATTATCAAAACAACTACAAAAGACAAGGATGGATGACGAAGATGAAGAAATAAGGGTTGCAAAGAACCTTTTTCATCATCATTCATGCATGTTGGTAAATAAATAAATGTCTTCATATCTTTTCCCATTGTTTTATTCTCATTAACCTGGTACTGAATGTCCTTGGGCAAATTTGAGTCGAAATTTTTAAAGGACTTTTAAAAATGTTCATGTTCAAGGAACACTGGAAATTTACATTCACTTTAAATTTTTTTGAATAGAACCCAATTGTTTCAATTTACAGAATTTTTATCAGACAAGGTAATGCAATAGGAACAAAAATCTGACAGTCTTTACCAAAAGTCATTTCTGTTTTTTCTTTTCAGCTTTTTTAGCGCATTTTTGAAAACTTGTTTTCAAAAAGGTAGCTCAATCATACACTTTGATCGGCAGCAAATTTTTGAAAAACTATCTTTTGATCTAGACATCGTAGAGAGCTCGGGTTTGTTTTATTAGCTTCGTTTAATAAAGTTATTGTGGCCACGACTATTTAGAAGTCTTAAAATTGAGTTTAAACACCTTAATTATCAAACTTTTAATTTTTTCATACAAACAAAATATGAGTGCGTTCAGAAATTTGAAATTTAACGGTAAAAAGTAATGGATGCGTTCAGAAATTTAAATTTTTTTCTAACGGAAAAATTTGAATTTCAGAAAACCGTTAAATCGTGAGAATATTTTTTGGATTGCATGTTATGAAAATCGATTTTAATGTATAAACTTTAAGAGAAAGTAAGGTTTTTGATCATTCATTTTAGAAAAGGAGTTTTGATCATTAATTTTAAGCTTTTTGTAGTAATATTATGACCAAAGAAACAGCAATAGAGTTTTAAAACTTGTCCATCTTTTCTATTAAATCAATTGCTAATCGCTGCGCCAAAAATGCGCTAAAGTCCCTCGATATAAAACACGAGGACTTTTGTAATTTTTTTCTTAATTATGTTTGCTTTAACATATTTTTTATGCGTGTGTATACACAAAATGTGAATTAATAAAGCACAATGAACTAGCTTAAGAACAATGAAGTGAGGCACAAGATTATAATGTGAATATGTGACTTGAAGCTAAGCAATTGTAATCCCTTTTGATGTCCAGATTTTCGTCTACTTTTCATATATATTTCATCATAAAAATCGTAAGCTGAGCAATAATTCCACAACATAATGTTTGTCGTTCATATTGCACTTTATCACGAAGCTACCCGACACCCATTTCATATATGTACACGTTCCTAATTTAATATTTTCGTATGTCACGCAAAAAATAATGTTTTTAATATTTTAGCATTTGTAATGTAAATTTATCATTAGGTATATCAAATAATTATATTATTTATATTCATGTGTATACACTTTCCACTTCTTTACTTTGTGTTCTATAGCTACCTTAATAATGCTATTTTTTGTACACAAACATTATTTGGTTTATCAAAAAGGGAGGATCGTTCTAATGCTTATGCTTATGTTGCTATTACTTTTTGTAGTTATAGCTCATTTATTTTAAGTAATAAGTTGCAATGAAATTGTATGATTAGGGAATTCATGAACTCGTTTGTTTGATTTTCGAAAAACTAATTAAGTGAAAATAGATCATGTGGAGTTGGTCTCAGTGGAAATGAATATGAATTGATTATATGAACGCTTTTGCCGAAGAACGTGATATAAAAAACGGTCGTTTTGAATTTGAAAATTGTAGACCGATTTTTGCAAAACACAAAGTTAAAAATTTTTGTTTTTTCAGTAAAATTCATTTTGTCATGCTTTATTTTTTTTTACAATAATAATTTAAAATGTTAAATGAATAATATTGAAGCATGAAAAATTATATTTTACTTAGTAAACAAAAATTTTTAACTTTGTGTTTTGTAAAAATCGGTCAACAATTTTCAAATTCAAAACGACCGTTTTTTTATATCACGTTCTTCGGCAAAAGCGTTCATATATTATGTTGTTTGAATTTACAGAAAGTACGTATAAAGTTAATCAACAGTCATTTAACTAATCAACACCTAAGAATAATCAAAGGATAGAGTTGAATGATGTATGTAAAAATTACAAGATCTTAATCCTCATTATTAAATTATGTATGAAAATATTTTACATCATAATATTTTGTAAAAAAAATTCATTCATCAACTATTCTTGCAACGAAAACTTAGATAAGTCTAGATGAAGCACGTAAGTAATGCTAGCATAAGTAATTTCGTAAAATTTTCATCATCGAGACTTCATCGCATGAGAGTCTCTAGTAAGTGAGGTAAAAAAAAGAAGGAATGAAAAATTGATGTGTATATCATACTTACAAGTTGTTACAAGTTGTTACTCTCGTATTTTTTTTCTTCTCGTTTTGCTCAGCTCGCAAAGCTTCTTAACGACACTCTGGTACTCGTTCTCAGTGTGTAAAATATCTTCACTTTTTTTGTATAACTTTTTCTTCTCTTTTTAAATAAGATATGATTATAACGCTCCTCACACTGCCGTTTTTTCTCCTTCTTATTTGTTCTTAATTTTTTTTAAGGATTTGACTTGATACTTTGCTCCACCTTACAAGTTCTAATTTACTTCAAATGTAAGTATAAAGCAGTAAAATGTAAAGTCTAATTTAGATATACACGTATGTATATGGATGTATGATATCAAACAGAAAGAGAAAAAAAAGTTTCGGTAGCATAAAAACTTGGAGAAAGGAAAATGTTAATTAAATATTAATGTCCCTGGGCTTCTCATTCCATTCATTTGAGTATAATATACATTAATATATGGCATCACTGTTGTGTTAAAATATTACACATGCGAACATTATTATAGAAGATGTCTCTATATATCCTCAAAACACTCTGTGTCTATGTGCCTTTCTGCTGCTATTATATCGTTATGTGATTTCTTAATGACATGAAAATTTTTCCTCCACTTTTAGCACAATTTTTGTGTGCTGTTGTTATTCTCTTGTTTTTGTTGTTGTTTTTGTTTTTGTTATTTTTGTATCTTATTAAGTTTATATTAAGTTATGATTATGATTTTAATTTTTAAATAACCAATTAATAATAAATCACTAATTCTTTTGATATTAAGTCAACTTATTCAACATTCAACGTTTTTGTTTGTTTCGAACATGTGGGTTATTTGCTTTGGGAATTTTACGTAGCAACACAAATAGCAAAAGTTTTGATAGCTCCGCTTCCTTTATTGATCGTTTTGAAGGAATTTAAATTTCTGGTTGGTTAAAAATTAAACCATGTGATAAAATGATAATATTAGAAATTTTTAATTCAAATGATTTTTTTTTTACGAATTGAGAATAAAAATTGGGGTAATCTTGATGATTTTGTGTCTATTTGGTGTCTATTAAAAATCTAATTTTAAAAGAATTTTATGGAGGATTTGGGAAGTTTACAAACTTCCGAAAGTACTGACTAGATAGATTATTGCAAGATTATTGTAAATTTTTTATTAAAACTACACAATTTTATAGATGTATACAAAATTTTATCAAAATCATCAAAACTAGCCACGAATTATTAAACTCAATTATTTTTACTACCAAAATTTTAATTTTGATGTCTAAAATTAATTGTTCATTCATTTCATAACATACAATGTTGTTTTTCCCGATATTTACGCCACCTAGTTTTCACACTTTATGGGCATTGACTTCTTCTTCTTCTTTATGTGCTCCTCTTATATTTTTTTGCATAAAAATTTTTGTTGTGTGTATTTTTTTTATATTTTTTTTATGTTCTCGACGAAAAGAGGAGAGAAATTTTTTATTGACGAAGAAAAAAGGTTTTTCTCTTCTGTGTTATTCCTTTTAATTGAATTATTTATGAGATAAAGTACATCAGATACACACACAATCACAAATACATACGATTATGAATATTTTTAAGATAGAATTTCAATTTTTACGAACTATTTTAAAGTTTTTTTTTTAGAAATTGCACTTTTTAAGGATATGTGTAGATTTTTAAGCAATTAATTTCTAGAATATATTGTTAATAAAAGATTGCGATTTATTCACTTAATTTTACTTTTTTATGATATGTAAGCGATTTCACTTAAAAAAATTTTTGTGTGATTTTTTTCACCCTTAAAATTTAATTTTTTTGATATTTTGTTGCACTTGATATGATATGTATATTGATAAAATTTTGTGTCCCTTTAAGACTTTCTAATCCTCTTTTTAGAAAGCTCCTTTCATTTAATATTTGCCAGAATAAATGAGTTAAATAACTTTTTTGCCTTTTGCCTATAAAAACGCCCAGCAATTCGAGTCAGTGTCGAGCTGAGAAATGTCGAAATGAAATGTTCTTCACCCTCACACAACTTCTGAATTGTTTTCATTTTCAAGTTGAGAGCTTTTTTCTTTATATTGCGCATGTGTTTGATTTGCGGCAACTCACACAATATCTCAACCGACAGTGTGTATACAGGCGAGGAAAAATGTGCAAAGTAATTTCTTTCAGTTCTTCTCTGTGTTGGACTCTCTTCTTCTACGTTCTAACATAAAGTCAAATGACATGCGTTTGATGTTTTTGTAGAAGTTTTTTTTGGGGTTACCAAATTTTCCATAACATCCGCGTGTAGATTTTTTTTTTGTTTTTTTTCTTGTATTTCTATTTCTAGAAAAAAATATGTTGTGTCTGTCTGGCAAAAATTCAAACGAAATCAAAATAACGGATTTTCAATTTGGCTATGCACATTTTAGTCTTAAATGTTTTAACATAATTTAAATTTTTGAAAATTTTAAATTTAGTAAACTATGCATACAAGATTTAAATTTAATTTTTTTGAAAATATAATAAATAAAAAATATTTCCTTCTTGTCATGTCGTGTGTAAAAATTTTGTGTGAAGTTGAATGTCATTAAACCGCTGACCATATTATTTTATTCTTCTACTTCTTATTGACGATACGAGGACATTTTTAATAAAGTGAGAAAATTACACAAACTCTATGTGGTGTACCAGTTTTTTGGTCAGGGTAGGGTTTTAATGACCAACCACATACGATTTATTATTATTATTATGATAAAATAACATTTGTGTAAGGCGCAGTCTTTAGTCTTTTGCCATGCTGAAGAGGTAGAGATTTATGTGGAAGACGTCACTGAAAATTTGTCAAAAAAAAAGTTGTACATCGTTTTCATTTCTATTCCTTCATACGTTAATGTAAAGTTTAATCGCGTGCATCACGAGATTTTTCATTACATTGTATGAAACTGTCCTGTAAAAGGAATAATTTTATTGATTTTTTTACTGCTACAACGGACGGTAATTTTATATCATTTCAAAAAAGGTTATTTTTGAGGCAATAATATGGCTTGCCCGAAAATATTTTGTTTTCGACTTCACTTTGAGGCAATTTATTTAATTTACTTAATCACAAAAAAAAAAAAAATGAACAAAATTGATAGATGGAGAAAATTGACATAAAATATTAGTGTCAATTAAGTAATTAATAAAATTCAAATAATTTTTTTCAGAAAATAAACAAATAATGTCGAAAAAACTATTTGGTTGATTGAGATAATGAGTATGAAAACTGTCATAGATTGAACGCATTTGGAAATGATTGATTTGGATAAACAGACAAAAATAGTCGACCAAAAAACCAATTCATTAAATATCACTCTTTTTAATTAGTTGAATAAATAATGAGAACTCAAACATTTGAATTTGCTTTGCTTAATGCACAAAAATTCAAGATACACAAATTTTTTTTAACGAGAAAATTTATAGAAATGAGTTTTTGGCAAATTCTTGATGATTTTTTCTTAACGTTGTTTTCAAAATAATACAATAGCTTAAAAGTTTCAAAATCAATTTGTAAATTTAAAAATTAATTTGCAAACTAAAAATAATTGAACAAATTTTTCTCGTTCAAATTGTTGGAATACTAGGTAGCTAATTACCTTAATATTCATTGACATCCTTAATAAGTTCAATAATGAAGTTTATTTAATAAATGTAATGAGTAAAACAAACGCCATTATAACGCATTAAGTAAATAATTTGTAATGCAAATGACTGCTAGAACCCTTTGAATTTCCAACTACTCAGGACTAATAATTATTTGCATTTTGACAAAACAAAAGTTTAAGCAAAGAAAAATTACAACTTCTGGAGTACTGACTAGTGTTAGATGAATTAATATTGTATCGACACCCTACTTTTATGAATGGCATTAGACTAACATAAACTTTAAAACATATTAAATTTGCTATTTAAGAAAGGTTTAAAATTAATATCCTTGGATAATATTTTATAAAATTTATCAAAAATTGATACATTCTATTAAAATGTTAAAATCAAATTTAAACAATTTTTAGTCTACTACCCTAGCAGCAATTTGGAACGAATCTGGGCGGAATTTTTTTCCTGACAAATTCGTTTGTTTTTCCGGTCATAAAATGGAAGAATTTTACGAGAAAAATTTCCTGGGGTTTTCTTTCAAAATCTGTCATAAAATTTTTTTTGAAAAAAATTTTCTGGCCGGAAAATGAAAGAATTTGTGAAGAATTTTTCTTTCGTTTTTCTTCCATTTTTCCTCGCAGATTCTTTCATTTTCTGATATCACAAAAAAAAGTTGCAACAGAATTTGAAGGAATTTTAGAGGAAATTTTCTGGCAGATTTTCTCTTGATTTTTTGCACATTTTTTGGCATTGAAGAATTTTAAGAATTTGGAATGTAATTATAATTGTTTCTGTTAAAATATTGGAGTTTTCAAAAATTGTTTTTCCATTTTGCAAATTAAAATTTTTGTTCCGTTAAATGAAAAAATTTTAATTTTTGACTTCGTAATACAACTTTTTAAAGTTTTTTATTATGAAAATCATTACCAGAATATAAATTATGCTCTCTAGTCAAGATTATGCTAAAATCCATACTTAACTTTTAGCTAATAAATTAAAGTTACTTTACCGTTATGTGTTCGTTAAACATAAATTTGTTTAAAAAAGAAAACTGTTTTATAGAAAAATAAATACATAGAAATTCATTGAATTCATGGAAAAACCACAAAAAAGAATAAAAAATAGCTTAAAACTATTTTCAAATTTAAATTCTAATTAAACATTTTAAAATTCTCCTATTGAAAAATAATTATGATTGAAATGATTTAAATTCATTTGATTAAAGATTCTTTTACAAATTACTCATATTACTAATAAATCATTTTAGTATTTTACCAAGATATAAAATCGTTATTGAAATAATATTAATTAAAAAAAAAAATAATAAAAAAATTAAGTTCCCTTGAAAGAATCATGCAGGATTTATGGAAGAATTTATTTGGTCCCCCTGAACCCCTTGGACCCTCCTGAAGCAACCCCACTGGAATAAAGCGTTATAAGTGTTAAAACAATCATAAAAATTATGGCAAAAGAAATTAGCAACTTAAATATGTCTTTTCGCCAAACATAATTTATATAATTTCAGATAACGGTAGCTCAGCGGTTAAGTTCGGGACTTTGGTTTCAGCGGTCATGGGTTTGAGTTGGCAGAATTTCAACAGAAAATTTCCTTACAAAATCTTCCAAAAAAAAATAATAATAATAAAAAAAGAAAATAAAGTGGAGAGAAAGTGAGAGAAAAAGAGGAGGAAGAAAAAAAAAGAATTTTTTTTAAATACTTTGAGAAAAATTCCCGCAAGATTCTTTCATAATTCCTGCAAGATTCGTTCATAATCCTCTCATATTCTTTCATTTTCTGTCAGATTAGTACAGAAAAAATGAAAGAATTTGTGAGGAAAAATTCCGGCCGGAAAATGGCCAGAAAAAACGCATTTTCCGGGCACTTCCGTGCAGTTAAGGAATTTTCCGGCCACTTTTCCTCACAAATTCTTTGTGATTCGTGAGAAAAAAAATCTGGCCGGAAAATTTCCTCACAGATTCTTTAAGATTCGTTCTAAATTGCTGCTAGGGCTTGAGAAGACATTCAAAAGCTTAGATATGAAAAAGTGAAAATCTTTGCAAATATTTGTTTAGATCAATTTATTATTTATTCTTCTTTATTTTTTAATACTTACTCCGTTTATTTTATAACTGAATTTCGTTTTGCTAAGAAGAAAAGGCAGATATAGTGACCTATTTAGAGTTCTATACATCTCGTTCATAAAGAAATCTGTAAAAAGTTCATTTTTCATATTTATGCTTTGAATTTTTTTGTATTACAGGGAATTTTACAGGACTAAATTACCCTTGAGAAATTCAATATAAAGGAAGTACGAGCAATAAAATTTGTACCTTTTTTGACACGAGTCCATTAAAATTTCATTTATTTCAATTTGAATAAAAATTCTCATCTAGCTATTTAAAGCGATACTTTTTTTCAGCATTTTTTAAAAAGTTTTCAAAAGAATGATGAAAAGAGTTCCTTTTGATTTTGGTTGCAATTTAAAATTTAATTTAAAAAATTAAACATTTTCTTAAAAAAATTTCACTCCATTTCATCAGTTAGGGGATTTTTAATTTATCAAGATTTTATTCTTATACAGCATAAAAGTTATCACATTTGGAATGATTTGAAAAAGACCTAAAACTTCACAAAACATGAATATTTGATTTCTTTAGCATTTTCTATTTCCTTATTAATCTGAAAATAAATTAGATAAAAATATTTTTATAATTAAAACCAAGATCTGAAAAATAATCAAAACAAAGGAATCGAGGACAAATGGAAGTGGATAAATGAAAATTTAATTCTATTTCTTATTTTTTGTTTCATATTTTTTCTCCTTTATTGTCGTTTTTGCGACATATTAAATCATATTTTTTTTTATTATTTTATTTTCATAATCATAAAGACTTGTCGTATGTTTTTCTTCTTTTGGTTGGCTTTTGGTAGTTTGTGATAATTTTTTCATGATTTATCATTTTTCATCATTTTAACATTAAAACATATACAAATACTTTCATTTAATTTAATTTACATTATTATGGATTTTTTTCATTATCATTTTCACTGCATTGATTTGATTGAAAAAAAAAATATTATTTTTTATTTATTTTTATTCTATTTTTTATTTAAAGTTTTTCATGATTAAAAATGAATAGAAGAAAATTAAGAAAAAATGTTTTTTCATCATGAATACTTTTCTCGTGATTTGAATATATTTGAATTAGAATGGATTTGACTTCATTTGTGTGAAATCGGTTTGAATTTTTGTTGATGACCTATTTCCATCAAACAAAAATTAATAAATTTGAAAAATTCTTGAAAATTTCAAAGTTTTTTTTTTATTCTTAAATATTTAAGAAAAAATTGTCATAGGTAAAAGCTTCATTCAAAAAAGCATTTTATTTTTTGGATATTACATTGTTTTCAAATTTATCGCATTTAAAATCTATTTAACAAGCTAAACATAAAATATTTTATTGAAAACTCATCATTATCAAATCATTTTAAACTTAATCATGTGAAGAAATTGCTCTCTCTATCAAATCATTTAGCTAATTATTTTTTATATTCATATTTTTCTCAACATTTTCAATCCTTTTTTTTTGAGTAAGCGCAATTTTTTATAGCAAATTTAAAATCTGAAAATTTATTTCACATTTCTTATAAAAAATATAACAGTTTGGTAAATAAACTTTCATTCTTATTAGCTTAAATAAATGTATTTTCATTTCTCATAATTTAATATTTTCATCTCTTAGTTTTTGAGACATCTTTTTTATCTTTTTATTTATTTCGTTAAGCGTTCAATAAAAATTTCTTCTTTTGACTATTTTTCCTAGCATTTATTTTGTTTACATTCACAACACCTTCTAGTTTTGTCATTTTTAATTCTTATCTTCAGAATTTGTTTTAAAAAGATTAGTAAATCAACTTTTAAGGATCACTGAACTTCTTAAAACATTCTGTTCGCATCTTTTCTCAGCTTTTTAGAGGAAACCAAAATCAAATATTTGCAACTAAAGTATTACAGAATTATATTCTATTTCATTTTTATAGGCCTTGTTTACAATTTTCTTTCATTATCTTCATCAAAATTATTTGGATTTCATGGATTTCTGTGCAATTGAAAAATTTTCTTACAGCTTTGTAACTTTTCAATGTAAACACCTCTCTTTGCTTCTTTATTAAAATTTCATAACATGAACATACAACTTACTTCTTACTCCAAGCTCAACAATGAGAAAATTTAAATTATTAATCCTCTTCTCTTTATGGAAGTTTTTTTTTTCTTCAAATTTACAATGTAATAAAAATTAATATAATGTAATATTTTATTACAATACAGGAGCTTTCTTGTGTTGTCATAATAAATTGAAATGTCATCTTGCTTGATTTAATCAGAGATTAGAGTAAAAAGAATATGATGAAAATTGGTTTGAAATAGAAAATTTCTGTCAAGAAGTTATAATTCAAATCACAATATTTTACTGTCAATTTTCGATGTCTATGCATAATTTTATTTTTGAAAATAAATTTTAATAAATACTTTCAAATTTAATATGAAAAAAATGGAAAAAAAATAATACTTAGATGAACTTAAATTAAACAATTTAAAAATTCATTTTACCTTTAATTTTTACGATGAATATTATTCAAACAATGCTGTTTTGGACGGATATTCATTTTTCTCGTTTTTATTTTTTAAGAAGAGTATCGATTTAATAAAACAAAAAACAGCTATCAAACATAAAGAATAAAGATATTTGAAGTTTTACTTTTTATCGCAAAGCTTAAGAAAATTCAATAATTGCATTTGAAACTCATATTTGTGATAGAGTAATTAGAGAAAGAAGTATGTATTATTATTAATATTAGAACTGATTTGCAAGGTTCGATTTTGGTTCTTTTTTATGATTACAACAATGTTAAAAAATTTGTTTATTCATTCCAAATGGAATTTACAAATAAAAGTTATGTTGTTCACGCTAACCATAAGAATAAAAATAATTTGAATAAACTTAAAATAATGGTTAAAAATTAACTCTTTGTATTGTAATGGATACATACATAATTAATCATGACATATTTCTTTCATTATAGATAATAAATAAAAAATTCTTTCCATTCTTTTGGTTTTTGAATTTGTTTTGCAAAAATCCAATGCAATCAAATTAAATTTTTAATAATTTTATAATAAGTTGGGCAATGATTTTGAATTTTTATAGAGATCATCCATTTTTTTATTTACTTCTTATTTTCTTATCAATTCCGAAAAAAGCTTTATTCATGTGCCAATTTTGAAGTTTTGCCTTGTTAAAAACATTGAATTTATGCAGAATTTGAGTTGTAAGTATCAAAAATTAAAACTGCTATTCTCTCATTTATTTATGATTTACTAATTCATTTGAATTAATTTTATAAAAATTCAATATTGAAAACCTTTATTTGACAGTTGAACTTTTTAAGATGAAAAGACAATTTACGAATTAGTATTAAAGAAACTACGATTTTTAGTTTACAAGTCAAAACTTCAAAACTTTTCTTCACTTATTTATCATCAAATGCTATTAAAATAAATTATGAAATATATTTTTATTTAATTCATTTTTGAGTTTGGGGAAAAATAATGGTTGATTTGAGATATATTTGAAAATTATTTATTTTTCAACAAACTTTTTATTTTGTTTAAGAATTCTTATTTGAGTTGAGTTTTATTTACACATTTGTCCATTTTTAAAGACATATTTCATATATTTATATATAAATATAAATAATTTTTAAAGATATGACTTCTTGTAGTTTTTCGTCTTTCTATGTCTTCATGTCAAAATCGTCATTTTGGTTAAATTTATCTAATTTATTATTATATTTTAATTATCTTGTATTTTTGATGTATTAAATGTAATCATATAGATTTTTTGTTTTAAAGGAATTTTTTGGTATTTTTCAGAATTCACAATAAGCAAATTTATTTAATGTTGAATTGGTGGTTACGAATATTTCAATCAGAATGTTGTAAATTTTTAACCTTTAATTTGTAAATTAATTATTTAGTTGAGAATCTAATTGAGTTTAAAATGTATATTTTCATTACCAGAGCTTTATTATCTCCTTGTTTTACAAATATTTTCAAAAAAGAGTTTTAAAACCCAGAAAATTTATTTTTCTTGTTTTACGCAATTTGATATCGTGAATTTCATTAAAAATTTAATTTTGAGCACCTAATTACTTTAAACCAAAAACGCTATTGATTTCATTTCATTTCTTTATGTCATTAAAACTTTTTCTTGTTATTATTGCAAGAATTTTCCATAATTTTGTCAGTTGTCGTAATTTGAATGTATCGTCTCAATTTTGTTTACCAATATTAGTTAAGATTTTCATTTCTCTTCGCATTTTTTTATTTTTCTTTTCTAAGGCAAAAGTTGTCAATTTAAACTTTGAAGATGATTTATTTAATTTTAAAGATTTGTTCAAGAACTATTTACACGATTTTTTCATATCATAAATTTTTCTTTTGTCAATATCAATAATTTAATTTTTGATACTTTAGTCAAGATTTTTTCGTATTTCAATATTTTTTATTCTTATTAAGTTCTGTTTGCTATTTACATTAACAATAAACTTTGGATAAATTAAAAATTTAATTTTTTGAAAGTTGGAAAATTTTTAAGCATATTTCAAAAAACTAAAATTTAATCACTTTTAAAAATCAATAAAAGTAAACGGTTAATATTTTATTACAAGTTCAATCTATACAATAAAAAACCTTTTTTTTAAAGCATGAAAAATCATTATTTCATCACAGAAATGAGCTGTTCTTTTTTTAAATTATAAAATGGCCAATTCATACTCGGAAAAAATATAAAATATTGTTCAAAAGCAAAATGCATTGTACATGCAAATATATGAAAAGTCTCAAAAAAAATTCTTAAAAAAATCTTACAAAAAAGAAATTAAAAAAATAATTAAATAAAATAAAAAAGAATACAAAACAAAACTTTTACTTTAATCCTCATTTCAGTTGCAAAATCACTTAATTTTTTATGTCATATGATTATTAAAGGCTAAAACTTTCAGTTTTTTCGATCTTTTTCATTAAAATTTTTAATTTGAAAACATTTTTTATATTATTATATTTTATTTTCATTCGTAAAAAATTCATTATTGTGGAGATTTTTTTTTTATTTTGTTTTTAATTAAATATTTCTTTTTTAATTTTTTTATTAGTTTAACTAAGTTTAATCTCTAATTTTTGGGTTCTTTTTGCTGAAAATTGGTTGTGGATGTGTAAAAATTAGCGTTTACTGAAAATAAACAATACAGAAAAAAGAAAAAAGAACAAAAACAGAGAAATTTAATTAAATATTCTAAAAACTTTTTTTATTATTAAAAATGTTTATTAGCTCAATAACAAATGCAAATGAATTTATTTATGAATTATATCTGAGATTCAATGACATTAATATTGACAGATTGCAATTTAAAAAAAATTTATGTTTATTTTTCAACTTTAAATTTGCTTATTTAATATTTAAAAAAACTCATTTTTGTTTTCAAAAAACAATGATTTAAAAAAAAAGCTTTGAAATAAAAAATTATCAAAAAATTAATTTTTTTTAAAAATTTACTTTTTTAAAAAATGCATTTAAATTACAAATTTGCAGCTCACAATCAAATCTTGTCTTTGAATCAAAGATATAAAAAAAAAAGATTTATATAGAGATGTACTTTTGTAGTATTTAATATGAATATCTACCAATAATGATATAATGATAATTCAATTAATTTTTAGATGTTATCAATACGAGATAATTTATGTTTGAGACTAAATCATGTTTTCATTATTCTAGGCTAAATGTATGATTTTAATGTAATGAATCTATGAGTTCTATGAGAAGCATTTACGATTTTCAATTCTTTATAGATTTTTAAAATATACTGTTATTATAATAAAAATGTAAAAAAATCAACAAAAACGATTTTGCTACCTTTTCAAAATTAAATGAAACTTTAAGTGTTTTTAATTCTTAAAAATAAAAAAATAAGGTTTAACAATAAAGGCCGACAAATTATTTTTAAAATTTTTAGATCAAAACATAAAAAAAATTAAATTTAGGTAACGCTTTTGATGTTATAATAGAATGATTTATTTATTGTACATAAATTATAAATTCTACTAAAAATATGCAACATCCAACAATTTACGTCATTCCAAGACCAACTAAAATTGTCATTAGATTCAACATACAAAACAAAAAATTTATCTTTCATTCTGAGAGTGATTGAGGTTTAATGCACATTTATTTTTATGTCATTCATGATTTGAGAAAGGAATCAAAGCTAAATTAATAAGTATTTTCAAATAACAGTCTCATAAAATGTGCTAAGTCCTTTAGAAAATTCTTATTTGTTTAAAATATATTTTTCTGTAACATTTTTCATCTTTTTTTTTTTCAAACATTGTATTACCATTCAACATTCAACGTCAACCACTTTATCATCACTAATATAAAATTTCTTTTTCTTTTTAATTACTTCTATTTAACTTTTTAATGTAGCTTTTGTTTTGCAATACTTCAATTTCGAGAGATATGACATAAAATAAATAATCACTTTAACATTTGATAATTATAAGCTTTTCTTCTTTATTCTAAATTAATCCTAAAATTTCAGTAAAAAAAATTAATCTCTCGACAATGAATTTGCAAAAGAAAAGTTGAAACTTGAAAATTTGAAATTTCATTTAATTCATCTTGTTTCCAGGCTTGTGTCATGAATTTTCAAAAGCAAAATAACAAAAACCAAAAAACAAAATTGAAGAAAATCAAGAAAATTCAAGGTTTTTGTATTTTTTATAGGATAGGAATCGATAAAGAAAGGAATCAAAACATACCTATTCTACTAAACAAATTGTTCAGGTTTCAAACAATGGCATTCAAGTAGAAATTCCGCGCGCAAAATGATAGGTTTTTTGTTTTTCAAATGGTAATGATTCTAGATTTATATCATATTATTACATTATGTATGTATCTTTATCTGTCATTTTTGGCGTATAATTGGATGCGATATTCTTTTTTTTGCTTATATTGCGATATATTTTCTTGCATATGAAAGGGTGGTGTGTGAGTTTTTATCGATGTATTACTTTCATTTTCAAGTTGAGAGTGAATAATTCAAAAAAATAAAACAAAACATTTATGAGAAAATTTCTTTCTGTAAGTGTAGATGTCTTTAATGAAATGAAATATATTTGCATGATTTTTTGCTTATTAAATTTTTCTTTTTCATTTTATCTATTTTGAAAAATTCGAATTTGATTTTAAATTTAAGTCAAGTGAATTTATTTCATTTATGCTATTTACAGTTATGATTTATTTATTTATTTTTTATTTATTTTTTTGATATTAAGAACATTTTATGAAATCAAAAATTGGTTGATATTTGAGAAAATGGGAACTAAAAGTGGTAAAATTTTCATCCACAAAAAAAAAAAAAAAAATTATTAAAAAAATCTAATCAACATATTCTATAAAATTTAAAATGCTAAAATTTGCTTCAACACATTTAATTATAAGTAAGTAAACGTGCTACAAATCGTGAATTTTGTTTGCATAAGTAAATTAAGATTGTGTCACAAATTTCATTTCAATCATTGATTTTTATGATTTTTGATATTCATGTAAACAATCGAACCAAGTTTAATGGTTGATTATAAAAATAATATTTTAATTCAATTTTCAATTTCAATAAATTCTTTCAGTGACTCAATCAAAATAACTTAATTTCTACAAATCTAATTTAAATCTATTGTATTTATTTATAAAATCTGATAAAATCATAACATAAAAAATAAAAATTAAAAAAATTGGTTTATGTCATTATGTGGATTTTTAAAGTAAGTCATTTGTCAACAAACAACTCATAATATTAAAGCTCTTAAAAATCAAAAAATTTCAAAATGTTTTAAATAAGTTTGTAAGCAAAAGACTTGCTTTATTTTTATAGTTTTGCATGAAAATACGAAAAAAGTGAATAATTCAAATAGCAAAGTGATTGAAGGATGTAAAAGAAGTTTAACATTAAGTACGTATGTTGGTTGTAGTTTTTTGTTAATTTAACGTTTGTTTGATCATAATTATCAGCAAAAGTGAATGAGTGAAGGAAGAAATTTATAGAAATAGAGAGAGAAATGTTATTGTTTTTTAGATAATGGAAGTAAATTGTTCTTATATCTTCATTTTGGTTTCTCGTTTTGAAAAAGTAATCTTAAAAATCAAAGTCCATTATCAATAAATATTAATGATGGTAATAATAATGAGAATATTTTAATATTATTATTATTATTATTATTATTATTTAAATGTTTCGTATTGTTTTTGAATTTAATGAGTAGTGTTAGAGCTTAAGCGAATCTAGTGACGCGATAGAGGATCGTCTAGAGCCTAAACCAATATTAGGTGTATGACTAGGTACCAGGCTGGTTGTTCCGAAGAGTTTGTACCATCCGATGACAATGTGTGAGAGATTTAGATTATCTAACATTATTTGAGCTACACCCATGAATACTTTTTTGCCCTCAATTCGTCCGTAATCACCCCATACGGTGACCTAAAATTAAATTCAATTATTTAAAAATTAAGTTTCCTTTGGATCTATAAATGATTATTAAAATTACTTGTAAGATGCAGCCTTGAAACGGTTCTCGAAACGCCAGCGTTTGTTGATAAAGTGGATCTAATGTTTTTCGAGCTGCAGCTGTTTTTGATTTTGCTATGCACTTTTTACCCGAAACTAAATACACTTTTACATAGGGCGCGGGTAGTACTTTTGATCCGGTACGTGCCTTTTCGAAGAAAAAAAATTGACATTAATATAGTCAATTAAAATAATTTTATGAAAAATTAGTTAAAATACCTGTAGTCCTCTTGCTCGTATCACTTCGACTTCTAAGAAGCCTTTCTGGTAGCATAGTGATAATTGAATATCACCTAATGCCGGAGCACCCAAAACTTGACGACCGACCAGCTGACCTGGTCCTAAGCCATCAATAAATTCAGAAAGTTGACCGCCATCGCTGACCATACGTAGTGATGGTGACCATCTAAAGGTTTTCATCATAAATTAGTGAATCGGGTTAAAAAAAATAAAATGTTAGAAAACGTTAATAGTTTTGTATTAACTACAGAAATTTTACAAAATGTTGCTCGTTTTATAACATTTTTATTAAAAAGCAAACAACTTGAAGATAAATTAAGATACTAAAAAATATTCAGTATGAAAAAATGAATTTCATTGTTTCAAAAATATTGATAGGATTAACTGAAAAATTTTGATTAATTTAAATTAATGTGAATCAAATTGACAATCACGAATATTGACTGAAAAATTTAAACTTTCAAGGAAATTCATTTTTCTTTCTAAATTTTAAAATTTTTTAAAACATAAATTCTATATTTTTTTGAATATATTTAAAAAAAAGGTAAAAATTAATCAACAAAGGAATAACACAAGAACTAAACCATGACCGAAATAAAAAAGTTAAGAATTTGAAAAGAAATGAGTGATAAAAGCGAATTATATGCATGTGAAAAATAAGAAGATTATTGATTTTAAATGCACAGTATGGATCACTACAAGAAAAGTGTCGGGATAATATTTTTCGAGCAGCTAACTAAAAGGAAAGGCTAAACTAATAAGATAAAATGATGTGAAGATGGTACGAAAATGTGTGAAGGAATAAACAATTTCACTATTTTATGTAAATTTGGATGCTTAAAAAATATTTTTTACGATGTTTAAATTTTCATGACTTTTAACTAATTAAAACATAAATGTATAAAATATTAATTCTATTAATATTATCTTAAAGTTTTCACATTAAAAGGAGAACATTCGATTGTTTTTAATTACAGGGAGATGTAGATATATATTTATGTATTTTCACATTATATTTTACCACACTTTTTTAATTTTTGTTAACATTTACGGTGCAACAACGATGTTAAACAGTTTCTACACATTTATTTATTCAGAATCAAGGAATGAGATTTCAATTTTTTTTTTAATTAATTAGAGAATGTTAAAATCTTAATATGAGGAATAAAACACTTAAATATTTAGAAGAATATGTTATTTTGTCTCATTTCTTGATTTTTAAATACGACAACGATTTTATACACATTAAAAGAATTAATAATTCTAAGATTTGCGATTATATTTTCAAAATTATTTGTATCTTAAGTTTGTTATTTATGATTTCACGCTTATAAGTTTGAGACAAATTATTTTATACTTTATATGATTTAAGACCGTAAAAAAGTTGAATTTGAAGTAAAAGATAGAAGAGAAAGTGCATAAGCAAAGTTTTCATCTTGAAGTGAGAATAAAACAAAAAAATAAAAAAAAAGAAATAACTTAAAATATTTTTACCGCAAAACTGTATTATAATAAACGAATATAAAATTTATTAATATACTAAATAATTTATGGTTTTTGATTTTTCAATATAAAGCTTTTGAAAATGAAAATATAAGTCTTACTTGTGGTAATTTGTTTATTCAAAATGTATTTTACTTTCTGGGTTTTTTACCCCTAAATTTTGTTTAAATTTAAATATTTTTTTAGTTTTATTTAACTGTATAATTTATAACGAAAATCTTGTCGTCTTTACTTAGTTATTGACTCTAAATTGAAATTCTAGTAATTTTAATCGTAAAATAGTTTAATATCGCACCTATGATCAAACATTTTTAAAGCTTTTGTGTAACATATTAAAATCATGAATGGTATCGAAGAAAATACGGTTTTAAAACCACTCCTCTACTCTAATGATTATTGAAAGAAAAACTAAAAATATTAAGTTTACTATCTATAAATAAGATTGGGATCTATTCTATTGCTGTCTAAATATTTTCAAAAGCCTTTTATTTCATCATCTATTTTAAATTTGAAAACTTTAGAGAAAAAGTTAAAAAAATTTTAGTGTTTAGAAAATTGAAAAGTGTACCTCAAAAATAACCACAAAACATCAAGAATTTTGATTTTTTTTAAAAGTTAGAATCAAAAAATTTGAAAGGCGCAAAAATAAAATAAAAGTTCACATTTAAAAACTGAACTATAACAAAAGGATAAAAATACACATACACTTGACTGTATATGATAATATGGATAGATCAAAATCAGAGATAGACAAAGATAGAGAATTATAAAATCACACTTAGAATCTTTAAATTCAAAAATATTTCAAAAATGGAACCGAAAATTGGAACAAAAATTATACACAAACACAATAGAAAGAGTTTTTTGCTTTCATGTCAAGTTTTTAATAAAATTAAAAAAAAAAAATCATTTAAAAAAGGTTTGCGGAACGTTTAAGGCGAACACTTACGATGAGCCTTCTGAACTAGAAATTGAGTGCAGACTACCAGCTCGAGTCGGAACGACTTCTATTGACCGCTGTATGGAACCAGCAGATGAACGCTTACGTTGTGTAGTGACGCCTTGATCTATTGTGCATAATAATGAATATTTGCTAATTGTATGTCTTTTGTGTAAATTTAAACTTCCACGCTTAGACGTGAAAGCTCATTTAAATTCGATTAAATATTTTTTTTTTTAGGTTTTTAGTCATTAATTTTGTGACTTGCATTGAATGTTTGTTATTTTCTTTTTCTATCTTTTATCGTCCTATTCTTGTTGCTTTAACTGATTTTCGGAAAAAAGATAGCTATGATATTCGAATTTATTGGTCCTAAAAATACCTATAGAGTACAAACATTTAGCCGATTTAATTTCAGAACTTCTCAAAGTTCTTTGTTTTACGACTGCTCGAAATAAACATTATTGTTTTTACGCAAAATTTTCTAATCATAAATTTTAATCCTAACACAACATTGATTTTTACAGTATTGTTTCCATGTTCATAATTAGTATTGTACAAATGATAAATTGCAAAATATAACATTCAAATTTGACGTATTTCTTATACGGAATATGTAGAAAAAAATTATAAAAAGCAACTACAATTTCATAGATATTCTGTAATTTCATTGTAATTTAAATTCTAAATCTCCCCGCAGTTAATGTATGCATAATATTGTATGGGCACATCATATAGTTCTCTTTATATTTTGAAGAATCTGATGTTTTTTAAATTGATAATTTTCTCGGACAGCAAAAAAAAAATTGTATGGAATATTTTAAAATTACTGAGAAGATTATTGATAAGTGCCAAACACATTTTTATTTTACTTTCTTGGTCATATCAAGATGCATTAATTGAAACTTTTAATAATTTGCGAAAAAATCAAAACTTTTTTTCAAAAATCTTCTCAAATTATCTAAAATTGATACAAATTTTATGTGCTATTCGAGATGAAAATTAAAAAAATATATGGATGATACAAAAATAAATTATTATATTGCAGTAAAAAATAAAAATAAAATATAAAAAAAAAAAAATGTTTTAACTAAAGCAGTACACGCAAATTAAATTCACAATAACTGTGAATTTTGATATCTGTTTTGAACAGCAAAGATAGCAGATTAGAATCGACCGATACGAAAGTACAACTATCAATATTTTTTTTACAATTTCAATGCTGTTCAAGTAACAAAATTGACTCAAAATTCACAAAAAAAATAAAAAAAGAGTGCTAAATAATTTGTATTTTACTCTAATTTTTAAATCACTAAGTTTTAAAAACTCATAAATAAGCGAACCTGTCGCCGTCAGCACTGCCTTCACCATCGCTAGATGCGCTCGAGCCACGTGATAGCCCACCGCGCATCTCGCCGGGCAAAACTTCTTCACTTCGATGTATCGTAAAAGAATTTTTACCCCTTTTACCGAAGCCCATACGCCGCTTTCGACCTTCATTTGTCACACATAAACATTGGAATGATAATAATCACAGTAATAATTTTTATAATTTTAATTTAATTCATCTTTATAGCAAGACATTTATCAAATGATGAAACTACTTTTCGTCAATGAATTTTCAATTTAAAATTTTAATTTTCTCAATTTATTCCTAGAAATGAAATAATTTTGCACTACTGTTGGACCAAATTAATGCTTGAGACATTCGTCTTCACCATGTTTGATTTTGAAAAATTTTAAACTAATCTGATTGTAAGAAAATAACGCGCACCTAATCTCATGATATTAATTAGCATAGCAAATACTTAATCTCTTACTTAAATTACCTGTTGCCGACAACTGGGAGGTTGAATTGCTTTTACGTCCCATTCCACTACTAGCACCACTGTTTCGATCTTGTGTTGACGTTTCGCTTTTTGGAGATCTTTGGTCCATTTGTTTACCACGTCGACCATCAAGGCCTGTAAGTCCGACAGCTGTATCACTTAAACTACCATCTAAAATTGTTTAATGTTTTTAAATATTTGTCTTAAGAAGTTCATGATATCAAGAATTGACATACCTATTCTATCTTCTAAATTAGTATCAGTATTCGATAAACTACGATTAAGATTTCCATCTTTCAACTCACGATCACTTGCATCTCGATCTTGTTCACTATTTCGCTCATTGGTCCTATCATTTTTCTTGAAGGATTCGCGATGTCCGCCTTCTAGATTTCTTGTTCTTCTATCATAATCACTACTGTTTCGCGATGTTTTTTTGGATTTAGGTGAGGATGTAGATTTTTTAAGCGAGCCACGTTTTGGTTTGGTATTTAATTTAGCGATAGCATTGGAAGAAGCAATTTTACTTGATTTAGTTATTTTACTTGGTACACTATATTCAAAATACTCGGGATTTTCATTAATACTAACTGAACTATTACGAGTACTTTTACTTCCAGTTGAACTATTACGGACACTGGATTTTTTTGGGGCACTTTCAAGACTACTACTGCGTTTATGATTAGAAACGCTTTTACGATCTTTAGCATGAAAAGAAGCATTTCTATCTCGACTAAAAGGCTTTTCAAAAACATCATCGACAGTTTCATCTTCCTCATCATTATTCTCATCACTTTTTGCATCAGTCGAGCCTTGAGAACTTCGTGAACTACATTTTTGAAAAACATTTTGCTCAGTATCAGTTTTTTTCTTTACATCCGAAAATGGATTCGCATTTTCAAAACCAATAGCTTTTTCACAAACGTATTTTGTGGAACTTGCTTCATTTGAACATATTTTTGGTGAAACAACTTTTCCTTCTAATTCAGCTTTGAGACTACTTCTTCGTTCCACTTGAATATCAAGTGATTCATTCTCAATGTCAGCATCACTTTGTGATAAAAGCAATTGAGATCGAACATTATTAATTATTGAACCTATTGTGTCCTCTAAATCATCTTTATCGTTACTTTTAATCTTTATTTTTGCATCATCATTAGAACCTATAATGTTACTATCACATTTACTTTCATTCACATCAGTATTACTCATAATAATTGGTGATTTTGGTTTGTTTGAAAGTTTCAAGTCAAGTTTTAAATTCTCACGACTGTAGCTTCTTGGACGTTGTAGTTTTTCAGAAATTTTATTTTTATCAATCTTATTTAATGGATTTTTGCGAACATTTTTTGTCACCCATCCAGTATCTGAATCATATTCAACATCAATGATTTGCTCATCAGCAATTAGAGAGTATGAGCGACGTAATGATGTTGACTCGTCTTCGGATTTTAAATAACTCTCAGTTAATCTACAAATTTCTTCATTATTTTCATCGCTTTGTCCATCAGCAGATAAACTTTTACCAAAACATGATGAAATGGGTGAAAGTCCAAAACTTCCAGCATCAGATTCAATAGATGGAATAGTTTCAAATGTTGGTAAATAAAGTGATTGTGTATTTCTAGTAGGCATCGGAATATTAGGAAGCCGTCGTCGAAAACCACGTGAGCTACTAGAACTCGATGAAATAATTGAATTTTCTTTTCCATCATTATATGTCAATGGATGAGGATCTAATGGAAGTATTAATGGATCATCTGAATACTGTACACTACAATTAAATGTTTTACTTCCAGCATTGATGTTAGTCATTAAGTTTTGATCAGAAAATGATGATTTGAGGATTATCTGATTTGATTTATTTCCAGTTTGATTTGAAATTACAATAGTTTGATTATTTACAGGTTCATATTCATAATCATTGAAATCTTTGCATCCATAATTATATTTGGATAGTAAATTTGGTTCTGAAGATCGCGATCGCAATTGATGTCGAATATCATTAATTAAATTTTTTGGTTCACGGCTTAATGTGTGTGATGAGGAAGCTGAGTTGAGTGCCGATTTAAAGGGTGAGTCATAGCTTGGAAATTTTTTATTGAAGCAATAGTTCTTTGGAACACTACTACTAACTAATGGACTACTATGATAAATAGATTTGAGTGTTTCAGGAATTTTAGGAATTGATATTGAATTTGAAGCTTTTGGGATAATATCTGTCAATCTAATTGATTTTGAAATTTCACTTTCACATTCCGTAAAGGCTTCATCATGAAACCATGAAGTTGGGAGGCTTCTTTGAAGTGATCGTCTTTTATAAAGGTTTCTTATTGATTTAAGTTTATTGAATTAAATTAAATATTTAAATTTTTATTAAACTTAATTTTTGAAATATTTTACTCACCTTAATCCTTTCGAACCTCGCGGCCTTTCAGATTGCGTTGAAAAGGCACTCGATGTGACACTTACAACAGATTCCATATCTGAATCTCCAAAATCACCTATTAAGTCTTTATCTGGCGAAAGAGAGGCCTTTGGTCGTAACCGCGTCTCGGCATTTGGTAAGTCACTATCGGAAAGTCCGGAGTAATGTCTCTCCCACCCTAAAAGTAATATGTTGATTTTGACTTTAATGTATTTTTGAACAAAGTGGAATACTGGTTTACCTCCAGCACCCGTACTTCTATATTGTGGTATGTGATATCCTTGTCGTACACGATATCTTGATCTACCCATTGAACGCTCCTCAAAATCTTGCATCAGTCGATCTCGTATGGCGGGATTTCGTGATATTTGAGGTACTTTTGGCAATTGGCGCTTTTTCGGTGAACCAGTTGGCGTTGCTGTTGCTGAACGTGATTGAAATTTTTGTGGAAATGATTGTTGCTGTTGTAATGGAAGAACCGGGTAGTCTTTGGAACTTGTTATAAAACGATCATCTGGAGGTGATAATGAACCACGTCTTTCACTTCGATAATCACTTGGAGCTGCAGATTGACTTCTATGACTCATTGACATCTCGCCTCTTCGTTGTAAATTTGACTGAAAAAAACATTAATTATTTGACTTAATCAATTTTCTTAATTTTATAACTTACTTGTTGATAACTATGTGATCCACCACCAATACCTGATACAGTTTGATAGTCACGTGATACCATACCAGCTACTCGCTTACGGCCTTGTGGTGACATATCACGTCGCGAACGACGTTCAATCAAATCGACCTAAGATTTAAAAATGAATGAAATGAGAAAAAGAAACATAATTTATGTAGCATAAAACTTTTTTTGATTATAGAAACAAGAACTGTATTAAAGAAGTTTAAAAATTTGAGACTTTCTAGAACGAAATTCATGAAATTTTTGGAAATGTAAATTGGGATTGAAAAATTATTTTCATATTAAAAAAAACTGTTTGGCTGTTATTCTCTCAATACATAAAACTACTATATAAATATAAAATAGATCTAAAGCTAAAGTGATCTTGTTAGCAAAATAAAAGCATTATTGATTAAATAGTTGGAAAAAAATAAAGAATCTGTGAAAAGGTAAAATCGAACAAAAAATGTGCTTTCTTATAAAAAAAATTAATAAAGTATTTATAGAATACAAGACAGTTTGAAAATCAAATTTTCATATGAAAATAAAAAGTCTTGAAATTATAAAAATAACATTAAGCGATAGATAGGTCAAAACTTCAAAACAAAACTGTTGCATGCAAACAAACTTGAATTTAATATTATTAAGTTTTGTATTGTATATGTGTGTTTTATCTTGTCCGTATTTTTATGTTCGCTGAATTTTTCACTTATTTATAATATAAATATGACGCACATTAAAATGAAAATATATTATTGGTTTTCTCACTAAAAATGATGAGAAGAAAAATAAAATATAGATAGATATTTAAAAAGGCATTTAATAGGGTGATTAGAATGAAACCTACAAAACTATCGAAACCTTAGCAAATTAAGTTTCAATTTAAAATTTTTTCTAATAACATAATTATAATTACAAAACTGATTAAATTTAGAATATTAAAAATATTTCATTTCAGATCCTTAAAAATAATTTGATTAAGTTTCAAACTTGAAAAAAAAAAACTCAGAAATGCTCTTTGAAAATATAATTAAAATTCTTGTTTAGAATATGTAAAATAAAAATCAAAAGATCTGAACGATCTTTTTAAAACTCTATTGAAAATGTTTTTAAAAAATGGAAAAGTGTATAAAATAACACTAAATAAAATTTTTCGTACAATTAGTAATTCTGACATTAAAGTTCTTAAGAGAAAAAATTTATGTATGTAAAAAAAAAAGATAATCATTATATATAATATTTAATGCGTGAAAGTGTGTATTAAAGGGCATAGAAATGCACGCGCACACATATAAATTTATGAAGAAATAGATAGATAGATTGACTGTGTATGACATTTAAAATATATCTTGAATCCATGTTTTTGTTTTTCAAACAAATTTTTTATTAGAATGTACCTCAGGTGGAGGACTTGAGGAACTACCAAGCGATGAAATACTCGCACCATCACGGCCAGTAGTTAAACCATCAATATCACATTCTGATGTATCTGAATCACTAAGTCGCGATGTTGTGCTTGGCGGTGATAAATGATCCGTTGGTGTAATTATATCTATTTCGTGACCAGTTGAATGATGATGATGAATATGATGATCTTCAGACTTATGATACTAAATTTTTTGGTAAATGAGAATATTTGAAAGGTTTAGTAAAAATTTATGTAAATTTTGAATTTTTGTCCGAATAACATCAATTTTCACACATAGAATTTATTAAAAAGGGTTTTAATTCGTTGACTGGGATAAATAAGAATGTAGTTTAAGTTAAACTGTTTAACTATATGTGTATTTATAAACAATAAAATAAATAAACAAATATAATCGAATGATACAGTTACTTTCAGTCAAATTAAATTTAATTTAATATTTCACATATTTTATTTTTAAATTTCAAAATTTGTATCAAACGAGTTTGAAAAAAAGACAAATTCAGTAAAAATTGTGTCTGTCTGAAAAGAAAGCACATCAACTACAGAAAAATTTGTTGTTGTTCACTTTTTTGAACATTTCTAAAAGTAAAGTAAAATAAATAATTTTCATAATCATAAATAATTATTAAAAAAGCATGAAAAATTATTTTCATAAAATTTTTGTAAAAATAAATGTTTAAAAAAATTATGGCTGGATAAGAGTAAGTTAAAATAACTTAAAGGAAAAAGAATGTACAAACCGTTCCAGGATATTCTTGATGTTGTTGCAGCATATACCACTCGGCTTCATCATCGAGTGGATGATTCTGCAAATCTACAACAACTTCACCTAAAAACTCATGCACATCATAACGAACATAATCCCAAATTGTTATCTGTTAATAAACAATACATTGCATCACGTTAATTTTTTTAAAACGTAAAATTTTGAAACAAACTTACTTCAAGTAAACGATTAGTTAAGTCGGCTCGCCTTAAACCCGTAAATGTAAATGTTTGACCCCAACGTGGCTCATTTGTACTAGCTAATGTTTTCGTTCGTCGTTTGGATTTGTCGGAATGACAAGGAAGCAAAAATATCTACAAAATTTTAATGAAATAAATAGAAATTAACATCAATAACTATAAAACGTAACTTATACACGTACTTTGGCATAAGGATTACGTGCAGCTCCATTTGGTCGGTATGTTAAGTCAGCAGCACACACAATTGTTACAATGAGTTGCAATGTACTAGATTCAAAGCCCAATTTTATTTGCGTACGACCCCCAACGTTTGGATCGATTGAACTCGATTGCATCAAGCGCCTCTGATATCGTCCAAGAGGTCGCTTTGAATGAGCTGTGGGTTGAAGTTTTTGTTGATAATTAAAATCCGGCGATCCTGGTGATGTCACCAATACACTTGGCTTGTCACGTGCATCAAACGGTTCTGCATTTTTTAAGGAAGAAAAAAGGATAAAAAAATATAAAAATCTCATTTTTGGCTTAGAATCAAAAAAGTTTCATTATTGTCGCATAAAAAAATTGCGAAAGGTTAGTTCCTAATATTGAAATTTTGAATGATGACGTGTAGTGAGTGAGCGTGTAGATATTGTGTATTTGTGTATATGTACTGTAGCTGTTTTGTAAAGGACTTTATATCCAAAAAATCTCATTTCGATTTTTAAAAATTAAAGTGGTGTTGCTCCCCATTTAACTTCCACGTAAAACACATGAAAATTTTCATTTTTAAAAAATTCATCAAAAAATTTTCTTTAAAATTAAAATTCTTTACAGTTTTCGAAGTAAATATAATAATAAATGATCTAACTGGATTAATCATAATCAAATTTCAAATATTTTTTGTGCTACCTTTCTGAAGATATTGTCGTGTTTGCCGAATTGGTGAATGCGATTGTCGCCAGGAAGTTTGAGCAGCTTTACGATTCACGCTTAACGGTCGTGAAACAATTAATTCTATTTGTGACTCATGTCGACTCTCTTCAATAACATCGTACACTTCTTGTGCACTTTTGCCTTGTAATGAACGACCATTCCACTCAATCACTTCATCGCCTTTTTTTAATTTTTCCATTTTTTTGTCATCGTGTTTTTATAAATTGAAAAGTTAATGTAAAGAAAAAAAGAACAAAAAAATTAAATATTGTGGCATAAAAACAAAGCAAAAACATAATAATACAAAATTATACAAAAAATATTGTGAAATTCACAGTTTTGATTTTTACTTTAGAAAAAAAAATTTAAAACTCATCAAAAAGAGTTATAATTTTAGATTCAGGAATCACATAACAATAACAAATTTCTTTCAAATGAATTGAATTTTTCTCTTCAATATATTCCTAAATCATCTAAAAAATTGAAATTTGGTTAAAATAATAAAATAAAGCGCAATAAACTTAATATAAAATTAACTCTAATAATAATTATAGTTTCTTACCCACTCTCAAGTGTCCTTCTTGCTCAGCAATAGATCCACGTTTAACTTTTTCTATAATAGCACCTTTACGTGATGATGGCAATATTTTGCCACCAATAATTTTTAAACCTAATATATCTTCGCCATCGATATTCTTTCTTAATATCATATGACCAATCATTCGCTGACCATCTGCTGACACTTGCCAACTTACAGGATTCTTTATTTTTACATTTGTTGGTGCATTTTTTGGTTCAATAAATTCATCATTCATTTTATGTCACACGATTAATATTGAATTAATATTTTGTTGGAAAATCGTAAAATATGTTAAAGAATTTTACGAGTATAATTAATGTGAATGGAGAATTTTATTATGGAAATCGATGATGATTTAAAAAATAAAATTATATTTTATTCATTTTTTAAAAAGGAAATTGGGAAGAAAAAGAAAAGAAAAAGTTTTATACTTAGAAGATTTCTTTATCCAATCGGTTTAATCTTTATTTATCGAATCAAGGTGAAAATACTTGTAGAATTTTCTTTATTAGGAATTGATCTTTTACTTTTATTGAAAATCATATCAAATTATCATATATGAGCGAATAATCTTTTAGTGAATTTATTCAAAATTTTTTGAACAAACAGAAACTAGTAGTACAGTTTCTTTTTGTATTTATTAGTAAAATAAAAAGGAAATTTTTGAAATTCATCTGAATGGTCGTTTATTAATTTATTAAATCTACAAGTATCAAAACCTTGATTAGTGAATCTAGTCAGGCCAATTCAAATATATGAAAAAATAGTAAATAAAGTAAGAAAATACATATAACATTGTAGTGATTCACATTTAGACACAATAGGAAGAAAAGAAAAATCAAGGAGAGGAGAGGAGAGGGAATGAGAGGAAGGAGGATGAAAATATTATTGAAGAAAAAATGAGAACGAGAAAAAAACTTAAACATGTGAGGAGATGAAATATGTTGTTTCATACGGAAAAAAACTTTTGAAGGAGAAAAGAAAAAAAGTTTGTCTTCTGTTAAAGATAGAACACACATACTTTTTCAGTGATATTTTTACATCATTTACCGTAATTATAAAAGAAAAATAGTGATATTATTAATTGAATTTATCGTTTATATAAAATATATGTTATCTCATGCAGCAGGAGCAAAAAAGAACACTTAGCGCATATAAATTTAGTAAAAAAGTAGAAAGTAAATTAATTAGATAGCAGTGCATGCAACAAACTAACAAATTAGCAATAGAAAAAGGTTTCATTCAATATTTTTTCAAGATATTATATTTTTCTTCATTGTTAAAGTATTGGGCTTTTATATTGAGTCATTGCTGTAAATTCAATGATTCATTATTGCAGCGAAATTTGGATTTTATTATTGTTTAAAAAAATCACAATTTGTAATTCATAACTATTTCGAATTTTAATAAAATCTTAAAAATGTAAAAATGACATTCGAGAAAATGTGGTTAGTGAATTAATTATAAAAATGAAAGTATGTATGCAACAACTCAGTATAAAAGCATTTAAACGTAGTAAACAAACTTAATACTCTACTAGTCTAAAAATGTTTAACTTTTTTCAGCCATAATGTCTTGTATTTTTTTTTTAGAAAAAAGAATTCTAATTATTCAGGAGTTCAAGATGAAGAAGGGAAATAAATTTTTGAAAATTTTTCTAATGAATGGCGTCAATTAAGTCTCGTTCATAACCAAAGGAGATATTTCTTTACAGAGAATTTCTCTATAAATATTTTGAATTTAAAATACCTTTGGTCCATCACCACGATTAGAATCTTCACTGCTGGTAAATGTGCTACTTGTATCAATTCCAGAATCTTTAGTAGTTGAGTCTTGACTCTCTTGTCGCTCGCTTTCCCAACGAGAAAATTCATCCGAATCCTGCCCGTCAAAACGCACAGTCTTCTTTCTACGTTCTGTAAATCTTCGATTATCACCTGCTGATTGCTCATCCACATATGGATCGAGTGTATCACTTAAATAACGATTATTTGAATAATAACTGTACGAGCTACTACCACTATTCGATTGATTGAGTATGGCACTGGTTCTATTGTTATAACTATAATTATACTGTGACGACGACTTTGTTGGCGATGACGCTAATGTCGGATGACTATGATGATGATGGTGGTACGCTAGATCATCAGCATTATGTAGCGATTGGTCATGAATATGTGACGATGGAAGAGGATTTGTATTGTGATAGCTATTACTACCTAGACGATTATTATTATTGTTACTGTAATTATTATTGTTATAAATATGACTTGAGTGATTAACACGATTGTATTGATTTCTTTGATGAATATCCAGCTTTGATGATGATGTTATTGTACTTGATATTGGTTGCGATTTTGCTAGCGATATCCTTGAATCTCCAACTTTATTTGCGGTAGCTGATGTTGGCGATGGTGGATAGTTTCTTTTTGATGTCGATGATGATGTTCCATCAAAATATTTCCATGCTGTTTCAGAAGAAATTTTTTGGTTTGGATTTAATTGATATTATTTTTTTTGTGGAATGCTAACGTTTTTTATTTGTTTATTTTGTTTTAATTATTTATTTATTTTTGATTTTTGATTTTTTAGCTTGAAAATTTTTCCTCAATTTTTCAAAGAGTTAGTTTCATTATTTTATTTTCGAAAGTATATGATTTACAAAATTATTTTAAATTGATAAATATTTTTTTTTTTATTTTTAAAATATTGCAAAGCTATCACTTTTGCAATTAGCAAAGATAAGTAAGATTGCAGAGACTAAGATTGCAGATGTTAATCTTAGATCTTTTGAATTTTTCAAATTTTCCGTTAATTCCGACACATACACATAGACGGGAGGCTTTCTCTATTTCAAGATAAAGTTCACGAAAATTATAATAATGTAAATGGGTACAAACGAAATAGGAAGACCAAATCGTAAAATTTGATTTACGCATTTTTTAATTATATGTTATATAAGTTTTAATTTGTATAACTCAAGTTTTTACGAAACTTTGCAATATGTAATATGATATACTTTTGAATATCATAGAAAGTAAATGTTTTATGAACTGTAAGCATCCAGATAAATCGAAGGTGGTTACAATATAAACGTATGGATTATAGTTTTGAACAAATACATATATTTTTAAAAGATTTGTTAATTTATACAGAAAACATTTTAATTTATGCTTGTAGATATTTTTAAGTCGATAAAATAAAAAGACACATGAAAATACGAATAAAGACATAGAGCCGAATGATTCAAGAATAAATAAAAAAATATTTTTTCAGTGCTTGCGTTTTGAGTGAAGAAAAAAACCAAAAAATTCTGTTGTCAAAAAATAAAGCTTTATCAGATAAAAAGAAACAAAGGATAAAATAAAATTTTGTGCATCAAAAAATAGATGGAAGAGAAATGAAAGCTGAAGCCTTTTAAGTGTTTAATTGATAGAATCTTCAACTTTTTTTCAACCTTCCTATGTTCAGTTTTCTTTCACCAAATTGCCATCACCATCACATTCAAAAATAGAACAAAGAGAATGATATTATAGAGAGTAGAAGGAAATTTTGACAGTTTGGAAGATTGGTATTGTAAAAAGAAACCAAAAAGTTATAAATAAATGGTACAAAAAATTAAAAGATGTTTGACATCATTTGAAGAGTTAAAAGATAAAAAAATAAACACTTTTTGAAGGCTAATTCCAGTCAAAATCGTTTCTAAATAATATTTAGTCATTTAAAATTAATGGAAAAATCTCATGTCAAAATCGAAAATATCAGAAAAAGCATTGAAAAGAAGAAAATATTTTAGGAGAAGGAGTGAATTAAGAAGGTAATAGAAAAGGAGAGAAAAAATATTTTTTTTTTTTTGAACAATCAAAGCAAAAAAGAAATACTTAGATGACAAAAATAATTTTGTGCTTGATAATTTCAAATTACACATTAATCATAAATTATTAAGCACACACTGCATTACCAAATTATTTTAAGGCCACATCAAAAAGATGAAATTAATCTCAAATTTATACAATAAAAATAAAAGAATCGAAACCAATCAGGATTTTCTAATTACCGCTAGAAAACTTTTTATTTTTTTGTCTAAAAAGTTTTGGTTTTTTGAAACATCAGATGATGATGACGATGGCGTTGATGCTTTTCTATCTACTTTTATATTGTCGCCTATAAAATATTGATAGAATTTTTAATATATGATAATAAATTTAATTTAAAATATGTCGGATTTCTCATACTTATTTGTTTTTTTGAAATTTTAAATTACTTCACAAATTTTTGAAACTTAAAACTTTATGACTAGAAATCATAAACAAATTATTTTATTTTGCAAAAATTCGATTTGTTTTCAGATTACTTGTAACAAAATTGACATTGGGTAGTAAATAAGAAGAGAAAAATAAAATAAAAGTAATAAATTGAAATAAATCAATAAACAGCACAATATATGATGCTATAATTATAAATGCGTATTGTTTGTTAGTCTCATGTATCGATTCTTTAGAATTTTAAGGAATATGTATGCGGGTATAAGTACAATAGATATAAAGAAAAGTACAGAAAAAAATAAATTTAAAGCAAAATTTGAGTAGATTTCTTTATTAATTTTTTTTTCAATCTCTGAGGAATGATATAGACAGCCCCGTAATATGAAACATCTTATGCTTTTGAAGCATCATCAAAAATTTATGCATATAATTTGAGTCTTATTGCGATTTCCATTCGATGATTTTTCAATAGATGTAGATTTTTGTATTTCTTTCTGTACATATTTATGTTCCTAGCAATGATTGCCACTCGCTTGAAAATTGGCAATGGGGAGCAACATTAGACACACGCACACACAAACACACAAATTTATAAGGAATAATCAAAACAAAGAATATAAACACAAACATAATCTGAGTGGACAAAAAAATATTTGTAAAATATAAATTTAATTTTGTGTTGTATTTTTTCAGTCAAGATATATTCATAAGAAAAAAATGGAGTGTAAAACTTACGAAATTTAAACTTTTAATAAAAACAGAACTTTTTTGAAAAATAAAGTGTTAACTCTAAAAAGAATTAAGAAATAAAATTATGACTTAATAATGACAAAACTAATACAAAATTAAAAAAAAAAACTTGATCCTTTTCGTACGTTTTTCGAGAAAAAATTATAATGAGTGTGTAGGTATTGTGTATTTGTTATAAATAATTTAAATTTTTGAAACAATTCAATGATTTTGAACAACCGATTTTTATTAGAAATTATAAACACAATTAAAAATATTTAGTTAGCTTCAGCCAGTGAAATTATTGCATGATTTTAAGCTTCTCATTTAAAAATGTTAATTAATCTTGCGTTAGTAATAATTTATGTCAGAATAGATTTTTTTATTGTAATAATCCTATAACCCTTAAATTTGAATCTTTTTTTTTATCAACAACGCTTCCTTGCACAATTGAACTTAGCATATTGAATAGGTGGACCAAGGCGAAGCCAATTTGAAATCAAAAGTACGTTAACCTTAGGTTTTTGGTTTTCTAAAAAAACTGAATTATAGAAATATTTCTGGCCTAGCATTTGATAATAGACTTAAAAAAATGATTTCAGGATATTCAAAACAAACAAAGATTTAAATCCGAAGTCAAACAATTAAAAAATAATATTTTGAAAAGCATTTTCCTGCATTATGTCAAATCTAATAAAGGTGTTGAAAATACTTCTAAAAAATGTCTGCTGTCATTTTAGTTACGATTGATTTTTCCAATATATATATATGAGGTCATATAAGAAAATGACCGTTAAATTTTAAAAATTTACTAACACCATCAAAACTTTTTATACCGGAAACAAAAGAAAATTTTAATAGTGTTAGTTTTGTTTGGGGCGATTTTGGGGCGGACTCTGTCCATATGACCTCATATAGATATATTGGATTTTTCATTCAACAAAACTAGTTTCATATGAATATTAGAGTTTTTTTTTATCAAATAAACAAAAAATATACAACTTATTAATTCTTTCTTACTGTGATGAAAATTAACATTAAGACTGATCTCCAAATAAAGCAATGATTGTTATGCAAACAATCAAAAAACCGTAAAGTTGCAAGTTTAGTTTCATTTAGAAAAACGGCATCATAATTCATATGATTTAAACTCATTTCATGCTTGTTTTCTTCTGATTTGTCGAACACAGTAGCAGAACAAAGAGAAGAAGAAAAATAGAAACAGAGAAGAAAAAAAAAAAATAAACATGGGAAACAAACGTCAATTTTATTGATTTTTCATAAATCCTTTTTCTCCACTCATGCTTGTTAACTTTTTGTCTTATGAGAGCTGACTCGTGCTTTTGTGTCTTTTTAAGATGTAAGTACAACAGACATTTTTTTTTTTGAAAATTTTTCACTGTCTTTTTAATTTTTCAATATCGTGATGACTTAACTTGTACGTTAACATAGTAGCAATCAAGTTATGCAGCAGGCATGTATTTTTAGGCTAGTTAATAAATTATTTGTAAATCGGATTTATTTTGATTAATTTAAAAAATAAGCATATTATTACCCTATAAATAGAGCAGAACGATGGAAAGGAGAATGAACATCTTAGAAAAAATTGAAGAAAAGTTGTCATTGAAAGTGCTATACATATATAGTGGTATTCGTAAAACGTGAGTAAAATGAAGAGACAGCTAAAGAAAGCCTTCAAAGCATAAAACTACTCAAGTTATGAGTAAAAGATTTTTTTTAAAGACTTAAGAAACTTTACAGATTTTTGCTGCGGCTGATGATGATACTTAATCTAAAATTTATGGAAACTCTTGAAAATACTGCACTTAATTTCAAATTAGTAAATTTTTAAAAAATCATTCTTTAAAAAATATTTCAAAAAATTAAAACAAAAACTTTATTGAAGAGACATGAGCATAAATAAATAAAAGAAAAATAATACAGAATTCAAGGATCAAGCCAAAGAAAAACATGTTGCCAATTATTATCGATTATATATAAATTGATTTTTAATTATTGCCTTATGAACGACAATACGACATCGACATCGTCAACAACAATAGCAGTGTGACACAAAAGGCAATGGCAAAAAGTGGTACTATATAGTATTGGAAAGAGTGAGTCAACGTATATATGCCAGTAAGGCAAAAAGGCTGAAGAAATGGGTGGGAAGGGGGGCGAGCATTTATTATTATGAAATTCATTTCTCATTATATTATCGATATCGGCAATGTGACAAAGTGGCAAAAAGACGTGGAATTAACAGAATGGGAGAATAAGTAAGGGAAAGAAAGTCACAACAGTGTAGTACAGATGACTTTTACCCATTGTAAAAGCATTAATTGGATTTTCCTCTTTTGATGCCTTTACAACAACATTAAAAAATGTTTGAATGTAATTATTTTCTAATTTTCTTTATGCATTTATTAGTAATAAGTTTTTGATGTAGTGCTATTTTAATGGGAATTAAATATAGGTTTTGATGTGTTATAGTTTTTACAATTATTTTAATTATTAAGTTAAAGAATTAAAATTTTATAATCATCACTTAACCTTCAATAAATTTCTAAGTTTTATCAAAAAAGGTAAAATTATTGAAAAAAAAAACACAAGTGTGATCCAATTAGACTTCATTAGCTGACATAAAATTTTTCTCATTCATTATTTTCTTTCTCAACCATGAGGTGCTTAATCAGCAAAGAGGATGCTTCAAAAAGTGAAGGACAGAGTTGTATATGAAATAATTTTCAACATAAGCTTATCTTATAAATTAAACTAAATTCAAAGAAAATATCACAGAAATTTTCAAATTCTAAACTTTTTTTTAATGAAAGTTCAACTCAAAATAAAAAGATTTAAAAATTTCAAAATTTTCAGTGAAAAAAGTACATATAAGCATAAATCATGACGTATGTATGTACATATGTTAATACGTACGTTCGTTAAGTAAAAATGAACTCAATAAATAAATATGCATTGTTATCATAACAATTTTCTCTTTCTCCTTTCTCTCTCTTGTCCTTTACTTCTCTCTTTTCATCTTACATGAGATGATATTTTCAGTCTGGTTGAAAATTTTCATGTACGTCATGAGAGTCATTAATAAAGGCTGCCCATTCAATGTAGGCGGTTAATTCTCTGACGACAACAAAGACGTTGATGATACTGATTCTACATTGCACTAAATGTAGAACGTAAAATAATTTTTTTGCTACACAAATGCAAATATTAATGAGCATTGCAATTTATTTTCTTCACATTTTTTTTTACGTCCTGACTCTGCGGTCTTCTTTTTCTTATTTTTAGAACACTTTTTTAAAGTTTTATTTCTACTAAAAATGCAAAAAATAGATCTTTTTAGAGCATTGAATGTAAAATAAAATGAGTTTTAGAAAGTATTTATGACGCACATGCATTCTTACTCTTCTTCAAAGCTCTCTTCTTTTTTCAGCTCCAACAATTTAATCCACTCAGTATTTTGTAGAAAATTTCTTTTCATTTACTTTTTTGTACTTGCGTACAATTTCATGAATTTAAAGACTCTATTAAGGAAGTTGTTTGAGATGCTAAAAATAGATGTTGATCACTGCAATAATGATAATGAAGGCTTTGATTTAATAATTCTTAAAAAAGTCTAATATAAAAATATTTTTTAATTCGTGATTATCGTAAAACTTTAAAATCTTTAATGTAAACTTCAAAATTTCATTGACGATTACAAATTTATTAAAATTAATATCAACAACTTCAATTTTTAATAATCGAAATAAGTTCAATTTTAATTATTGACACGAATGTGTAAGTTGTATTCATGTGCTTAAGTGTTCATAAAGTCATTTTGCCATACGTGAAAAGGCATAAAGGAGAGAAAGAAAAAGCTTTTCAAGGTTTATCGTAACACACAATTTATGGTATAATTGAGAAATTTCACGTGACTTTCTATCATGTGACTTGCGATTCTATTCATGTGGAATAATAAAGAATAAAATTGAAAATATCAATTTGTTTGAAGATTTTTATTTAACTTAAAGTTTTATTAGTTTGAAAATTTGCATGAATTATTTGTCTGAGTGTATGTGTCAGCTTTATAATGCAGCTTTTAATTAGCTAATGTCAGCTTTTAATTAATTGAATAATTAATTTTTCATAATTGAATAATCAATTTTTTAAACTGATTCTAAGATTTTAAAATCTTTATTGCAAGTTTGATAGATAAAAATAAATTTCAACAAGCGGCGCTCTACAAAAGTAAACAAATTTGCTCACCTTCAATAAAAATTATCCATTTGAAATTTTAAATCCACTTGCTTGAATATTTGATTTTATATTATAAAATTTTTCACAAAACAATCAAACATATTTTTGCAAAATAAACGATCGAATTCATTCACTTATTCGATTTTTCAAAACCATATGTATTTATGTATTTTTTTTTTAAAATAAAACTCATTTATGCACATTTACACCAATCTGTATTTATTTTAATTTTTGGTCTACCCGTTAACTCACGAAAAAGAATAAAGAAAAATGGGGAAATATTCTAATTTATTGCAGCAATTTTAAACAATTTAGTATAAAAATCCACTTTCATATGAACGTGATTGCATTTAAATATTAAAAAAAAAAGTTTTGTAGAATATTCCTTATTTTTCCATATACAAAAAAAGCAAAAATTTATGTACACATAGAATAGTTTCTCTTTGATTATTATCCTTTTTCAGTTTTACCGTTTCTTTAACAGCTTTGGTGATTTTATTAAAATTTATTTAAGGATTATTCAGAAATGACAGCACAATATTTTTTTCGATAACGTCTATAAATAAACTTATACTTTTGAACTAATTAAAATGATGTTGATTTTTGGTTCAATCATTTTTCACTGAGAATCAAACTTGAAATTAAATAATTTGATAAACTATTCCTAAAAGCTTTTTTATATTTTTTAATTTTTTTCCCTTTAGTTTAAGCATAAAACACACATACACTTACATTCAATGAGTGAGAGAATTTGTATGCTTTTGTAAATTAATTAAAATTGATTTTTCACATTTCTTTCTTTTTTGCTTTTCCGTGTGAAGTTGAAACGAGTATGGATATTTTTAGTTTCTTTCTTTCCTTATTTTTCTTTTCTCTGTTATTTTTTCCTTTCCTCCTACTACAAACTGCCGTTTTTATTATTATTTTTATTATTTTTTCTCCCTTTTTTTCTGTCTGTGTAGATATTTTATTTTGTGAACAGTTCTTTTTTATTATTTTATATGCTGTGTTGTTATTTTCTACTTCTAAAGAAAAAAAAAATCTTTAAGCTTTGAATACGAACTACCATTCACTACGGTAGTTTATTTCACAATGAATTTCTCCCCGCAACATAAATGCGAGCGAGTGAGCGGAGTGAATGAAAGTATACAGAACATGGAAATGGAGAAAGAAAAAAAAGACACAGCAGCGAGCAAAATTTAAGCATGTATGTGTTGGTATAGGACGAAATTGCTTTGCTTTTTGTGTGCAATGCCTCAAAATATTTTCGAAATAGGAGAAAAAATTCAAATTGAGAAAAAATTTTGCTTTTTTGGTGGATATGAAAAGGCATAAAAAAACTCTCCGTACTTTTGGTGGAAGCGAAACTATTTCTATAGTTGAAAAAAAGCTCTCATTTTACTACTACACTCGAGTATGCATACGAATGTCGAAGCAGCTTAAATGTACATGTAAAATGATTTTTTTCTCATCTCTTATGCCTTATCTATTCGTTTTCCTATCTTCGAATGATATTTCATAATATTAATATTTTTTATTGCAATTTTAATTGTTATTCCTGACAATGTTAATTATGTTTTGAATAATGACAAATTTCAAATCATTTAGTAATTACTAAATAATTGAATATTTAAAAAAAAAATAGGAAGGTTAACTGTTTTTATCCAATGATACATTCTAAAAGTCATCAATAAAAGTTCTGATTTGGTGATTCATATGAATTTTTTTCTTAGTCATTAAATCAAGATATTGTACGGAAAAAATCGTTAACTTTTTTTTTTTTATTTTAAAAACACAACTCTTATATTTAGTGGAAGGAAGAGCTCAAAAAGAAGAGAATGAAAAAAAGAATACAAAAATAGTTTTCGTTTTTTCATTGTTTATCTATAAACATGTTTATGTGGATAAATGATGTCATTCGTAGCCAACATCCACATTGCAATTATTGTAACATCCCTTTTCCCCCAAATACAACAAGGTCCGAAGGAAAGGGTAGAGAAAAAAAAAAATCAAATAAATCCTTCTTGAGTAATGGCAACACAATGGTCTATCCTTATGCTTATGTATAGATCATCATAGAATATTGTATGCTTTTTCAAATCTACACACTTCATTTGTGTAATGAAAATCATTCGTAGCACTTTTTATTCCTCTCTTTTCTATGATATGTAAAGTATACATGGAAATTTTCACAATTTTTTCCCATCATTTTTCTTCTTTCATGCCTTTTGCCGTAAAGCTTGTTTGTGTGTTTAGTTCAATATTCACCGAGAGAGGAAAAAATGTACCGAAAAAAGCTTCGTAATGTATTCATACATTAAAGTACATACAGATACATTCGCAATATCTTTCCAACTTTACATTCATAAACTGAGAATCATAAATAAATGAAACAGTAAATAAATTTAAAATGTGCAATAAATTACTACTCTTTTCATACTTTTTTCTTCACCCTAACCCCCTTAGCTCTCATTTGTGTATATTTAATGCCCTCTAAAATTATTTAAATTTTTTTAGCGCATTTCTGATTATAATTTTACATTTGTCGTTCGAATATTTTAAGTTTTTAATTTTCATAGATTTAAAGAAGTTTATAGTTAAATACAAAAGCTTCATCAAACTTCTTATCGTAATAAGTAAAAACTTAATGAACCCATATTCAATGAATTAACTTTTTTTTTTCATTTTTAGAAGCTTAAGATCATGCATATTATAATTTTACTTTTATTTTCTTTAATTCATTTGGCTGACGGTTTAGAGTAAAATCAAATAATATTTAGTATATAATGTATAAGGTTAAGATTATGTGATGAATTCAGATGGCTTTTAAGTTAATTTAGAATAATTCATTTAAACCTTAATTTGACATTCTACTCAAAATGATAGTTTTTAAAACATTTTCAAACAAGTAGAACCTCGATTTTAAAACTTTTTTTAAGGTAATGAAATCTCAATTTAAAATTTATTTATCGATACATTACCCAATTTCCAAAAGTAAAAAAAAAAATTAAATTTGCAATGGCAAAAAAATATTGCTTTAAAAATGCATGACATTATAGTTAATTAGGAATTCTTTTAAAATATATGTAAATATATTTTCCAGAGGGCGAAGCCGTCTTTAGTCGGCTTTAGTCGGCTAAAAGCGACTTTAGCCGGCTAAAGCCGGCTAAAAAAAAGTCACGTTTTTTCTTAGCCGGCTAAAGCCGGCTAAAGACGGCTAAAGCCGACTAAAGCCGGCTAAAATCGGCTAAAGATATGATTTTTTACTTTTGAAATATAATGAGATTTAAAACGATGATGTAAAATGTAAAATCGTTTTTCCGATGCGTTTTTCATCGAAAATAAGAAAATCAATGCAAAAATTCACTTTTCTGAGAGATTTTTCATCACAAATAGGGAAATCGATGTGAAAATTCGCTTTTCCAAGGGATTTTTCATCCCAAATAAGAAAATCGATGTGAAAAATCGCTTTTCCGAAGGATTTTTCATCACAAATAAGTAAATCGATGCGAAAATTCGCTTTTCCGAGGGATTTTTCATCCCAGATAAGAAAATCGATGTGAAAAATCGCTTTTCCGAGGGATTTTTCATCACATATAAAATAATCGATGCGAAAATTCGCTTTTTTATTAAGTTTCTATCCAAATTTTATATATTAGTCTGATTTTCAACTTATTTTTATATTATGTTAAGGAAAAAAACACATTAAAAGTTTAACAAATGATAAAATGACAAAAAAGATTTTATTATTTTTCATAAGTGGAAAATTCTCTCTTTAGCCGTCTTTAGTCGGCTTTAGCCGGCTAAAACCATGTTTAGCCGGCTAAAGCCGGCTAAACTTTTTTTTAAAAATTTGACCGTTATTCTTTAGTCGGCTAAAAATCGATCGGCTTCGCCCTCTGATATTTTCATTTTCAGAAGCACCACATAGTCCATTCCTTACAAAATATTTAAAAGTGTACCTTAATTGTGTTGTGTGATTAAATGAAGAAAATTGTAAATAAGTATAGAAATCATATCAAGAAAATTTTCCGACGACGATGTTAAATTATTGCAGTTTATTATATCATGAAAAATGGGGAAAAGTTTTCACTATTAACCATTTTTAAAAATTATTATTTTCTTTTGTGTTATCTTATCGCTTTAAAAACGAAAAGACATTATGAAGAGATTTTTTGATTTATTTTGGTTAAAAATTTTCATTTAAGTTTTTTTAAATCGAAAATTATTATTTTTTACATTTAAAAAAATAATTGAAAATGCTTTGAACTCACCTTCAAATTCTGGTGTTGAACGTATATCCTCTTCTGAACTGCTAAATGATCTTTGAGGTGGTAAATATGAACCACTACCTAATGATCTTTTTTGTGTCTTTCCATATGGATCTTGTCCTCCATAGTGATGATGGTGTTGATGCATTTCTTGTGCTGTTTTTGGCTGTTTCATATAACTCGGTTGCTGTTGTTGGGAATGACTCATATATGTTTGTTGTCTTGGATGTACTAAATGCGGATGTGTTCGCATTAATCCTTCAATTTCTCCCTGGAATTTTGAAATAAATTTAAATTTTTTTTTTTTCGATTTGAGTCAATATATTAATATTTTACCTGATAGTAACGTGGATCATCATCTGGCGGATAACTGCTAGTACTTTGTGAATAATATGAACTACTCGTATTTCGATAAAGAGGCGTTTGATTTAAATATTGTCCATCAACATTCGAACTACCGCTAACAATACTGCTACTCTGCTGATGTTGCGAATGTAAATGGCTTCGTTGTATATAACTATCGTCGACACCACTATCCGATGCTGATGCCCGACGTGGTGTTGATGTTTCTTGTTGTGAATACTGACGCCGTAATAGGCTGCTAGTTCGTTGTAATGGCTGATTTTCTTTTTCAGCGGCACTTCGAGCACGCTCTAATTTTGGTCGTTTGTCTGATGTATCATGCGGATTTAGTAATGTTGTCTGTTTGCCAACAAAAATAAGAAGAGAGAATAAGAGAAAATTAAAGTAGGAAGAGGAGAAAAGTTGGCATAAAACTTATTTTCATTTACATTTGATATATGTATATATGTACTATGTGGTATTTATATGTATTCATAATGAACTTTCAACTTACTCTAGTATCGCTACCAACATGCCTAATGAGACCTTCTGGGCTAGTCGTTTTGTTAATCCATTGTCCAGTTTTCGATAACAATTCTTGCTTCTTACGGCACAATATGCATACCCAAATGACCTGATGAGCAAATACAACGAATAACAAATTTTTTTATGTGGTAAAATTTCATCAAGAAATACAAAATCTAAAAAAATCTTTATGTGAAAAAAAAAATAATGCAGAGAGGACATTCGAAATTATCAAACATGTGTCTAAGATTTTTCATTCTAACATTAACTTTTTGTCTGCATAAAATAATTTCCATAAATCGTATCAGTCACATTACACATTATGTTATGTTATGTTATGTTATGTGACTCTCTTTCAATAAGTATTTTATGTATATTCGGTATATTCAGAATCTGAGAGAAGAAAGACGAGGAAAAATTTTATATGAATATTTTTTTTTGTGTGACCTAAATCTCAAATAATACCAAAACAGTGATGACTGCCTACCACAAACCACAAACGTGATGAGAACCGAATAAAAAAAAACTAAGAAAAGCACATAAAAATATTTTTAAGTGCTGCTTTACTGATTTAGTTTTTATTTTGAAATGTCCTGAATAAAAAGATAATATTTTCTTAAATATGTTAAAAATAGATTTTACAAAATTTTATCAAAAATATTTTTAAAAATTTATCTAGTCTAGTCTTAATGGAAATCTTCTCTTATGATTTTGTCAAAATTTTTCTTATATTGAATTTATTTTATTATTGTCACTATCATTAGGCTGTTGATGGAGAATGTTAGCAAATTGAAGATTGAGTAGGAAGAGGATGAAGAAGAGGAAAAATGAATGCGTAAAGTGCTGAGAGTTGAGCTTTAAGTATATTCAATGTTATCGTTGCAATGAAAGCATTGTAAAGATTACTCTAATAATAAATGCTTTGAGATGAAAACGTCCCGCTTTCTTTGTTACTGACTGCTATTATTGTATTATTTTTAGATGACGTCAAATTCCTCGATATTATTTATACATTATACATGGTATATAAGAATGTGTGATTGTAAGATTGTTACGACTGATTCATATCAACAGCAATAGAAGAAGAAGAAAGTAAAGTATGGAAATAAAGAAAAGGAAGAAAAAAATTCAACGCTGCCTTGTCAAGGCCGCTCAAGTACACAAGGAATATGGAATTTCTGTAAGTTCTTACGCTTTCTAATGTTTAAGTTTCATTCACAGGGATGATTTCTCTTTTTTTTTTCTTTCTCTAAAATCTTCGATTTATTTTGGCTTAGCGCCAGTGATATGCCAAATGAATGAATTCTTTCCTTGAATATTCTGCTAGTATGAAGAAAAAAATTCATTCTTTTGGGTTTTTTGGGCAAGATCCTTACGCAAATTTTCTTAATTTATTTTTTAATAATAACTCATATAATGCTTAATTTCAATAGAATGCGATTAAACCTGTCTACAATAACCTTAAAAAAATTATTTTCATTATCCAAATATAAACTTAAAAATCATTAAAAATGCGCTTTCTCCTGAATGCATCTTTTGCTTATTAAAAACACGAAGAGTAGAGGAAAAAAGAGAAAAATGAATGAGATGGATAGATATAAAATTGGAAAACCATCAGCCATCATCAGCATCTTAAAGAAGAAAGAAAAGATGAGAAAAATCTATTGTAAAGCTGAACATCAGAGTTTACATGCAAGCCATTAAAGAATTTCTTCATCTTATTCATCCTATATACTATTTTCTTTTTTTTCTCGTCAGATAATTTTGCTGCGGTTTTGCTTTTGTGATGTCACATTTTGGTCGCCAGTTGTAAGTCGGATTTTCTTAGAAATTTTCGTTCAATATTCAATAAGAAAACAAATATCTAGAATATATTTTACATTTAAGCCTTATAGGCATTTCCAATTTCATTGAAGTAGAATCAATTTCATTCTTTTAGACATTTTTTAAAACTATTTAAGAAAAAAAATGAAGTGTGGTGTGGAGGCAGCATAGCTTGCAGAATAATAATGCATGTTTTACGTTATATGTTGACGGGGATTTTTATAGAAACAATTTTATGATCTTCATTAACTAATTGTTTGAGATATATTTACAAAATTTCATATGTTACTTTTTCTTCAAGAATTTGTAAAAGTTTCTATTATTATATTCATGCAAATTAATCTATTTTCGAATTAGAATTATTAAAATTAAAGTGAGCTCTAAAATATATCATCTGAGAATTCAAAATTCTTCATCTAATATTTAAATAAAGTAAATTACGGGGGAAACTAATGATTTATAATAATTTTTTTTTAAAAATTTCTTAAAATTCTATTGGTTTTACAAATTTACCTTATTACTACGTAATGTTACTTTTCCACCGCATCTAGCGCAACATCTAATACTACAATAATGACACACATGTCCAATGCCATCAGCAAATCGTGTCTTTAAACATATTTGACAAGTTGCATCTAATTCAACACCAGCCTTTTTTTGTTGCTCGGAACGTTGTCTTATGCTCTGCTCTAAATTTTCTACTTCGACTTGTTTACGTCTAAAATGACATTATTTTATATATGCGTGAATTTTTTTTGTGTTGCGAATATGAATTTTTTCAAAAAAGGAATGGAAAAAAGGAAGAAAGAGAGATAAAAAGATAGAAGTAAGTAACAACATCAACATTATCATAAATAAAAATTTTTTATGGAAAACATACAGACAAAGAAATATTTTGGGAAAGAGTTATTGTTTCATCCCAAAAAACTATCCATATTAATACTGATTTTTACTCTATAAAAAATTATAACTTTTAAACTTTAATCTTATATAGGATGTAAACCTGAAATTATTTTTAAAAATTCAATAACTCTATTCCCAGAAATTCGTGATTCATTGGAAAAAAGAACTAATACATTCATGAAAAAATCTTAAGACAGTTAAAGAAAACAAGAGAAAGAAGATTGGGAAAAAGCTTTTTTTTTGGCAGTAAGTTAACAAGAAGAAAATAAAATTAAAATATAAGCAGACGAACAGAAATAAAAATAAATTTAATACGGTTATTGTCCATTAATTTATTCCTCTTGATGAAGAAAATGAGTTATGGATTTAGTTTTAGAAATGAAAATTTGTAATTCAAACTAAATATTTTAACAAAAATTTGAAAATTTTGAAATTGTAAAAAAAAAAATTCTAAATTTATGTCACGCACTTTACTAAAAACAAAAGTAAAATTGTTTGCTAACACAATATGAAATTGTACATCCACTAAACCTAATTCCAAAAAAATGTTTCAAAATTATCATATTCACACCGTTTCACGTTGTGAATATATTGTTTTCGATAGATTTGAAAAATCGTTTTTTTAGTTTTTTGGCGCCAAAACTCAAAATTTTCAAAAACTGTTCGGTGTGAAAAGTTCGGCCTCAAAATTATCTACAAAATACAAAAAACCGCATTGAAAAAGGTTTTGATACCTCCGGACACGACCCCAAATAGTGGTGGTGTATGCTTACAAGCACGTTGGTTCGTCGCATAACTCAACTACGAAAAAATAATTTTTTGTCAAAAATGTCTCAAAATGTGCGCATTATCACTCAAAAGTGCTGTGAATCTTTTGGTGCCGATCCATGCAGACTATTCCGAGAAATTAACGAAATAGTGTGTTTTCTAAGCATTATTTAGCCGATTATTGCAAAATACATTTAAAAAATTTCACAAAAATTGCGATTTGAACTTTTTTGATCAGAATCAATAAAAAACAAAGTTTTGTTGAGAAAAAATGCAAAAAAAATTTTTAACCACCAGTCCACCCCCTACAAACCTAAATTTTGGAAAAATTCGTGTGGTTCACTGTGTGGATGGATTTTTGTAAACTTTTCTGTGTTTGATCAATAAATGCAAGAACTTTTATGGAAAAATACCAAAAATATTTTTAAACCAATTTTAGTTGGTCAAAAAGTAGAAAAAGTTCAAAAAATCGACATTTTTTGGACATTTCGCCCTCCTGTCCCTACAACTCAGAATTAAAAATTCTAAAAACTTGTGATTATTGTAGCTTATAATTAGACCTAAAAGTCTTACATGCGTTGTCATGTCCAAAAACATCAATTAGTGCTTGAAAATTAAGACCAAATATGAAATTTTTCGATTTTTTTAGGAAACTTAATTGTCAATCATATGCAAAGCGGAACTTTTTTTGACCCGATCGAGACTTAATCTTCAATCTTATGCAAAGCAAAGCTTTGCTGACCCGATCGAGTACTAATCTGCAATTTATGCAATTTATGCAATTTATGCAATTTATGCAATTTCTGCAGATTTTAAGCGAAGCTTTGCTGATCCGATCGAGACTTAATCTTCAATCTTATGCAAAGCGAAGCTTTGCTGACCCGATACAGAGTTTTGGAACGGTGTGAATATGCACATGAAGCGTGATCCGCTTCATTACTAGTTGTTTTTAAAATTTTATTTATCTATAAAATTTTGTCCTTTAAATTAGATTTTAATGATTTTATTAAAATATCGCTAAATATCCTTCAACTAATTAATTTTTTAATGACACAAAATTTTCAAAAATAAAAAAAACTTCTAAACGTTCTTGCTTGAATTGTCAAATATGTTTCTATAAATTTTAAGTGTTTGAAAAAAGTCTATATGGAAATTATTATACTTTATAATTCAACTTGAACCAAGAATAAACTAAATAAAAATTGCACTACATTGTATCAAAAACTATTGTATTTAAAACAGACATTTTATAAACTCAAGAAAAAGCAAAAATATATGTTTAAAATAAAACTTTCAAATGCAGATATATGTTTGCAGGCTATTTGTGTGTTCATTGTAGATAGAAAATGTAAGTAACTACAATTATTATTTTTACTTCATTTAAGTATGAAAATAATGAGTGATGATAATAGCGAAGAGGAAATAAAATTAAAAATGAATTGTGCATATGGCAAGCGGAATGATAAAAGTTTTTGTATTATGGAACTTTGTTTGAAAATGGCAGCGCATTTTCCTTGTAAAATTTTTTAATTGTAAAGATGATTTAGAGATTATTGTCCTTTTTTTAAAGAGCTTATCATAGGGGCCGTTCACTTAGTACATTAATCAAAAAATGACATTTTAGACCCCATCCCCCCTTTGTTACGTATTGTTACAAATTGTCTACAACCCCTGCCTCCCCCCTTGAACGTTTTAACTTACTTAAATTAAAATTTTCTATTATAAATACTCTAAAATTTTTTATTGTTGTAAGAACGTTACGTTTTCAAATACCCTCTCCCCCCTTATTAAAAATGGTTGCATTTTTCCAACCCCCCCCCCTTTCACCTAAGATGCAAACTTACTTAGTGAACGGTCTCTAATCGATTGAATCAAATTTAAGTTTAAATCATGTTATGATATAAATGACTACGGTCAGGGGTGTAGCCACAAATTTTTTTGAAGAGGGGAGGGGGGGGGAGTGAGAAATCTATTTTTCAATACTATTCATTCTATTTCTAAACTTATCAAGTGTTCTATAAAAGTAACTTTAACGGTCGAGTGAAACGAGATCGAAGAAAATTTTCCGAAAATTGCCCATGGATTCCCATTGTATTGATTATTATTTTTCAGAGGAGGGCCCGCCCCCCCCCCCCTGACTACGCCCCTGGCTCTAGTAGTAAAAAGTTTTTATTGTTATTATAAAATTTTTAATTTGTTGACATCTACACCCGCAAAATTAGTATGATGACCGATTCAGTCAAACTCAGGGGCGTAGCCAGGGGGGTTTTGGGGTTCAAAACAACCCCCCCCCTATTTTTGCGAAGTTTATACTAGATAGTATTGAATTTTTCAGATCCGAACCAAAAAAACAAAAAAAAAAAACGTCGAAAAGTAGCAAAAACCCCCCCTCAAAAAAATTCCTGGCTACGCCCCTGGTCAAACTCAAATTTTTGTTTAAGAATTCAATCTCAAATATCATACTCATTTATAATTGTTATAGTTTGAAGAATTTATACTAAATAATTCAAAAATTTATCATCTATCAAAAACAGTTGCGCAATTTTACAAGGAAAAAGTGCTTTTAGTAGAAAACATAGACGAGTGAGCAACACAGGAAGGAAGTACAATAATTGAGGAAGAGTAACAATAAACAACAGAAATGTAAAAAAAAGAGGAAAGAAACATTCATAGCTAAATAATTTTTCATAGTCAATACTTACTTCATTAATTCTCGCTCGGTTTCTTCTTCTTGTTTTTGTCTACTAATAACATTTTCGATGATCGCACGTTCTTCAGGTGTTAAATGTGATAAATCAGGCATATCAGCCATGATTTGGAGGAGACCACAATGATCACGAATTTTTTTTTTTTGCCGTTCTTTTTGTTTTTATTTAGTTTATATTTAATTCTTTTAGGTTCACAAAAATGTTTTTTTTTCTGTTTTTAGTTACTTTGTCCTTAATTGTTGTTGTTATTGGCTTGTTACTATATTGTTTGTTATTATTACTATTATTATTTATTCTAATTTATTCTTAGTTTTTTTTTTGGTTGTTTTGCGTTATAATAATATTAAAGAAATCGAAAGTGAATATAAACACAAAATGCATGTAACGTGGTTAGAAATAAAACAACAGTTGCTCGTCAATTTATTGCGAGTGTTCATTAAAACAAAATAGGTGGTGGTGAAGTGGATTGAACGAAAGGTAAATAAAACGTAACCAAGGACATAATGACGAAACTAAGGAGAAATCATGACACAAAAGTCGACAATTTTTGTTACTTAACGTCACTTTCTTCTTGTATATTTAACTTTATGTTTTTCTTTTACACTAGGACAAAATTATATAACGATGGCTGTAAATGTGACAACAGCAACGATGAAATTCAATTAAAATATATAACTTTTTTATCTTTTTTTTTAAAACTTTTTTTCCTTATTTTTTCACTTTTTTTATGTGTCGTTACACAAAAGTTTGTGTCTTGTCTCTATGTACTAATTGCTTGCAACTGCCTGCATCATAAATCATTGTTCCACATTATTATATTTTTATATGTACACATTTGAGATCTCATTTCAAAACTATTTTGCATTTCTTCTCTTGCTTTTGTGCTCCACTTTTACCTCCTTTATGGTGATATTGGTTGCATTCAGTGAATGTTGTCGATAATTTATGTTTAAGCAACATTCTTTGTATATATTCTATTATTATAATTTTATTTATTTATTTTTGGATATAGAACTTTTATTATTTTACATTTTCACTTCTTTTATTAAGTTAATATTACTATTTTTTTATTTATTATTATCCGTTATTTATGTACATATGGGACTAAGTATGTGTCGAAAAAAATCAGTAAAACACATAAAATTTCTTATCACAAATTTACTGCAAAAGCTTTCATCATTTTTTTATATTCATTCTATTCACTTTTTTATGCTGCAAAGAGGAGAGACAACAACAAAAAATTAGATTTTTCAATAAATAGATATTGTTTCCTTTATGTGCCAAATAGATAATTCAATAAGTCAGATATTATATTTTTATTTTGGAAATATTTTATGTCAAATTAATATTTTTTTTTTCATATTTGTTGCTGATTTTCATTTTGCAATAAAGGCGTGGAAATGCAGTTTATTTTTCGGATTGATTTTATTTCATTCTAATGGATGAAAAGCTTTTAGCTGAACAAACTTTTGAAATTTTATTCTTTAATTTTTATAGTTCATTAATTGAATTTTAAAAATTTCTTGAAGCATTTTTTCAAATTGTAATTTTTGTTTCTTAAAATTTCAAATTCGAATTCACTTCAATTTCCCCAAATAAAGAGTTGTTTAGTATCCACAAATAAGTTTATTAACTATGCTATTAGTTGATTTTAAAATCATTCTTAAAATTTCATTTTAATTTCGAGTTTTAATTTTTTTTTTAATTTTAGCTTATCATGCTTAAATTACTTAAAACAACACAAAAAGTTAGTAAGTTTGCCTAAATTTTAACTTAGTCACACACTCAACGATAACAAACCATAAAAAACTTTCTTCCTCTTCCTTTTCTTATTACTTGTTTTTTGTTTCATAAAGGAAATATTGTTACAAGATCAAGAGATTTCCTGCTCCTCGTCAGGACAGGAATGTGTGAAAAAAGTTTTTTTTTTTTTAAAAAAAAAAAATATTCTTGAGAATCTTGAAAATCGGCATGCGCGCATGTCATATTGGACTAATACACAAGAGAAGAAAGAAAAAAAATTTCTTCTTCCTCACTTTTATGTGTCACTTTTTGGAATGAAAAAAAAGCACAGAATGAAAAAAAGAAAGTATTTGAAGGCACAGTTGTGATTATGGAAACTGCTGGCTTTTCTTCCTTCTTTTCTTTGTTCATTCTTGGCGAAAGACTGAGAAAAATGTCCAGAAATAAATCATGTTTCGCTATGTATATTCGTTAAACTTTCAAGTTGTACACTAAAGATTAAAATGATGATGACGATGATAGCAGGTCGAAGTGAAGACGAGAGCGAATGAGAATGAGAGAAATTTAAAATTTTCATTTCATCCACTTTTCTATGAATGAAATTGCGAGAACATCAAGTAAATGAGTCATTGTGGGTTGATATGCATTTTTAAACAAAGATCCTTTAAACGAATTATAAGTTTTTCCTGAATTTGAGGGGATGAAACTATGAATTTAAAACTTATTTGCAAGATACGAAGCTACTACACTAGAAAATTGATTCCTTAAATAAATGCTGCTTTGAAAGCAAAACATCACTTCTTCTCCATCCTCTTTTCATCTACAAGATGGCACTAATCAATTACCATTAATCACAAGCTCAAAATATCAGAAATTATGAACTAAAATACAAAATGACTAAATTAAAATCCTCTCATTTAACAAAATTGGCACCAAGAAAATTGCAATTGAAAAAGAAGACTCTTCAATAATCTTTTGGCACCGACTCTATTATCTTTTTGCCCAGCAATTTCATTCATTAATTATGTTTGTGTGTCTTGCAAAACAATTTTCAAGAAAAGGCCATTGAGCTTTTCTTATATTTTTTTATTTTTGTTGAAAGCTCTAAATTTCTCTCGAGACAATAGATGTTCTTATTTCCTTCTTATTTCTTCTCATAATAAAGGATATCATGAAGCATATATGGTGTTATACTTTAGCAATATCCTCTTCAACCCATTCTCTTGCTTTGCTGTATATGAACGCTAACATTGAAGAATGTCCCGGAGAAAAACGGTCATTTCAGATTCAAAACTAGTTGACCGATTTTTACAAAACACATTGTTAAAATTTTTTTGTTTTTACAGGAAATAATATTTTTTCATTATTTATTTCTATTTAATTATTATTTTAAATTAATATTTTAAGAATATTAAAATGTTAGAAAGTGAAATTTGCTGTAAAAACAAAATTTTTTAACATTGTGTTTTGTAAAAATCGTTCAAATATTTTTAAATCTAAAATGACCGTTTTTCTCCGGGACATTCTTAAATGTTATCGTTCATATAGAAGTGGGGGAGTATAAAATATGAATTGAGTTCATAAAGAGAAAGAAACTTTTTTTTTGGCAAAATTGCCAGAACTAGACAGCAAAAGAAATGAAATTGTCTTCATTTCCCTATTGTAAATCATCGCAATTTTATGATATGTGAAAATGCAACTTGCAGACATAATAAAAAAATTGCAGATTTAAAAAAATTAAAATACATAAAAAATGCCGATATGATCCATCACAGACATATATGAAAATGCAACATAACCATTGTGTATGCATTTAATTTTTAGATTCATTCATTGCAGTAGAATTTTTCGCATTTTTTTAACATTCAGTAAACCTTTCTTTTTTTTCGTGGTATAAAAATGAAAATGGCGACCTTTTTATCTATCTGCCTGTGTATTTGTGTCTCGAGATGTATCTTCTCTTTTTCGAATAGAATGAAAAAAAGGGGAGAATGAAAGTTTTTTTCATTTGACATAAAAGTTGATGAAATTTAAATGTATGCATCAACATATGAATTAATTCTATTTGGCACATTCCAATGTTTATTTCTATCACAATTTTTCCTCATTAAAGTCACAAATTGAGCAAGGAAAGTGAGCTAAAAATTTTCTTTTTGCTAATTTTCCGCTATCACATACTCATTTTTACACGCACTCACACACATTAACAGCATTTTCTTTTTTTCTTTGTAACTTTTTCTCTGTCATCTATCACCATATTTCGTTTGATTTAATTAATTTTCGAGCATAAAATATAATATTTGCAGCGGATAATATTATTATTTTATGTACAAATCACTTGAATTATCCAAATTTGTCGCAAAAAATCATCACAAAGTTTTTCATTTTTTTTTTCTTCCTTTTTGCAGATAAAATTTTCCTTCTTTTTTCTCTCTTTTTTTTTTGCTAGCAATGAAAATTATCCATCAAATAATATTATATTCCACTTTTTTTTCATTTTTATAATGTCTCGGAAGGAAAATTGCAAACAATTTAACACTTTATAACAAAAAACGAATCAATGAACTCTTTATTTAAATTGTCTAATTAATTTTTGGTTGCTGCGAAACTAAAAATATGTTTTTTTTTTTCGAAAAAAAATTTCACTGATATTTTTGCTGTGTTCTATCCGAGCTTTATGTGTCCGCGAACCGATGGTTATTTGCTACCCTCATTTTCTCGCCTTTTTTAGCTCTCTTACTCTCTTCAGTTTTCCAGCTTTTATTCAATTTTATCATTGTATGTGTGAATTGGAAAGGTACTTTATACTTCCTTCATATCACCAACCTTAACTGTATGCGTTAAAAGAGAGTATTCATTTATGAAGTTTTTTCCATCTACGTCACCGAATTAAGTGATGAGATTGCGCAAAAATGTACTTTAATTTCATTCTATCATTCCAGATCGTCAATTTCGGAATGGATTATTTGGACTAGAATTTTTCGTACACACTTTTGCTATCATTTGAAAAAAAAAACACGAGCATGACTTTCAACGTGATTAACGGATGATCTGAAAATATTTACATGAACTAAACCAAGATATATAGATGGGCCAATACAAAGTATACTCGACCATACGCGACCACACACTTTTTTTCTGTTTGTAAACAAACAAATGAAACAAAATTTTTGAAAAAAAAAAAAAATTGAAATTTAATTTTTGATTTTTAACTCAAATTTGTTTACTGGATCTAATTTTTGTGATTAGTAAAGTAACATTATCATGTGGATTATCGTATTTAATATTTTTTACCCACGAAATCTAAATGAATAGTCCAAAAAAATGAAAATTAAAATTTTCCAAATTTCTTTCATGGTGTTAGTGTTTACAAAAATTTTAAATATTTCAAATTTTTAACCGTTAAAAACGGCAACTTTTTTACATTGGCCCATCTATATATCTTGAACTAAACTTTATCGCTATAACATATATCACGCATATTTATTACAATTTAATAATTTCTGTTTCATATACATAATATAGCACTATATTCAGTATTTTTGTTTGTCTAGAACTTAAAATAATTACATTTACATATAAGTATTAATCGTTTACGTTTGTAAATTAAAAAGGAAACAGTTTTTAGTGATGGACATGGAAAATAGAAAATAATGGCACGGCCTTTCAAGCAGTTTAAGTCGAATGTCTGTACTTTGGTTGAACTAATCTTCTATGTAAGTCTTTAAATGAATTTGAAGCATTTCTGCTTGTCGTGAGGGATTCGAGTCTTGAAAAGTATCGAATCAGCTCGATATTGTGTATTTAAAAGTGGAGTGTAGCCAAATACCTGTGAAATAATTGCAAATTTAGTACATTTTCATTTTATAAATAAATAAGAATCCGAGACTACATACCTTTGAGAAAAAATTTATACATTTATGCCGCTCTTGAAAGTGAGTATCATCCTCAGATAATGAAACTGGACAGACAGGACATCTAAATGTCCATCGTGATGTAACCTTTACTGGAGGTTGCCGTGTAATGTGTGATACAAGAAAATTCATTGCAATATCCTCGCAATTCATATATTCATCAACTTTATCTCGAATTGCTTGTGGTAGTGAATATGTGTATAGATAAGTATAATATTTATGGAAAAATGCGGCTCCTGTCAGCACCATTGATAATTCACAACTGTAATTTGAATTATAATTCCATGCTCCATTTACATCCCACGCATGAAATCGACCGGGAAAACCAACGATTTGATCACGATGCTCACGCCATACACGAAAGCCAAAGAGAATTTCATCGTGACGTAGATGTGCATCATCATCAACGGACAATATTGCTTCCGTTTCGATGGAATCATATGGCAGGAATCGATTATTTAAAGAATTTCTAGCTGCTTTAACGACTTCAACTTGAACGCCTATTTCAGGCCATCTTAAGTCTTCAAGTGGAGGTTTTGGTGAATTCCAGACAACAATTACTTTATGAAGGTATGGAAGTCCATAAAGACGACTTAGTGAGTCCATTAGAACTTGTTCACGTTCATAAGTTAAAATAACAATTGTAAACTGCTCTCTTGGATGATTTCCACCTAAACTTTCACCAAATTCTTTTCCAGTTCCTCCAACACCTTTTCCGATAGGCCGAAATCCTAAATTAGAACCAACAAATTTCGCATCACTTGGTAACACAGGATCGAATGGTAAATGTGGATATAAATAAAAAGGATCACCCCAATCGTTCCAAGCTTCACGTCGTTGTGTCAAAAAGACTGTATAATTTCTACGAAATTGTGGTGATGGATAAGGAGGCTCAATTGGACCTAATGATTCTTCTGGCTCAATATCCATAATTGGTGGATCAGATTTGAGTGGAACGAATGATGAATTAAATACACTAACTGCTTTAACATGAGAAATTGGTTTTGGTGGTATGCCTAAGCGATCTCTAATATTAGCAACAATTGTATCAATTACTGCTTGAACAGAACTTAAATATCTCTCCCAAATTAATCGTCCTTGTCGTCTCATTAATAATAAATCATTATCAGGTACGGAACGAAGAAGAAAATGTAATTCAGTTACGCGAGCTTTTGGTAAGAAAATTACAGCTCGTTGCCATTCAATCACTTCTGAGAAAGGAAGTTCAATTTGATCGCCACCAAGAATGACTGGAATAGAACCAGCTCTTAGAGATTCATAGATTCGAGCTTGAAGAAGTGTTGAACTTATGATACTTCGATCAGGCACCAAAATTAATGCAAATGTTGATTCTCTTAAAATTGTACGTCTGGAATTGTCAGTTCCACATAAATACCAATCTTTAATAGCTGCTGTATTTGACTGTTCTGTTGCTGGATTGCATTCAAATTGTAAATAAAATTTATCGGAATGTACGCCATTGGAAATATCTTTTAAATGCTCAATTATAAACTCATCAAGTTGCGTTTCATCAGACGTTTCTGTTGATGATTTATTTACTGCTGTCATTTCACCTTGAAAGCTTAAAATGTACTTTCTACGTGCGGGTAACATTGGTGCACATTCCATCCATACGTCACCTCCAGGCGATCCCAAAATAACTGGTACAATTAAGTCAAAACCGTGTCTATATTGAAAATCATTAAATGTCGATTGCACTAACATCGCTCTACCCGTATTTGAGTTAGCAAATATATTTCTCGAACCAGTACTTAAGTCACGACGAGCTAAATTCAATAGAACATGATTTCGTCCATCACCACCCCAATATTTAAGCCGTTGAAGTGCTGTCACATTGAGTATTTCATTTGATGTTATTGTCGCCTTAATATCGATTGTATTTGCATAGCGATTATTACGCAGTGTTTCTTGTTCGGAAAGTGCCTCACCAACAAGGACAAGAAATATACATGCTATTTTTGGATCTCTTGTAAGATGTGCATTATATCCAAAAGTTTGCTTAATTGTCGTTTTTAGAAATCCATCAATTTCATATCCTTGATTAGTGACTGATGTGATGTCGGGATCATAGAGATAAATGGGAAAACTGGATGTTATTGAGCATCTACTATGATCGAAGCAACTTGCCATTTTACATTTTAAATATTCATTGACTAACGGTGGTTTGTAAGTTTTTGGTAAAATATTTGGATATAAAGCACTTGGAAGTGCTAATTCCGGTGTATTTCTTAACACTGCTTCTCGTTGTGCTACTTGAGCTTGCTCAACTGATATTTTTAATCTATTCAGCTCTGTTTGTTGCCTTGATAATTCTTGCTTTAATTCATCTATTTTTGAATTATAATTGGATATATCCGATTGCAATTTTTGACGCTTTGCTTCCAGCTCTCTCAATTCTGATGATACAGTTGCTTTAATTTTAAGCATTTCAGCTATACGCTGTTTTAAATCAGTTGCTTTCATTGAATTAAAGTCTTCATAATTCTCTATATTATCTAGTCGATATTTATTACGAAGTGTATCTACATTTTGAATGTTTGAGTCAGTCTGTAAAGATAGAAATCTTATAAGTTAAGTGTATTATTAAGATCCAGTAAACTTACGTCTGATAAAAAGTGATGAATAAGAAAATAGAAAAATAAAAAACCGAGAAAAATAAATAAAATTGAACGAAAACATCGATTCCTGAAGTTATTTCCTTTCATTGATTGATATGAATTGTTGCTGAACATCCTAATCGTCTTTTATCACTTTAAACATGATTAGAAATGCCGATTTTACCTAATTTTTAATTAAAAACTTTTTGAGTGAAAAAAAACCTGAATAAATTTTTTGTTTATAAAATCGGGAATAAAGCGACGCTTCGAAAAATATATTCAAATATTTTTTAACCGTTATTTTTTGAATTATTCCTGCCAATTTAATTAATTTTCTGATCATAACTATTCATCGCGAATATATACATCATTCTAATTGATCTTGAATTATTCAATTGTGTTGAAATTAACCTGAAAGATGAAAATTTGTAAACAGAAAGAACATAACCAAAAAAACTTCTGGATCTTAAAAGAGAATCTTTTATTTCATTATTATTCCAATAATGACGAATGTACAACAGTTGATTTATGCTGATGATTTCAAGTGTTGTCTGACAATGTCCAAAGCTTGAGTTTCTTGTCCGTAGTTTTTAATAACTACACATGAACATCCGCAAATCTTTCTTGGCTTGCCTTCTTTGTCAATTTTGCAAAGGCCTGACCATTCGCCCAATTTCTTGCTGCTATCAACACGGAGCAATGGAATTTGATGTTCATTGCACAATGCTGTGATCAATTGCTTGTATTGTGGCTCGTCGCAACTTTCCGAAAGGATGCAGAGGACAGCTTGACGCCTAACAAAAAAGGAAACAGTGTCATTGACTTCTATTCAATCAATTTACAGTGTCACAAATTGACATAAATCTATTAAAACTGTTCAGTTTTAAAAGATCCAGTCAAAATTGCGGCCATGTAAAGATCGAAGGTCTCTTCCGATCCTTTTTCAAAATCAGATTTTTTCTGGTTGATTACTCACTTGTCCAAAACTTTGCATGCTTGATGAATTCCATGAACGAGACCATCACAAATGAGTGATTGCTTCAAGACTTCTTGGAGAGCGGTATTTAAATCCATAGCTCCATCTAATGAAACTGATGGTTGTGCGACTTCACTATATTTAACATAAAATTCATTAATATTTCATATTATCCTGATGTATTAGGATGTTATAAGTTACTTACACTTCTGTATCAGACATTTTTAGTTGATTTAATTAATTTTTTTGATAAAAAATTAAGAGCCTCGTGTTATATGCACGAAAGTTAATCAGAAAAGAACGAGAGGTGGCGCTTCAGCCGACGCGTTCGTTTTCAATGTAACGCTTTAAACGCTCAGCTTCAAAAAATTGACGTATAGACGCAAAAAACGTTCATCTTCCTTTTTCTCGCGAGTAATTTTAAAAGAAAATCATGCCGGTGAATATTTTTAATTTTTAAGTGTCTTATCGGTTCCAAAACTTATTAAATTTGTGTGAAAAAAGTTCTATGAATATCACTTTATAGCTGCAATATGGATAATTTGTGAAAATTTAAAGTTAAAAGGATTAAATTAAATAATTAAAAAAACATTGCAAAAAATTCAATAAAAAAAATTTCTTTTGTCTATTTTGAACAAACAATTCATATTTGCTAATTCCTTAACATCACAAAGTGATAATTACATAAGAAATGTCAAATAACTATTGAATTTATGTTAATTTAATTAAATGCAATGCATAAGTTTTGGAACTTTTCATATACACAAAAACATAACCACAAAATTACATTTTGTTGTGAAATTCATTTATCATTAAATCTATCGACTTTCATATTATTGTGAAATTAATCAAAATTTATCTTTTTATTCTTCTTTATCATTTTAGTTAGCTAAAGATTTACTCCACCCTCTTCCAGCTGAAGAGAAGCGCAAGCACAAGCTTAAACGCTTAGTACAACACCCAAATAGCTACTTTATGGATGTAAAGTGTCCAGGATGCTATAAAATTACAACAGTTTTCAGTCACGCTCAAGGAGTCGTTGTCTGCACTGGATGTTCAACAATCTTGTGTCAACCAACAGGCGGCCGAGCAAAATTGACAGAAGGTACGGTATCATTTTTTAGTGGACACAGCAATCAGTGTTTGTGATTTAGATTAGTGAATTGTTGTTGTAATTGACTGGACGTAATGTTCATAGATTGAACTTAATTTGTGGAACTGATAAGAGATTTTCGATAATCAGGGATTTAGTAATTCATGAAAGTATATAAGCAGTTCTGCTAGTTGTGTATCTCGACAGATTGTCAACTAAATATCCTACGTACTTTCAAACTTAAATACCTAAAGACGTTAAGTTACTGGATTATTTAAATACTGGGGGACCTCGATTTGAGTAACTAAAATGTCCCCATACAAAAATTCAAATTTTCTTTTTTTAACGGTCATTTTACATACATTTCGATTTCGATTCGAGTAGATTTTTTCCGGAACCAAACAATTACTCAAATCGAGGCTTCCCAGTAATTCATTTCAAGAATCAGCTAAAAGTTAACACATTTTACGTAATTAATCTAATATTTGTGTACAAAATCGAATAAGTTTCGTCAAATTTTGAAATCTATCAAGTCGACAACAAATTCGCTAGCTATTATCTACGTCGACCTATATTATTTCATGCTATACAACTGACCTAATTCTCTTTTCTTTCTCTCATTTCAGGATGTTCATTCAGAAAAAAACCATATTAAGCTATAATATGTAAGCTAAGGATTTTTGGTTTTGTATTTTACAATATTAAGACCTTAATAAAGTTTCAACCGAAATTCCATCAAAAATCAAAAGGTTTTAAGGTTTTTGATATTGCAAATAAAAGTTCTTTTTATTGCCAATTTTCTTTTGATTTTCAGATTTTATTCAACATTTTATTACAGAATGCATAATGAACTAACTTAACTAGGTATTTATTGAATTATAAGATAATAAATTAGGTTGCTGGTTTCTCATCCAATTGTGTTATTTGACTATTTGCTTGAATTTGTTGCTCTTGTGCTTGTTTCTCAAGCAGTTCCTGTTGTTTTGTGAATTCTTCCATTCTCTTTTCATTAATTTTTCCTTGAACTTCAACATATGTCTTCATTATTAGTTGATTTGTATTGGCATATTTATCAACACAATTCCTTACACAGAAATCCTATAATTATAATACATATAGATCCAGTGGAGGAACTAACATCCAGATTTTTAATTTACCTCTTGTCGTTCAACTTCTCGTGTAAAAAAGCCATCAACACACGAATTGAAACATCTTTCAGTAATTATATTGTATAATTGTAGAAAGTCTTTAAACTGTCTTAATTGTGCATCTAAATCCATTATTCCTATTTATTAAAAGCTAATTTTTTTTTAAATTTATATTAATTTCTGTTTTGGTTAGCTAAGCTTACGTACAGCTTTAATTTTTTTAAAGCATTGCTTCTCACAATTAAGTCGTTGCTTTATAAAAGAAATCACATTGTTTTTAAAAGAAATTTCTTCAAAATTTATTGAAAATTAAATATTTCATTAATTAACGTTTGTTTAATTCAGTAAAATGGTAATTTAATTGATTTTTGCATCACTCTACTATTCTAATTAAACGATTGTCATTTTAGGTGAGAAAGAAGCGTCCATTTATAGATAAAAAGAAGGCCGTAACTTTTCGTTTAGTTAATCGATCTCAACAAGATCCTTTAATAGCTGACGAAACAGCTCCTCAACATGTTTTAGTTCCAATTAATAAAAGAGGTCAAGAGCCATCAAGTTCTAAATCTTCAGAAATATCATTACCACCAGAAAAGCGCTTAAAAGAACAACAAAAATTTGGAATCTTCTTTGACGACGATTATGATTATTTACAACACTTAAAAGAACCAGGACAAAATGATGTTCATTGGGAGGAAGTTCCACAAAGGAATGACAAGACTAATAAGCCGAAAATTCAACTTCCTAGTTCTGTTTTTGCATCAGAATTTGAGGAGAAGGAAGGAATGTTGAATAAAGCAGCTCCAAGATCAGGTAAGCATATATTCTCTTTAATTAACTATTGATTGTAATATAAATCATTCTTTCTTCAAAAGGACCAAGACTTGATTGGGATCCAGACGTTGTTGCGGCAATGGATGATGATTTCGATTTTGAAGATCCAAATAATGAATTAGAAGATGATTTTATGGAATTAGCCATGGGAGGAACAGGAAATGAAGATGATTTTGATGAAGAAGATGAAGATTGGATAGATGAAGAAGATGAGGATGCAGATATTGATTCCGATGGTGCTGCTTATTCAGAAGAAGATGATGAGATTGGTCCATTGCCAAAATCTAGAAATTTTCCAACTTTTGATAATGAAGAAACAAAGTCAAGATTCACAGAATATTCAATGTCAAGTAGTGTAATTAGACGAAATGAACAGCTGACATTACTTGATGATAAATTTGAGAAATTTTTTGAGAATTATGATGATCAAGAAGTTGGTGCTTTAGATTGTGAAGAAATTGAAGGACATGTTGATATTGATGATCATATGCTTAATCAATTAACAACAGATTTTAAAAAGAAACAACTTCCAGTTCAGTATGAGAAGTCATGGGATATATGTCGTATGGTCAAAGTTCAACAAGAAGAGGAAGAGAAACCAGAAGAAATGGTGATATTAGAAGTCTCAGATGATGAGAATAAGAAAAAGTGGGATTGTGAGTCTGTCTTGTCAACATTCTCAAACATTTATAATCATCCAAAACTTATAGAAGTTCCATCAAAGAAAAAGATTCAAATAAATCCTAAGACAGGAATTCCAAAAAATATCCTTAATGGTGAGCAATCTGGTAAATTAACAGTAAAATCTCTTGCAAAATTAAATAGTGAGCAAACAGAATCAACAAGTGGTAATGCTGGTCCAAAATCATTGTGTGCTGAAAGTGTTCTCACAACATTAAGTGTTTTATCTTTACGACCAAAAGATGAAACCCCAGAAGAGAAGCGCGAACGTAAAAAACTATTAAAAGAGTATAGGAATGAACGAAGGATTGAGAAGAAAGCAAATAAAATCGCATTTAACGATGAACGATTGCGGCAACATTCAATTACAATGAATCAGAAAAATAACATGCAGGCAAACAAAATTCTTTAGGGGATTTCTCTTGTTTGTCAACAAATTGGAATTAAATTAAATTTTTCATCTTTTGAGTTCTTGACAAAATATTATGTTATGGAATAAACATGAAATTATATTATTTTACAATAAACACTATTTGTATCAAGCATATCCAACATGTTTAAGTGCTCTCACTCTGAATAATTTGTTTAAACGATACCCACGCAGTAATAATAGAAAATTTATATCATCTGAATCAACTTGAGCGTTATTTTCGTGACAGTACATAGGAACGCTTTTGCCGAAGAACGTGATATAAAAAACGGTCGTTTTGAATTTGAAAATTGTTGACCGATTTTTGCAAAACTCAAAATTAAAAATTTTTGTTTATTCAGGAAAATTCATTTTGTCATGCTTTAAATTTATTGCAATAATAATTTAAAATGTTAAATAAATAATATTGAAGCATAATAAACTATATTTTACTTAGTAAACAAAAATTTTTAACTTTGTGTTTTGCAAAAATCGGTCAACAATTTTCAAATTCAAAACGACCGTTTTTTTATATCACGTTCTTCGGCAAAAGCGTTCATAGAATCTACTAATGAATCATTTATCTTGCTTTAGAATCAATTAAATCTTTTTTAAAAAAAATCAAGGTTCTTTGTTCGATATTTGAATAATTGACGAAATTGTAAGGGACCAATTTTTTTTAGTCGAATTTTGAAATTGATTCAGATCACATTTGTGAATTTTTATCTGTCACGATTCTTTTGTGGAACATTATTCATTGTGAATAAACAGGTGATGATTGGAAGCGTTTGTGGATTTTTTCTTTCAAAATAAATTCGTGATTCACTGTCTTGATGTCATTATTTTAAATTAATTAAATTTGGTCTTAAAATAAAGTTTTGAATTGAAATTCGGTTAAAATTTGAAATTCTAGAGCTGTACAACAGTTTTAAAAATTGATTGATTTGATAACGGCAGAGTTGCAAACAGATATCTGTGGCAAAGTTGCAAACAGATATCTGTGGCACAGTTGCAAACAGATATCTGTGCACAGATGAAAACCGTACAAATCCTTGATAATTTGAAAGGTTTTTTCCAGAATTTGTAAGGTTTTATTTAAAAACCTTACAAATTATCATGGAATTGTACGGTTTTCATCTGTGCACAGATCAGAATTGCAAACAGATATCTGTGCACAGATGAAAACCGTGCAATTCCATGATAATTTGTAAGGTTTTTCAAATAAAACCTCACAAATTTTGGTAAAACCTTACAAATTATCAAGGAATTGTACGGTTCTCATCTGTTTCAGAAAAGAACAATGCAACTTCTACATACGGAAGCCATACAACAGCTAAATTAAGAAACAATATAACAGCATTAAAAATTTGAAACATTTGAATTGTTTCGTGTTTCATAAAGATTGAAGATTATAAAAAAAAATTAGAATTAGAAAATTCCTGAAAATTCAAGAATCAAAAATATTTAAGAATATATTTCTCACAACCAAGTGAAAAAATCGTAACGGTTTTTAAAAAATCCAAATTTCGAAAAATACAGAATACATAATTTTTCTGAATCATGATACTCAGTCCGAATCGACTGATAGAATCAATTTTCTGCTTTTGAACGGATTTATTTTAAAACAAAAAATAATTAAGTTTTCGCGTAGAATTTAGTAATAAATTTAGTGAAATTTGTCATCCAATATCCCTTCAAACAGAAACAAGATGAAAGTCAGTGCTGGAAATTTTATTTTCATACACTTTTTTGGTATTTAAAAAGAAATCAACTTTTTTTTTTCATCTTAATGCAAAATTTTCGGTATGAAAAAAATAAAAAAGAAAGAATGGAAAAAAATGATTCACACTTAAATTAGTGGAAATTAAATTCAATTTAAAGTCTTAATTTGTGAATCGTGCTATAATTATAATGTGCTAATAAAGACACAAAATGTAGATGTGTCTCAATACAAAAAAAAAGAAATAATTTTTTCGAACTGACGAAAATTCAAGGATGAGTTGGGTAAGGTTCATGTGATATATAAATTTAGAATGAATATGTTGCGCTTAAATCTATGCTTTTAAGTGTCTTTTTCATCTCAATTGTAAAGAATCTGAAATATGTCAAGTGTAGCCTTCAGTTTCGCTATCATAAATTATTAAGGCAATCTAACAAAGCCAAGAAATAAATCTCGTGAAAAAAAAACTACATGCATAGTGAAAAAGTTTCGATTTTTCCTTTCGTCCTTTTTCTTTGTGGTTCCTCCCTTACTGCACTGTGTATATGTACACAGAGTGAACATTTTCATTCATTCATGTTCAAAACGGAGGAAGAAAAAAAAAATCATATGTTGCCTTGCTGATTGAGTATTTATGAATGTTGAATGAAATATTAAAAGAGCTATATGCTCACGTTTTTTTATGTCAAAATAAAGTTAGTGATGACAATTAGGCTTATTACTCATGTGAACAAATAAAAAATAATTGTTAGTGGTATAGATTTATGTGAGAATGTGATAAACACGAACGAACATTACTTACGTTTTAATCAAAATGATAATTAGTTGTCAACTTATTGCCGGTCATATTAAATGTGGAAATCCGTCTGTGTCCAATTTTGTACGGATGTATGACCAATTTTGAATGTGAAAAAATCTAGATAAATATGTGCAATGTCAGATAAGTTACTGCTCTAATTCCACTACAAAAATGAAATTTAAGTGTGACAAAAAAATTTTTTTTTTTGATACGCAACAAATTTGGCAATGACTGCTTAAAAAGCAGAAAAATAGATTTAATAATTTCTACGGCAGCTTTTACTTTATTTTAAAATCCGAAGAATCAATATCGTTCTACGTACTTTTCGTGCAGTAAGTGACTGTTTGTGCCAAATATGTCGTTGGTGCCAAAATCGAATTTTGTGCTAGTGCAGGTCATGGACAAATTATAAAAAAGAAATTTCACAAATTTGTGGAGTCGTGACAGTATTACTAAATAAATTTGAATTTAAAGCTTAATTTGTGGAATAAAATATTATTTGGGGTTATGTTTGGCAAGTCCTGCTTAACTCAGTGAATATTTGACATTTTGCTAGTCACTGGAACGTTATTTAACATACATTTCTGATTGAATGTTGTCATAAGTGTGGTGGACGGAAGTGAAAATTGTTTCGAAAAGTGTCATTAACAAACAAAATCCGAATATCGATAAATTGCAAAAGTTCTTAGGTCAAAATCAAGCCTGCTACAAAAAGTTGTGGAGATAAGTTTAACTGCTCTGAGAAAATTCTATTTTCAAATGACATTTTGCACACAGTTAAAAATTAAAAAAATTGTCTGCTTCGACAAAAATACGCCATAACCATCTCTCATCGCATTGTGACTATTCAATTTATCACACATCCATTGACATTCGATAATCATCCGCTTTGAGAATCCGTACAAAGTTCTGTATATAATAATTTGTCGGCAACCAAAATATTTACTTATTTGTCTGAGTAAATTAAAGAATGGACCTACGCCAATTTTTTTAATAATAATCTCATATGAACATGTCTGTCTAGAATCATGATGTAAGCTTCCTATTTGTGACATCGCGAGTAAACTAAAAATAATTTTACATATTTTTTTTGTTCGATCATTTTTTCTGTGTTCTTGTCTTTGTTCCTTCTTATTGTTTGTACAACATGGTTTCCTTTCTTATATTTTTGTGCTAAGCTGCACCGAAAGAAATGGCAAAGAAATAAGAAAGGAACATGAATTGAGATTGTATGATGAATTGCTCGTGCGCGCACGGTATTTTAGATTTATTATTGTTATTTTACAAGTATTTAAACTCTTTAATTTTGATAAAATATTTTAAACTTAATATTAAGTAATTTGGAAATTTTGATAAACTTAATTTAATTTTGGAATAATTAACTTCTTTTTAAAATCTAATAATTTTGCAAACTTCTAAACAGACAGTCGACGAAAACAATATGATTTAAATATAGATACACAGAAAGATGAGAGAAAAAAAAATGTGGAATAAAAGCAAGTGACAGACATAAGACTGTGAGAGATGTGTGTGAATATTAAATGGAAATTGCACATTATCACAATGTAAATTGAACATCAGATAGCTAAATGAATGTGAAATGAGACGATAAAGTGCAAATTGATGAGATGCACACTTTACGTAATGCTGATGATGATGAAAATGAGAATTAAGATTGATATTAGTGATAGTGAATGGAATTGACATGAATAGCCTTTTCTGATCGAAGAGTTGTTAATTGATGACAATTGCATTCAATTTGCTATTCAATAGACATTTTTTTATACTGCTGATCAATACCCCATCATGTCTTGTAATTCAATTAAAAAAATATATTATAGATTTTTTGTTTATTGAAATTTACTCAATTTTATTCAATTAAAGTTGTTTTTTGCGAATAGAGGTCAATAAAAAGGTTTATCGAAATATCTAACAGATTTAATAATTTTTAATGCAACAACCGAAAATTTACAAAAAATCCAAACGGTCATTGCTATAAAAATGCCAAACACAGTCTTCCATTGATTTCACGAAGAGCTTTATTGATAATTAAGATATCAAGTTACAAGACTACATAAACATTCATTCGTAGAATCAGAATATGGGAAGGAATTAATCATCATTTCCTAAGTATTATCTATTCTTTCTTTTATACAAAAATTATGTATAACCAGATTCTACAAAAATAGCAAAAAGCTGACTAACAATGACTGTTTACTTTACTTGAAAAAGAATGAATAAATTTTTATTTCTCGAATGTATTTAAATGAATTAAATTGATTAGTGATAAAACAGTATGACCTAAATGACACTTGTATAGCTTCTCCTCAATTAAGAATTATAAAAGACATAAAGAAGACCTCTATTATTGAATATTTTTAACAATCAATTGTCATCATCTCGACATTTATCTTCTCATTCGCGTCACATCTGATATACATCAATTTGTTTTTTATTGTATTCAGATAGATTGAAGAAGAAGATTAAAAAAAATGTTCAGGAAAATATCTAATTTAATAGCGCCGAGGTAAAACATTTACACTTAGCACAATTAAAAGTCAATAAAAATCACCATGGATTCTATCAGTTGAGGAAAAACAGATAAAAATATTGTTTATAATTTTTGTGACACTCGATTGCTGATTTTTTTCCTTTCAAGTACTCACTTCGTTCAAGCTATATAAATCGTAAATTGTAGGTAGCATTTTTTTACTGTTCAATGCTGTTTAACGATATCAAAATAAAAACAAAGATTAAAAAAAAAAACAGTATAAAATGTGTGCATGAAGTGTTGTCGCATACGACAACGGCAGTAACTGACTGATGAGATAAAAATGATAATTTTAATTTATCTATACGTAACGTAAAATTTTTCTCATAAGTGATATAAAATTTTTGAGATGAAGTGGGTCTATGTTGCAAAGCAGTAAAAAAACTTGAAAACATGTCTACAGATGAATAAAGGAAAGAAATCAAAAATTCTAAAAATTTTACAGACGTTCTTGCGAGAAATACAAGAGTGTACCCTGTTTTCGCGTTATAAGCCTAAGGCTTAGTAGAGGTAAAAAGTCATTTTTTGGAGAAAAAAAATGCTTAGTAAAGGGTAGAGGCTTAGTATCGAGTAGAGGCTTAATAAAGGGAAGGGGAAAAAATGTATTTCGTAGGAAACAAAATTGTATAACTGATATTCTAAATATTAATTTTAATTAATAATCATCAACATAACTTTTAAATTGAGGCACTTCTTGTCAATTTACACGATTATTGATCAAAATAATTTAATTTGTTTACAATCTATGAAGTTTTTTTACTGTTTTAAGCTTTATCAAGCCTTAGGCTTAGTAACGGGTAGAGGCTTAGTAAAGGATAAAGGCTTAGTAATGAGTAGAGGCTTAGTAAGGGGAAATAAAAAGTTTTCAGATTCAAAATACGTTACTAAGCCTAAGGCTTAGTAAAGGGTAGAGGCTTATAACGCGAAAACAGGGTACAGAGTACAGACCATGCTGATGAAAAAAATATAAGTTAATACACTCATAGGTTCAATTCCAATAAATTTTGCTTGCTTAAAAACATTGATGAATTAAAAGAAGCCACTCCTTGCGTCACAAAACTGATAATGAACAAACAGACAAAAGTTAGATAAAATTCCATTATCTCTCCACTTATAATCCAATATCAAGGAAAGCAAACTGCTTTTATGAAAATTTTCTATAATTTTTATCCTCACACGTGTAAAATGACATCGAAGAAAATGACTTGTTGTGACTTGAGTATCTCATGTTTGTGGAGATGCGTAGGTCGAGTATGTAGAATGAATGACGAGAAGATTTAATAAAAGTTGACACAAACTCATGTGACATCATGTGATTGCCTTTAATCTAATCTTCGTTCTGGCACTTTCTATCGAATATAAAATGTTCATAGATGTCCTTTTTCCTCATGTGGAGATAAATGGAGCATAAAAAGAGATAAATTTGATTAAAAGTTTCGTAACACAATGAAAGTTGCTCCTTTTTTGCTCCTTTTCTTTTGCTTTAAAAAGTCTATTCATAAAATTTGGATTTAAATTTCAAAAATAAAAAAATTTTTCTAAAATTGGAAATAATTTTGAAAAGAAAAAGTTAATGCTGATACTGACGAAAATTCCTGTATGCAGTGGTATATTGTGAACAAATTCAGTTTTTTGTTTCAAGTATCAATTTGCTCAATTTTTTTCAAACTTTTGTCTGTTTTCAACCAGATAAGATAATATCATTCCAAAGAAAAAAATTCTATGAACGGCTAAGAACTTTGATTCTATTTGAAGGAAGATTAAATGTGATGTCATTTCTATCGATTCACTAATCTTACGTCATGATCTCGACCTTTAGTTTTCTATTTGATTAGTTTTCGTCATGAACGTACGTGCTGTAAATGAATCAATTTGTGCTTGTTGACACTTTGACCTTGATATTAGATTGTATCGCTTAAATTTTAATTCATGATGTATAGAATTGCAAAATTTGTTTTATTTTAATTGTTAGATACGTGTTGACCAACTAGCTTATGATTATCAATCAGAAAATCCTGCTGTCATCATTAAAATTAATAATTGCGTATCTTTCTACTTGATTCCACATTTTTATAAACAGAAACGCTTAAATTGCTTTAATATTGCTATTACAGCTGTCTTTGTAAGACCTCAAAAACATAAAATAAATTTTTGCAAGCCTATATGACGCCAGCCATTTATCTTTTCCTCACTGTAATCTAATACTTTTGTTTACATGCAAACAACTAATTTGTTTCCTCTAATCTTTTAAAACTTTAAATGCGCTTTTCCAAGATGCTTATTTGATAGAAAATATTCCACATCCCATATGCTCGTTATGAGTTTGAGAGCTTTTTTTGTGTACAAATGACAGAAACATGATAGCACATTCTTTTCATTCTGACTCTCCATTCCATTCGAGTATGCAATAATAATAATAGCAAATAAAGCCACACAACCATACAAAAATGTAACAAATGAGTTTTTTTTTTTGTGAATTATTGGAGCGCATTGCAAGTTTTTCATGAAGTTATTTTTTTTGTTCAGGTAACATGATTTCTGATGAGCACTGAATTAATTTGAATTCTGAAACTTAAAACTTGAAGGATTTTTTTTTTATAATTTAATAATAATTATATTTTACCGACCTTTTCAATTATTGAATGCCCTTATTTTGTGACAGTAAAAAAAACAATACTAGATTAGACAAAGTGAAAATTTCTAAACGTTCTTTGTTTTAGAAAAGAACACACAATTGTCATAGAAGACGTTTATTGAAAAACTGAGACTGAAGCTTTTTCATAGTTGCATTTCCATCCTGTTTATATGTTTTAACTCATAAATGAATGCTTTTCCTTTCTTTTTCCATTCTAGCTCGTTCATCATCGAAGCCGTAGCATACTCAAAGTGTCGTCATTGTTAATATTGTTTGGAATAATGCATATTGCAAACAACATAAAAAGAAGGAAGTGAAGAAGGAAGAAGAAAAAGTGAAAAATCCAGAAGGAAAAGTTCACAAAATATATATTAAAAAAAAATACATAAAAAATAAAGTGCATGTGGAGGAGTGAAATTCAATTTTGCTTATGTACGAGTCACTAGCAATAAGTTTAACCTGCTTGAAATATTAAAAAAAAATAAGGAAAACGTTCCATCACAGAATAAAAAAAAAACAGACGGAGAGACTTAGTTATTAAATCGATATATACATATAGTTAGTTAGTGAACACAAAGACACGTAAAATAAAGTGAAATAAAAGAAAATAATATAAAATTTATAAAAGAATGTCTGGCGGAAAGGAAAAAAAGTCTTCACGCGGCAGTAAGGCACAAGGCTGGGAGGAAGCTGGATCAGAGTTTTATCAAGAAAGTTATCCTGGAGATATCGATAATATTCAACGTGATCCATCAAAGCTTGCAACTTTACTGCCGTCAAAACAGCGTGTTGGTAAGTTTCCCTGCTCCACAATTTGCTTTTATTATATGTTCCATGAAAATATTATGGGTGTGTATATCTCCGTTGGGGGTAATAAATATCACGCATTTCTGATGCATTCTGATTATTAATAATTCTAATTATAAATCGATGTCCATTAATCCAAAAAATTCACAATGATGGCAGTGGGTTTGGCTTTATTTGTTCACAAACAAATTTTTTGTTTCATTTTATTTTGTTTGCAATCAAACTTGTGATAATGAAACCTTTTAAATGGAACTTATATTCAGCTATCATGAAGGATTTCTAATTTTTGATAGTCAGACAAATTCATGAAAAATATTTGACCAAGAAAATTCAAGATCAGTAGGTTCTGCATTATTGTAAAGAATACATCTTTTTTTATTGATAAAAATTAAACAAAAAATAATATAATTAAATTTAATTTATTAAAAATTTAAATTTCAAAAAGCTTCTAAAAAACGTGACTCTCATTGATTACGTCAATAGCAAAATTAAGTATTGACTTGTATTTCCAAGATAGCATTAAACGGCCAATGCCATCGAGTATTCAAAATTTTTCTCTCCAACGATATTTCCATTTTGGCATAGATGAATTTCACATTCTAAATGTTTTCATATTTTTTTTTTTTATTTTCATTTCATATTTTTGTATAGCCACAAATCGGCGCGGCCGGCAAACACATCAAGAGTTTAAGACAACACGTCGTAGAAACAGTACACTGACAGCAACGAGAACGTTTCGACGTGGCTCACAATATCAGGAGATTCAAGTGGCAACGTTGCCCGATTTGTCAGAAAATTTAATCAATGAAAGTCAAACGTGGGAGGAAATTCGTGAAATTAAAGCGATGCCAGTTCATATGGCTCAGAAACGTGAACTTAAGAATCAATTACAGGTGAGTTAGTGAATATTGTGTTAATAATTGCAAGTCAGAAGCAGACATACAGGCACTTATTAAAAGCATACTGCATTTATTGCAATATAAATCATCAACTCCAAATCAACTCGTTTTTGTTGTTGTTAAAGTCTCATGGGAATGACTATGATAATAATTATAGCATAAAGTAATAATTTTCATTTCAATGAGTATTTTGTTACAATAAATTTTGAGAATAAAAAGCTCTCGCTGCTCATTTTTAATTGGCAACGGAAATCTGCATTTAAGCACTTTTCATTGCATTTAAATGAAGAGCATTTTTTGTGTGAGTGTTCTTTTTTTTGTCTACTCTACTCTATGTGAATCCCAACACGATATGAATACATAATGGGTAGAAAAAAAGAATCTTCATTAATTGTGAATGTTACCAGTTGTGTTGGAAATGTGAAACAAAAAAAAGTTTACCAGTTGTGCCTGCATGCCTATCAGAGCATCACAAAAAAATGCAAACTAAAATGATAATTATGATAATGATAACAAGAACGAAAAGCTTGAAAAGAAAAGTCATAGATTAGATGCTTTGATGCATTTTTTAATAAATCATGCTCTTTTTTGATAAATATTCAATCTTATTTCGACTAAAATGTAAAAACTTAAAAAATTTCACATACTATCATCCTTTACAGTACAAAGAAGTTGCATTTTTTTTTAACGAATAAGCCTTTGAAGAAATGCATGTAAAAAAGTTCATGCATCGTTAGCAATGTGTTGACAAAAGTTCTACATTGTTTGTTGTCATTTCTGGTAATTAAATTTGCAACAAAAAAATTTCTCATTTTTCTTTAGTGGCTTTTAATTTTTAATTATCTTTTGTTTATTAAAATTATTTTAGTTTTTGTGATGTGGTTAATAGTTACAAAATGAATAAATTTTAAAATACTTGTGGTGTTAAGATCTGTTAATGAACAATATAGGTTTTAGTGTTAAAATAAGTAATTCAGACCAGAGTTACCTAAAATTTAATTTTAATCATATTAAAAAAATTAAATCCCGTTGTACCTACCTCCAGAGGCCTCCTTTTTTTTGAACATTAAAAACTTTTTAATGACTAATCCCTAAAGTCTAACCACAAAGCCACTATAACTGTGGATGCGAAATTTTTCACATTCAAAGCTAAAAAAGTTTCTACAAATTATAATTAAAATATCGATTAAAATAAAATTTATGCATTTTAATAAGCGAAACTAGCGACGACAATGAAAATGCACTTAAGCATTTTACCTCTCATATTTCCTGTAAACTTTGTAGTTTCACAACATCCACTGCTTGCCGCACATTTTCGTTTTTTCTTTCTTTCCTTTCCTATTTGTCGATTATTTCCTCAGTCTGAATCATTTTTTGAGTCAGTGTTCATTTACATTTCTTCTTTACTCTGCACTTTGTTTGTTTTCAATACAATCAGCACGTGCATAGTAAGACTTGAAGTGTGTACTTATCGAACAGTTAAATATACACGAAAAAAATCTGTGAGTGATGTAGTTCAATGTGATTGTTTACTTTAAAGAGAGGCAAAGAGAGTAGGCAAAAATGATTTGTGTTTTTTTGCACACAGAAAGAAGAAAAATTGTGCACCTTTATTTATTTCTTTTAATTTCTCGTATATTCTCGTTGACGTTGCGGCACTTGCGGTTTCGAAATATTTTTAGCGCAAAATTTTCTTTGCGAATTGTTTGTTTTGTCGTTATGTGAAGAAGGATAGGTTTATTATTTTTTCGGGAGTTGCCAATGATTTTTAAAGGCTTCTAAATTATTGTGGTAGTTTTGGGTATTTAAAATTTGATTTCTAATTTTTTTCAAATTTGTTCTTACTTTGCTTCTCTTGATATGACACTACTAATTGTTTTATAAAACTCAAAAATACATTTACTTTCGAAAATTGCGCCTTATTTTCTTAAACTTTTCATTGCCAATTGTTTTATTACAATTTTATTCTTTTTACAATTAATAATAAATTTTTTTACTACGATGAGCTGAAAAATATATCATTTAAGTATCTAAATAATTTAAAGATTTGGGCATTGTGGGGATAATTAATTAGACATTTTTAGGTGTATACTTTGTTGAAAAATGCATGATCATCTCTTTGAAGAAGGAAAGTGTAATTAATTTTAAATAATGACCCGCAATAGAAAGTAATTTTTTGAGTAATTAACTGTATGTGCTGAAATTTATGACATATTCACATTCGTCTATCATGTAAAATTTTATAGTATAGTTTTTGCTAATGTGCAATTCTTGTACAATGTAAAGTAACAAAGAATAATTTTTTTTTGTCTCCAAGTAATGAGTTCATCAGCTTAATCATAAAGTTTTGCAATCAGGAATGTTAATTTTTTACCTGAAATATTTGTTGCTTTTAGTTTGACTGAAAAATGTAAAAAGTTTACTAAGAATACTGAATTGAATTTCGATAAAGTCAAAATCCAATTGAATTTTCTTAAAAAATCTTAATGCTTAGAAGCATGGAATAAAAATTTGAATTATTTTTTTTTTTGATTTTTGAATTTTGAATTAATAGTTAGGGGCTGTTTACTTATGACGACCATCAAAATCTAGGATTTTTAAACCCCCTCCCCTCCTCTGTCATAAAAACTTCATACAAAAAATTTCATTTTTTAAAACTGTCACACAGCTTCAGCCTCCCCCCCTAAAAATCGGACACCATAAGTGAACGACCCCTAAGATTAAAAAATTTAATACTTGACAAAAAAAATTATCGCCCAGCTACTTACAATACATCTATCACGATGAAAAACTTATTTCTTTGCTTTGAACTATAAAAATTCACAGCAAAAAGTCGTTAGTAAATTATACTCGTGAGATTATCTCGCATGAAAATTTTGAGATATTTTCTTTGCGTGGGCTAAAAAAAGATACGACTATCATAGTGGATATATCCATATGGCTTATTAAGTCGTTTGTTTAAAAATTGATGAGTATTAAAATGAGCATTATCTCACAAATTTTCACTCTGGTTTTAAATGCTTATAAAAAAAAATGTTTGTCGAAGGTATTTGATCTAAAAAAATAAATCTAGTTTAGTTTGAGAGTAAATGTTCAGACAAGATCATTTTGTGACTTCGTCATTTTCATTCATTAAAAATTTGTTTAAAATTTAATGAGAAAGTTGAGTGTGATGCACTTAGTTCATTCAAGTGGTTGCTATAGTGAAGAATTATTTAATTACATTACGAGATTGAGATTTCCGCTGTTTTATAATTTTAAAATTTAAAAAAATATATTTTATTTTCATATAAACAGTCGGTAGATCGTTAGAATTGAGCTTTGAAGTTTTTATTTAGAAAAGAAAATATTGCCACTAAAATTGAGCAGGTAAAGTAATTTTTCTTGATTTATCAGGGTAAAGCACTTTATTGCTGTAGACTAAAAAAATTTGAGTTTTATGGCAGAAGACCTGACTTGTATGTTGTAAGGGATCAATGATGCTTCGTTATTGACTTTTGTTTTTTAGTTATTTAGAGTTTTTGTTACGCTTCATATAAAATATTTCAGAATCCTTTAAAAAATTTATTATCTAGACTAGGGTGGTCAAAAATGGTCATTTTAGGCGTTATGAATTTTACAAACGACCCCTTAGCTATTTATCCATGTGCTTCAATTTTAAATAATTTTTTAGCACTTCTCACTGGGATTTCAATTATAATCATGCAAAATTAGAATCGTCAATTACTTAATACTCTCATGTACACTTAAAACAGCAAAAAGAGAGAAAGAAAAAAAAATCTTTCAGACGCTCATTAACATTCAATAATTGATGTATGCTTAAAGTGTGTCATTGCACCATCATCCCGGCATTTAAAAAAAATAATTTACAGAAAGAAAATTAAATTCGAGAAAGAAAATAATTGCAAGAGCATCAGCAATACTTGAGCGAAAGAGAGCATTGGTAGAAATAATTTATTTTTTTTTTTTTTTTTGTGATTTGTTAGTCATTGCCAAGATGACGCTGATGATGGTGCCTGTCGGTTCGAAAAAACAAATTTACAAAAAAAAATTCACTAATTAATTTTATTTCTTACTTTTCTTTCCTATCTTTTTTAGAATGCAACAAAATTACGATTGCAAGGCTTTGAGCAGATTAAATGGAAGAGACGGAAAGCGTGGCAGAAGATAATGAGAAAATGGAGTGAATATCTGACAAAAATGGAATTGTGGCGATCATCATTAAAGAAAATTGAGGGAAATTTTGGTACGGGAGTTGTTGCGTATTTTGTATTTCTACGATGGCTTATGGTCCTTAATCTTCTCATCTTTACAATCATCTTTATGTTTATTGTACTGCCTCAGCTCATATTGAATGAGCCAAAAGATTTACCATGCGATCTCAATGCATCTCCTGAACTCAAACCCCGATGGATATCGAATGTCAATAATTCAGATAATGGATATTATGAAGATACATGGTACTATCCTAATACGACAGTACAGTGTTGTCGTGAGGCATACAATAATGAGATTAAGCATAATCGAAGTGATTTTTCAATATTACATATTGTACAAGGTACAGGATTTATGGAAAAGACATTTCTATTTTATGGAATGTATACAAATCAAATTTATGGATATGATCCATTAGCAAATAGTCAACAAGAACAAGATAAGAAGAATAAATTTAGTAGCAGTAGTAGTGATGTGCAACGAAATTCCCCATATATGTATAGTCAAAAAGAAGATAATTTCTCAATCGATGAAAAGCATAATTCATCTTCGATAATGATGAGTGCTTTGCTGGGATTCAATGACAATAGCACTAGTTCTCTAGCAGCAGATCTCACAAATTTTACAACATGGCGTGAATTTTTCAATAATTTGGATATCTATTACGATTTGCCGCTCGCATATATAATCGTTACAATAGTTTGCTATCTATATACACTTGTTGCAATTGTCAAGGCCGTTGCACATGAGTTTAAGGATCGTCTTGTGGAGGGTGAAGGACAGTTTTATCAATATTGTAATTTAATATTTTGTGGATGGGATTTTAGCTTGCATAATGAAAAATCAGCACAAATTAAGCATAAGGCACTTTATAATGAAATACAAAGTCTCATGCACATAAGACGATACGAGTTTGAGAGAAATAATCGAACTAAAGATATCATGATTAAACTCTATCTTATACGTATGTTAATAAACTTCTTCGTGTGTGTTATTCTTGTGATTTGTGGTGTTGTCATATTCTTTCTATTCAACGTGTCATTCATGCGTCTGGAGCCCAATTTCGAGACTGTCACACGATATCGTAGTTTCAATGTTTTCATGAGTAAAGTTAAGAAATTGACGTCTGGTGAAGAGACAACAACTGATGTTGATGCACAATTTGATATACTATTCTTTGAATTCCTGCCATACGTAGCTATTGTCATCTTTAACTTGCTCGTGCCAATCTTATTCAACTATCTTATACAATTTGAACAATATTCACCACTCTTCGTAATAAAAATGAATCTGTTTCGTACCATTGGATTACGTTTGAGCTCATTGGCTGTTTTGCTTAGTCGATTCTATTATCTCATCACAACACGTAACGAAGATACTGAAAACATTGAATGTCATAATGTACGGTATGGTACACCTCAATGCTGGGAAACATTTATAGGACAGCAGTTCTTCAAACTGTTTATTGTTGACTTTGTGACACACATCTTTGTGACATTCTTCATTAATTTTCCTCGAGCACTTATAGCACGTAATATGAACAATGCATTTTCAAAATTCATTGAGATTGATTTTGAGCTTTCAAAGCATGTACTTGATGTTGTGTATTCGCAAACTCTCTGCTGGCTTGGAACATTCTATGCACCGTTTCTGCCTGCCATTGCTGCTGTACTCATATTTTTTATGTTCTATATAAAGAAATTTGCGTGCCTGGTTAATTCAAAGCCATCAGCCATACTATATAGAGCGAGTAGATCAAATTCTCTATTTATGATAATTCTACTATTTAGTTTTACAATCGCAATAATTCCCGTAGTTTATGCAATTGCTGAAGTTATTCCATCGAGAAGTTGTGGACCATTTAGTGGACTCAATTCCGTTTGGGAGCGTGCCATAGTTGCATTCAATAAATTACCAGTAGTTTTACGTGACATTATCTTCTTCTTCGGAACATCATCATTTGCCATTCCATGTTTTATTGTATTGATACTCTTCCTATACTATTATTATTCTGTATCGGCAGCTAACAAACATATGGTTCAAGTACTCAAGAATCAGCTTGTTCTTGAAGGACACGATAAACAATTTTTACTCAATCGGCTTAGTTTGTTTATTAAGCAACAACAAGAATATCAGAAGCGAATACAAAGACAATTTTATGATCAAGCGAGCACGACAACCAATTCCCAACAATCACAATCGCAAGGTATTAATATTGACACGATACCACCGCCGCTTTTACCACGTGCGCCACGTAGTGAAACTGGAAGTAATGATCGTAGTGAACGGTCTTCTGTTGAGATTAAACATCATACAAGAATGTCCAAGGATATTGGTGATATTTAAATATTAAGAAAATTAATGATAATAAATTAAATTAAAGGGAAAGAATAATTAGTTTTCGGTTTTTAGCAGAGTTTGTGATAAGTTCATTAAAAAGAAATTGATCTTTTATTTTTTTTGATCACATGATGATTCCATTGAAAAACAGAATTTTGATTTTATTGAATTGAAAGATCACTTATGTAATAAATCCAATACGAACTATCAATGAAGAATTCACGAGAACAATTTCTTAAAAAAAGTCCCATACAAAGAAAAGTGATATTTCATTTAGTTTTTAAATAATTATAAAAGGAATTATGTTTGCTTGTGTATTTATCGTCCTTAGTTTTTTAAGACTAGTTTATTAAAAAATGCGGATAAAATGAAAAGATTTTATTTTCATACGAACAAAAAGAGATTTTATTGCTTAAAAATGTGTTGATTCTTGCCAGAAATTTATATGATTGCTGATTAGTTAAATTTTTAATAAAGTATAGAATTTATATGTAAAGATTAATAGAAGTCCTGATATTGCAAAGTTTTCAATTTGATATTTCTATTATTTCAAAATTTCAAGTTTGGAATAAATACGTATTGTAAATGATGAAAAATGAATTCAAAGTTTAATAATGCATTCATTATATTTGTAACTTCCTAAGAACTTAATTTCATTGATGTAAATAATATTAGAGATTTATTTGTTTGATAAATTTGAAGAAATGAAGAATTCAATATTTATTATCTAAAAGACAATTGGCATCTATTTTTACCGCAAAAATTCAATTGATTCAATTTTTTGCATACACTTTAATTCCTACTATATATGAGAAAGCTAATATTCTTTTAAATAACGAATGTTAATGATGAATTCAAAAATCAAATGCACTTATTTTAAATATAAGTCATAAAACAGGTTGATAAGCAGCTATTAGAGCTCACATAGTTTCATTTTTGTTCCTGAATGTGTCGCTTCTTTTAAAAGCCATTATTCAATATGGTTAAAATAAAATTGAAATGAAGAGTATCCTTTGTAAAAATTATGGAGTTAAAAGTATTAATTTTTCTATGGGAAAGTTAAAATATATGTTTCAGCATAAAACTAAACAAATTTTGTTATGCAAGTCTTTCATGAAAACTGACGGTAATGAGCTTAATTTCTTACAAAAATTTTCAATCTTCAAATAAAATGCTTAAAATGAATTTAGAAAAATTTCTTTCAAAAATCTTTAATCTTTACGATTTCACAATTTTTCATTCTTTTAAGTATCCACAAATTTAAAGTAAGCATTTGAAAGTTTTAATTATTTATTTATTTTATTATTAAAAACACCTAACAATATATCCAACACATTATCACACCCACAAGTCATTGATAATTAATTAAAAAATGTTAAAATAAAACCATGGTCTCATTATAAAAAATTAGTTAAATTATCCTACATAACTTACATCAAAATATCCCAAAAACACACATTAATGTGAAAATATTATGTCCAAAAAATTAAATTAAAAGTATCTTACCTTAGTCAAAATATTTAACAAAACACAATTCTCTATAGATATAATCACACATTAAAGAAGAGTTGAATCACCTATTTAAGTATCGATCATTATCATTCTTCAATAAATTTATTAATTATGTCTAATCTTAAATCAACTCAACATCCAATAAAGATTGTCTTTTGATAATAAGGAGTTTTGGTAGATTTATAGACAATATCAGAATCATTCTTTCTTCCGCTTTTTTTTCTAAAATATTATTAAACATTATAAAAAAATGCAGTTAAGAAATTTCAAACCTTATAAATATAATTGCAAATGACATACCAAAAACGTTGTTAATTGTTCAATTATAATAAAATACTTATTTTAAATTGATTTTTTGAAAATCTTTTGTCAATAAATCTTTATCAAAACTCCCCGAAAAGACAAATCAAAAAAAAAAAAAACCGAATAAAAATACAATAAATGAAAATGATATTCAAAGTAATAATCTCCTACATAATATGACAATTGCTATCTCTTAAAAGAACATAATTATAGTGAAAATCTAAAGAAGTGAAGGTATAAAAGAAGGAACAATTAGTTTTTTGTAAAAAAGTATACATATTAAATAAAATAGTTCGATGAAATAGGAAAAGGAAATACCTAATAATTTTGCCGCTCAAATTTTAATGTAAAAACTTAAAAAAATGAAAAAAATCATTCTTAAAAGAAGTAAAACAAATCCATGCGTTTTTGTGAAAAATGAATAAAAAATGATAAAAAAATGAAAAATAAAAAAAAGAAAATCATTTTATAATGCAAAACATTTGGTTTTAATCCATTTTAATAAATTTAATAATTTTTTAAAGTACTTTTCAAAGCTATTATAACATTTTTGAAACTTATTCAAAATTTCTTACTTTTTTTCAACGGTCAAAATAAGTTTGAAAAAAAAGCTTGAAAAGCTCCATTTTGTACTAGATTTTTAATATCCCTTGGAATTCAATTTTCCATGCTGTTATCCCTAAGAGCAATTCCAAATTTATCCTTTTGTAATCTTTACATTCTATTTAACAATTAACTTCCTCTAAATTTAAATTTTGCTCGCAGGCAATTGAAGAAAGGGGAGAAACAATAATTTTCTGAGTAAACTTTTTCATGATGTAATTATGAATCAAGAAAGAATTGTTTCTTATTATTTTTAATGTTCAAGGAATTGAAATCACAAAGTATATTGTTTAAATATTTGTTCACTGAATTATAAATCCATAAAATGTTGATTCATTGCTAAATAGCAAATAATTGTTTGCATTTTGATTCTTACAATGAAAAAAGATTGGAATTTGTCTTAGAATTGTGACTTACGTAAAATGTAAATATTTGAAGCTTAAAAAAATACGCTGCAAAGACAAACTTGTACAATGAAACTGCTATAATATTCTTACCCACACCAACAACCCCAATTGCTCAAAAAAAAATCACGAAATTTTCTTTCCGTCAATCAATTAAATTCTCATCGAAAATAATTGCCTGAAAAAGGCAAAAACTATTTTTTGATCGACATTTTCACGTTATCACGGCTAAGCATGGACATGAATTTCCTGTTAAACAATTCTATCGTCATTCGTCCCCAAAGACTATTTCATCATTTGACATGAGACATGCACGCATTATCAGTACATTGAATAAAACTTTTGTTTATTGCGTGCCCTCATTACGTTAATCTTTTCTTTTCTTTTCCCCTAGTCATACATATGTATATTTATACTCAAATAAAATGAGTCGTGGTGGAATGTCTCGAGAAAAAAAAACATATAACATGCAACATCACTTGCTGTAAATCTCAGAAGTAATACAGAAGGAAAATATTATGATTTATTGAGAGATTGTTAATGAAGTTATGGAAGTTTTATGCACTTTATCTTTGCTTTCTTATCATCCATAATACAATTTTATATAATTTATGCGTTTTTCTAATTGAATTTTTTGAGGAATAAGTAAGCGAAAATTGATCGAAGAAATGGAAATTCTTACTTTCTTTTGAATTTTCACAAAATAATTTATTTAAAAAAACCCAGAAATTTAATTTAATTACCTCCTGGCAAAGTTAAAGCAATTTCGTTCATTTCATTTTCAATTTTTCTGACATTTCTGATTGGCTTTAAATTTCTTTTTTCGTTTATCAATCGCTCTATCCATACAAATGGCATTTCCACTGAAGCATTCATGATTAATGATATCAACACGCATATTAAAATATCACCAAGTCCAGTGTGAAAAACATCCCATGAGTAGAAAAAATAGGGCTCCTTCATTTTAAAAGTCGTAGAGTGTTGATAAATTGGATATACAATTTGAAGTGCTAAACTTATTTTTGCAATTGGCCGCCATACTGATGAATTTATAATTCCATCAAACCAGTCACCTTCCTTTAAGTTGTAACAATAGAATATCATCCAACATATTGCAGATGCCCAAAAAATGCGATGAAATGAAGCGAAGATAGCGCTTGCAATTACATTTTGTTCATGGTTTTGCAACATATAGACATAGATGAGTAATGATATCAAAATCAAAAAAGCTGCAATTGTGTTGATTATCTGGAACTTCTGCAGAATAAAAGTATTAATATGCTGTTAAAAATCAGACAAATATGTTGTTATGTTTAAAGTTACTTACCCTTTTAACAGTGTATTCATGCTTTAAGCATAAAGAAGCCAAAACTATTGATAACAACCATGGAGCAAATCGAAAATATGAATGCATGTCATAAATTGAAGACCTGATAAAACATAATAAATTTAATTAAATACATTAAAATGAGATAATTTAATATAATACCTGTTCAAGACATCGTATGGAGTATTTGAATAGATAAGAACACCCAGCATGGTAATGTAAGAAATACAAATAAGAACACCAATAATAGTAAAGCCAAATTTTTCAGACTTGTGACAGATATAAACCAAAAGAGGTAAGATAACAAAAAATTGAAAATCTATGCTGAAATACCATCCATGATAGACACACTAGAAGAGTAAGGAGTTAAGTATGTAAATTAATATCCATGACACATCATATCTAAAACTTACCATATGATCAGGTCTCATGAAATTTTCAAGCATCAATAATGAAATGAACCAATAGTTTTCACAACTATTTACTCTGCTTAAAGCTTTATGGCTAATAGGTCCTTTGAATGTATATCGGAATATTGTCAGCTGGTAAATAATTGAGATCATTAATAATGGTCCGTACCTTATGTAACGATGAAGTAGCAATGAAAGGTAATTCAAATTTTTTCTGAAATTCATGATTTTAATTAGATTGAGTAAGTTATTCAATTTTTGAAAACTCACACTTTAAATCTTCGAAAACAATAAATTGCCAGCAAGAATCCTGAAACGATGAAGATTGAGTCATAAGCAGCATCTGATGAACTGATAAAAGATGAAAATCCATTTTTAATCCAACTCTCATAATCGGTTGTATTTTGAATCGCAGACTTGTATATCACATTGAAACGATCAGAAACAATAAGCCATAGAATTGAAAGAGTCCGTATTGCATAAAGACAGTTTACATTTCGCTCAAAATTTGATGATTTCTTGAATACTCTCAGGATATTTGAATGCAACGAAAACACTGTTAACCATTTAACTACAGGTTCTGGAATAAAATAATGCTCATCAAACAGTCAAGAAATCTTGCAAAAACTTACTGTTTTTGGAATTCAAAATGCATTCATATGAAGTGCTAGCAATCACAATTAGAGTCCAAAAGGCAAATAGTGCGCTAAAATAAATTAAATAAAAATTGATGTTTTTGGAGTTTGAGTTAAATGGTGAGGAGTTTGAGTGTGTGTCTATACAGACATATAAGTCATATTTTTTCGTTTCAAATATACAGTGGTAGCCAACCTTTTTTGTGCCGCGGCACACCTTGCGAGTAAGACATGACCAAAATCACACGCGGAACACCACTCGTGGTATTTTCGAAAAAAATTCGGCACACTAGTGTGCCGAGGCACATCGGTTGGCCATCGCTGAAATAAAGGATAATAATTACATTGCAAAATAGTCTCCAACTCTGAATTGCGAGGAACTATCTTGATACCAATATGATGTTATAGCTCTATTGAAACCATTTAAGGATGAATTGGCAATTGCAATTAAAGCATCTATATTGACTGAAGCAGGAAAACAAAAACCTGAAGAAGAGTGAAAAAATTAATATCATGATAATAAATTGCTGCAAACAACTTACCACTAAAATGAGATTCTGAAGATTCTTTAGACTCATATTCAGCTAAGATGTATACTGTTTTTATCGAATGATTATCCACTGGAAATTTTTTATGGAAATTCACACACTTTTCATAGTCATTGAAATTGTATTTTAGTTCATTTTTGATATCGTCAGCAATCACAGAATCAACGTTAAAAACTAAATTTTTAAAATTAGATGAATTTTTTTTTAATTTGTTCCTAATAAAACTTTGCAAAATAATAAAATTCACTTACTGGTTTCATTTGATCTTAGAAGAAAGTCCCATTCTAATGCAAATAAAGTTTCAGATGTCATTTTGCGGAAATAAACTTTAAATGTTTTTGATTTCACTACGAATTAAAATCCGTTTGTTGATTTTGATTTTTTTTTTTGAAAATTTGTTGTAAGCTTTCTATGATTAGAAAATATGAATTTTAAATTTCAACAACAATAGTTAAATAACTCTTTTAAATTATAAACTTTTCATTGTCTAAATTCTAATAATTCTGTTCATAAATTTTTACGCATTAGCGCCGCTATGTCCACATAAAAAAAGCAATAATTTATGCTTTATATCCATAAAAATAATTTTCTTTTAATATAAAAAATATTTTATTGAATCTTTTAGAAAAATATTCATAAATTTCAATAACTCGAAAAAAGACAACAAAAATAAGGGAGGAAAAAAATTTCACTTCGTTTACATAAAGGAAGGAAAATTTGTCTCGTTGTGTGTCTTCATAAAATAACCGCCCTTCCATTTAGCTGCCCTCGTTATCTAATTTTCTTCACGTTAATGTCTTCTCTCTTTTTTTTTTATAAAAACGTCATTAAACTTTTAATGAACATTTCCCATTAATATCCATAACATCGAGCTGCTATTTTGTTTCTTTGATAGCATGAAATTCCATTGCTATAATACTTGACTGTATAAAGTCAAGAAGAAAATGTTCTTAGCAGTTAAAAGCTGACTTTTTGGAAACAATGAACTTACTTGTACGTTTTTTGTCTGAATTGTTGAATTTTAGTAGTTTGTCCTTATGGATGTGAATGTGAAATTATCTTATAGTAATGTTGTGGTTAAAAATGGGAAAGAAATCACAGATGTGAAAAAAAACTTAAAAAATGCGCTTTCATCCCTTTCAAATACTCTAAATTTGACCACAATACCATGTCTATTTTCTTTTAGGACATAAATTGACTTTTTCACTTTTTTCCTTACCATCACAAAACACCTTCATTCCATACATTTTCCACTCTCTTTTCTCTTCTTCGCGCATCGTTACTTTTATTACAAAAACGAATTAGCCGAAGGTGTAAATGGCTAACATTGCATTTTGGAAATTAAAGTTTTACGATAATTAAACGACAACAGAGGATATTGAATTAAAAGTAATGACTTCTTGTGAATGTCCTATTTATTTTGAAAACTGTGATTTTTTTCATGAAAGGGGGAAATTAAATCATTCAGATACAAATTTTCTTACTCTTTTCTTACTCTAAATTTTATGAATTTTTCGAATATGTCTTGAGAATGTCATTAAAGTGAAAATGTCTTTTCTGATTTTTGACAACTTGAGGGAAATATTTAATTACAGCAGTAAATCGAAATGACATTAAGTTATTTGATATCATCTTTCAACCTCTTTCACTTCGTATACAATCTAGAATACTCATTTTACATTGTCTTCTATTTCATCCACCAATTTGTCATGTCCTTCTCCTTTCCATCTCATCTGTGGTGTAGATAGATCTTAAGTGTCTGGTACGAGGGTTAAAGTGGCAACAGATGTTCTCATTACATTTTTTTTGTTCATTTTTTTTTCTTACATTTTTCAATCGCAAAATGCGAAAAGCCAAGAAAAATCTCTTAAGGATTTATTTTTAATTCTCCTTGTTTTTTTTTTTTTTTTTTTTTTTTCATCTTGCGAAGGCTAATTGAGGTTTTAATTTAAATCGCTTTACGCGCTTGTGAAATTATGTAATTTAAAAATAATGAAACGGACTGTTGAATACTAAAAACAGACTTAAATTAATTTATGATGTGATTTATTACTTTAATTAGGCTTGAAATTGTATCATTTTTTTTCCTCCTTATCTTCATGTTAAAATAATATTTTGGAAGGAATTATTGCGGATTTTCTTTCCCTCATTTTTTTGTGTGTTTTTTTATTTGTTTATTTTTTTCTGTTGTTTTGTGTCTTGCTTGTGGTTCAACTATGAAAATGAAGTATTGAATTTTAGAGAAATTGTCTTTGAAATTATGGGACTTTATAAGGTGGACTGAGAGTATCCTTAAGACCTCAAAAACCTCCAAAAAGTTCAAAACGTGTCGAGAAATTTTCATTCTACAGCAATCCTACACTCAAATTAAATATTCATGAAAAATGTGGATTTAAAAAAAAGAATAAAACAGAACCGACAATTTTCATGTGAAGTTGAAAAATCTCAGGAGAAATTAAGAGAGGAAGTAGAAACAATTGTATATTTTTTACAGGTGGAAAATAGAAATTGTTGTAGAATTTTTATTTCACACAAATGTCTCTGCTTCATTTTTAATATTAAATTAAATTTTTTTAAAATTATTTTGTTTTTTGAGTTAAGACTAAAAGAAAAAAATTTTTGCAAAAAACAATCGAAACTAAAATGCAAATTTATTAGGTTCACTTATGCCTGTCCAATTTTTGTCAACTGTGCTGCATCCCACTTCAATAAGCTTCAAGTATTTCAAAACAAAATGCTACGTCTAATTTTTAATACCAAATGGGATGATTTCATAACTAATGATTCACTCCATCGACGTGCTAACCTCCCAACAGTGAGAGAATTTTCATTAAAATTAACCTCACGATTTTATAACTCCAATAGATCAATAAACAATGAATTAATTTCCAAGCTGGGGAATTATGAGTATGACTCCTTGGAATTCAGAGTTAAGCATAAATTACCGAAACCCAGATCGCTATGAGTAATCTCGATAGTCTCATTAGTCAATAGTCTTACTAGTTTTAGTCTTATTAGTTGTAGTCTTATTAGTTATTAGTATATAAGTTAAAAAAAATTTAGGATGTTTTTTTAAAAATTTTTCATCCAAATACTTTCAATTACAATCAAAATCAACAAACAAAATAATATTCAAATTGTATTTAAATTAAAACCGATAAGGTTGGTGTTAAAAATAATCAAATGTACTTCGAACATTAAATCAATAAATAAAAAGAAGAATTATTAGGAATTTATTAGGTGATAATCAAATAGCTTCCCATAAAAGTTAAAATTAAGAAGGATGCTGTAAAATTTCAGAAAAGGATTTTTAGATCAATAAAGATACTATATAAAACTCAGTTTTAAAGGGGATAAAAAGTTTCTGAAACTGATAAGAAGAAAATTTTGTAAATTGACCTTAAATCTAGTTTATTTTTTGTTATTCCTTTTTCCCTAAGAAAGTTTTAAATACGTTCAAGCACATGTGAGAGTAAAATCAATAATTTTCTATTTTTCCTTTCTGAAAATTAGACAATTTACCAAAAACTCTCTTTAAAGACATAAGAATAAGAAAAACTTGAGGAAAAAAAGAAAAGTAATTAAGACAGGAAACTGTAATCACAAGAGAAACAAACTCACAGTACTGAAAGAAAAATGTGTGCAATCAAGTGTGGTCATTTATTGTGAGAAGAGACACATATGAAGCTTAATGTCAATCAAGAATCCATTATAAGGAATTGAGATAAAATTAAGCAAGTTGAGTGAGAAAATTGGAAGATAATAAGGAAGAAAAGTGGACAACAGTTGGAGAAATTAGTAAGATTGTTGCAGAGAAAGAAATGAGAGAAGGCAGTTAAAGTTCATATGTCATTAAAGTGAAGGGAGCAATAAAGTGATTGTAATTCTATAAAACGTACAGAAGGATTTTTTGATGTCAATAGGTTTGAATTGATTAAAGTGCATTGCTGTGGATTGATATTAAAAAATATACAAATTAAGAGAAAAATATATCCAAAAGTATACCAATGTAAATTTGTTAAATTTAATAAAAAAATCTGTTGCGGTGGGTTTCTGACAAATTTTTAAGTGAATTACTTTGATGTATCAAAAAGATGTAGAACTCAAAAGTTGAGTGATTTTAAAATTGGTTAATCGAGGGATAAAGTGACAATATCCTTTCAATTTTCCCAGAAGCGTGTTTGGAATGCGAATTTTTTATACGCTGTTGATATTTGCTTTTGGAAAATTGAAAAAAAGTAAAAAACTTCTTCAAAGTAAATTCCGATGACTGCAAATGACAAAAAACAGAAGAAATAAAAAAAAACCCTCCAAAGTAAAAACAATAAAAAATCAGTCACCAAGCAATTTAGAGAATATGTTAGGGGAGAAAAAAAGTGTTCTGAAAGATTAAAAAAAAAAAATACAAGGGAAAAAAGAAATCGGAAAGTTCCCTCAGGAAAGAATGTGTCTCGATTTCCTTCTTTTTTCCATAAAAAACACATCTTTTGCCCTTTTTTTATTTTCTTTCCAACTTCTTGTGGTTAACAAAAGATTTTCTTTTCTCTTCTTGTATTTACTTATTGTGCTGTTTATTTATTGTTGTCCTAACTTTTTCGATGATAATACGGGTAATCTGTCAGCAGATTGAAGATTAGCCGGAAAATGTTTGGGAATTGTCTTAAATTGTTTTTTATTTCATCACAAAAAAAAGTTCAGAAGAATTTTCGACATGATGAGGAATTGGAAAATTATTTGACATTGATTATCATGTAATTATTTTTTAAGTATGTTTTTACAAATTTTTGGAAAGAAATATATTTTAGAGAGTGCATTCGATAATTGAACATGTTCGGATTTTTATTTGAGGAAACGAATCAGATAAAGTTGAAAGAAATCAAAAATTTTCCAACACCTTCCAAATTATGTTGATTTTGTTAATTAAAAATCAATAGCTATAAAGTTTTATTAAGAGAACTTATCAATTTGATTTTTCAATGAATCGATTCAAAGTTTGGAAAAAAGTGTAATACGGTTTTATACAAAAGTTAACTACTATCAATATTGATTAGTTCTCGTCCAAACAGGTCTATACATAATCTATTGCAATAATCTTTAGAAATCATTTGAAAACTCAGATAACTAAAGATATAAGACATATAAGGGATGACTTAAACATAGACAAATCCAGTTAATATCCTTCTTGCCACATACAGCAATAGAAATGAAAGTTTTCTAAATTGTTTATCAATACACAGCAAACTACGAAAACAAATAAAACTAAAAGACGTGCAAGGAATCAATAAACATTTTTCCAATAAATAGATTTTTTCCTTCAATTGTTGTATTCTTAATGAATAATTTTTTGGTTACACTTCAGTGCTGAACATAAAAGTAGATGGCTAAAATTAAGTTAAAGATCAAATGAGGCCTCTTTAGAAAATATTAAACTTAGTGTATTTTTTATGTCACTAAAATTTTAGAATTAAATGCAAACACAAAGTACCTAACATCATTCTCATTAATTGTTTTAAAAACTCTTAAACATAGACATTATAATTTTATAATATGTTATGTAAACATTCAAACATAGGAATTGACTGACAGAATATGAAATACCCCTTATAATCGGCCATGTCATAAATATTTAATGAAGAAACATCCTTTTCTAAATAAATTAGTTCATTTACACTATTTTTGGTGTAAATGTTGTTATATTTCAGATCCTATTGTGGCTTTACACATAATTAGTTTACTGTCTAACATTTTATGTGCCATTCACAGTTTCTAAAAATTAATTTTCACATTTTAAATGCCACAAAATTATGTTGTGATTTAAGTACTTAAATTTTCTATCTCATATAATAATTTTCATATGCTAGAGAATGCCTTGTGACATTTTCATGAATTATTGATGCCATTATGGTTATTGTTGGCCCGAGTGTCTTGGTTAATGGCTCGTCACAAATTTCCCCCTTTCCTCCTTTACGCCTTTTGTGCTCCCTTTTTCATATTTTTGATGAAATTTTTTGTTTGTAAAGAATGGAATATCTTATTAAAAGAAAATTGCTTGGTTTAATTTTGTCATGGATAATTTTTGATAAATATAAGTACATTAATTCTAAGGTTAAATTGAAGGGACTGGACATTACAATTATTTTTTATCGCAATTTTAAAGAGAAATTTTAACAATATTGGTTGACTTAACTAGGATGGAAAATTATTTTGAATTAAACACTTTCTTTTAATTTTTATATTGATAAATTAGATTTGTTTGAACTATTCTATCTTACCTCAAAAAACAAATTCATTAACACGACAAACATTAATTTCCACTTCCTGAATCATTTTAAGAAAACAATTTAACAAAATAAAAAACTCTTTAAAATGAAATTATTTACTCTTCAGTTGGTCTAACAATGTAAACAAGTCAGAGAATTAATTAATTTTCATTCCATGGCTCAATTACATTTCATCATTCAGAGCTGAAAAACAAATAAATTGTATTTGACAAAACAGAAAGAACCCCGTCGCAAAAAATATACACAGACGACCTTTTTACGCTAACAAGTAAAAGAATTTTTCAATTTGAAATGAAAATGAAAATTCCCATGAAAAATGTTTAACGTCCCACACAACTCAACCCTACTCCCACTCCGACAAATATTCTATCCTTTTAAAAAATATTTTTTGACATCATGTTATACCGAAATGATACATTTTTGAAACAACTGAACAAGTTCTATTGTGTTTGAATTTGAAGGGGTGATGCTAACAATTCTGACGAGAGTGAAATTGATACTGAAAATTGCCTTCGGGTGTCAATTTTTATTTTTTCTGCTTCTTTTCATTTGATGTTTTTGTAATCAAATTTTCACAAATTTTTCTTCTTTGTGGTTTCACTTTTTATTTGAGGAAATGAGATCAACGAATAGGATCATTAAATTTCCTTATCGGTTAGAAATGTTGTTAAAGATTGATGATGGAAATTTAAAATTATAAATTTAAGGGAAAAAATTTAATTCTGGAATGAGGATTTAATTTTATCAAATAATAATATGTTGATGATATTAGAGAATGGATATGGTACAAATTTGCTCTTTTTAAATTGATGAAATGCTAATTTTATGTGTCACTTGATATAATTGAATTTTGAGGATTCATATGAGGCAAGAAAAAAAGAAATATCCTTAAATCATTTTATGTTGAAGCTGGAATTTTTTAACAAATCTGAACCAATCCTCTATTTGATAAAATTTAATCATTCATATCCTTCATGTAAATCATATCTTTCTCGAAATTCCAACAACATTAAAACTGCTTCCTACATCAAATCTTTTCAAAATAATCAATGAGAGCAACAACTCTAAACTTTTATCCTCTCACAAAAATTAAAGATAATATTAAAGTTATTTTAGGCGAGAAAATTTCACCCATTTCTGAAAAGATTCATTTCAATTTGTAGTGAACTTTAATTTTTTTTTTCATTGCCTATAAAAACAAACAAACTCATTTATCGATTTTTCTCATTTTGCTTCCTCTTTCCTTTTTAATGAACACGCCAACCTTAGCTACAACTCAAAAATATATAAAACACGGAAAAATAATGCTTTTACGTACTGCGTGATGTGAAGAAATTTTTCGTTGTGTTTCGCACACTAAAAAACAAATTTTTTTGTGGCATGTCACATGCGACGTGTTGCATTGTTGTCATGTTGCAGAGGGGAAATATCAAGTTTCATGAATTGAAAACACAAAATCTCATCATTTGTGTTTTCTCGCTTAAAAAACTCAGAAATGAAAATTTTTTCCTCATTGAAAAATTTATTTCGGAAAATCAGAAAATTCATTGAAGAAAATTTTGAAAGTAAAAAGCTTTAAAAAAATATTTTGTGATAATGAAGGCTGAGCTCTCGTTTAATATTTGTGACAAATTTTTGTGTCATCGTTGTGTATTTGGAGGTTGGACATAAGCTCATGTGACAATGTGGAAATGGAAGTAAAAAAAATACATAAAGCTGATTTTGGTTTGTCTCTTTTGTGAGAGAGAAAATTTTTGTCACCAATATCACCATGAAAATTTTCACATAGCACTGTGTAGCTATCGTTTTTGTTGTTGTTGTTGGTTGTATTTGAGGAAAGAAAAAAAAGAATCTCCGATTTTCTCGTATAAATTTATCCCAGCATAAAATTTTTGTCCTTGCGCAAAAAGCCATTTGAGGGCGTGGAAGAGTCTCTTATATTTTTTCTACTACTGCTGCTGTTTCTCTTTCAGGTGGAAACTTTATGTGATAAAATTATGTGATGTTTATATATAATTTACATTTTTGTCGCTGTTTGACCAGAACGGAATGAAGAAAATGTGATATAAAGATTGTATTTTTTGGGGATTCATCTTTTATAAAAAGATTAAATCATTGACTCTACTTTAGATTCTGATAAAAAAATATCTGATAACATTACACTATAAATTATCTCTGAATTAAACTACTTTAATTGTTTTCTAGACAAAATTAATAAAACTTAGTCTCACTTACAAAATCTAACTTACAGAATAAAATCTTCAAATCCTGTATTTTTGTTAAAAATCTAAATATTTTCTTAAAAAAAATTTAACTAAAAGTATACTCAGAAATTGAAAAAAAAAAAATAGAAAATAAAATCTTATGAAAAGAAGGAAATTGTGCAGCGTGACAACGCGAAATATAACAATGAAAATAAATCCATTCTAAAAATAAAAATAATTTTCCCATTGTATATTTTCATCAAATATGTTTTTATTCATTCTCAGTTATAAACGACGCACGAAATCAGCATACATAGACATACACAAAGACAGAAAATGTTTTTGTGGAGGAGGAAAAAAAATTCACTTGAAAAAACAATAATAAATTTCTTGTGACACATTACGATTTGTTTATTGAATGAATTTTGAAATTCCTTCGTTTTCCCGTCAATTGTGCCACAGTGTTTGCCTGATGGCACCATGAAATTTTTTACGATGTCTGTTTGTGTGTTCAACGCTCCGTTGTATTTTTAGTGATACATCACACGTCTTCATTCTCAATATTTTTTCCTTCTCTTTTGACGAAATCTGTAAAATAATATAAAAACTAAAATTTTCATGGAAATTTTCAATGATTTGTTTACAGTATATCTTCATAACATTTTCACAGTTTTTCATGAGGAAATTTTTGTCTCGGTATTATGTCGCATGCTGTACATGCATGCAAGATGTAATTTTCTATTCATTCTGTATATTTTCATGTTTTTGGGGGGAAAAGCATTACACAACATCATGCTTATGGCGTCCACGTCAATACGTTTGTTTATTCTTATAATCTATCTGATTGATGTTGGAGATTTTTCCTCTTGCTCTTCATGTTTTCAGACAATGTTGTTTTAGATTGTCTAGTGGATTAATATTTTTCATATCATAGGATGAGAGAATTTTTAGAAATTGCAACACAGATTTAACTGACTAAATTAAATTTTGTTAGTTTTTTTTTGCAAATGTTTTCTCATTCAATAATGTTTTAGACATTCATGCACACGATGTTAATTATTTAAAAAATAATAATTCATTATGTTTGTAATATTTTCCTTTTCCATTCATAATTTTTACAACCTCTCCTAATTTTGTCTCTTTTATAAATTATTTTTATTTTTTATAGTCGTTCCTATGTCGACAGTTTAATTAGACGAGAATCCTGCATAAATTTCAATTCTATTTTACGTTTCTGTAAAAAAAGGTATAAGGATAAGCAATTTGTGATGATATGAAGGAAAATATGCTGAGTCTGAGAGAAAAGGTTGATCACAAAGTTTTTCATTTCACATCTCCATAATTATCACGGAGGGAGCTATTGAAATTTTTTATCCCAGTGAGAATTTTTTTTTAAAAAAAAATATCATTACATTGCAGTATTAAAAATTGAAAAAAGGACTGATTTTATTTTTTTAACTGGGTATCACCTTGCTAATTGCAAGAAAAATTATTTCCTTTGAAAGGCTTCAAAAAGTTTCTTTGGCGTTGTATAAAATGTTATTCAACCATGAATTTTAAAATACAAAATTAATTTGCATGGTACAAAATTAAAGATAATGACTACAAGATTTTATTAATCGATAATACAAGATAAAAATCATTTTAGAACATGGTGATAAGATTATGTCATAAATGTGTAAAAAATGATAATAAAAAGATGAAGAGAATGCATAATAAGGCAAATACGAACCAGATAGACAGAACATTTTTCGCTTTCTGTAACGACGAACTCAACAGAATGTTGCCTCAAGGCGGTTAATGCGGTTATCTTCAATTGTAAATTTGAAACATTAATTACATTCAATTACCGAAAATGTGTGCACATCTATATAAGTGTATAGTAGCTACACTAAACGAGGCAGAAGCTACTTTGGCATCAAACTATGCTCTTCATCTTCCTACTTGAAATGAAATGTTCAACTAAATTTATTAATATAAAGTTTTTGCGCTTTCGTTTTGACTTAAAAATTATTTTTATAAAAATATAAAATTAGAAAATTTTTTTTGATGATTTTATTTCGTTATAAAGTTTACTTAATGTGTAGTAATAGACTTCTATCATTATGTACTTTCCATTAAAAAATGCGTTTATAAATTTTCAACCTCCGAGCATTGCAAACAACTTTTTTCATCTTTCCTCCTTACTCTTCATCACACACAATGCATTGATGATATAATTATGAACATGTTATCATAAATATTATTATATGTGGAGATGTTATGAATGAGACGTAATTTCTCGCTTGCTCTTGATATGCGATTATTTATGAATCTCGCTTCTTAATTGATTGTTATTGATTTTAAATAAATTTTAAATGGGTATTTTAATATTTAATTTATTCGGCGTGAATTTTTTTCATCTTCTTTATAAAACCTTTTCTCTCTTCTTACCTTGCTTTACATGCTTTATAGCCTTTTACCACCAGTCTTCGTTTTATTTAATTTACATACTTTCATTGATTGTGAGAAATAAATTTATTGAATTATTGTATTTGTAATTACAGATTAAGTTTTGTTTTATTTAATTTTTAATTTTTTCTTGATTTTTATTTTATCTTTAAACTTGGCTTTTGTGGCTAAAACTTTTATGTTTCTAAATTTAAGATAATCAGGAAATGTTTGCTTCTATAACATCAAATGATAATACCATTATGAAACAAAAGAACACTAAAATGAATATTTAGACAAATTTATTTTCATCAAAAGAACTAGACCGCGTAATCATCCAGATACATAATAAATATCGGTTTTTAAATGAGGAACAATTTGAGAAAAAAAAACTAGGAGCCTCTAGGTGTAATTTTTTATCGATTTGTAAAGATTGTTCCATAATTTAGTATAAATGTTTTTTTTGCAATTTTTTCTTTTTCATTTCTTAACTATATTCTTTATATTTTGCATAATTGCCATCACTTTACAAACAATTTATTCTAAATTAAAAATTAACTTAAAAATATCCAGAAAAGATTTAAAAGTAATGAACGATTTTGAAAAATAAATGGATGGACCTTTGACTACTCAAACATTTGACGCGACCTGCGGTCAAAATGTTCATTTATCATAATTATTAGAGTAGCACACAAAAAACACATATTTTATATATCCGTAGATTTAGAGCAAATAATTGTAAAGCAGTATATGACATGACGAGAAGACTTCATCAATATTCATCCATTCTGTATTTTTTTTTTTAAACTTTTTCATCTGTGTGTATATAAGTGGACTTAAATTATGGATGAAATAAGAAGAGGCAAATTTGTTGAGTACTCATGCTGAGAAATCGATTTTGGCAATATTTTTTCTTTGTTTAAATATTCAGTAGAGACAATGAACTTTGGTTTAAGAACGACAAAATTGAAAAAAATGAGTAATCAAATTTCAATATTGTATATTTTTTGTAGCTTTATAATTTTAAATAATACTTCACAAATGCTATAACAATTCTTCTAGAAACCTTAACTGAAATGTCCTTTGGAAAAAAACTCACACAACAGTTCACTTAACTACAAAACTTTATCGTGATTAGATAGATGTTTCCAGCCCCCCGGTCGTCAATATATCTCCTAAGTTAAATGTATAATATGCTTTCGCTAAGTAAATCACGAACAGATCTCTTCCATCCAATTTATTTGCATATTAAGATCTTTGTGTTCATAAATTAACTCAGTTTTTGTCACTGCAATATTTTATGAACTAACTTTTATTGCCTCCAATGATAAAGAGTAAAAATAAAAATATGAGATTCATTTAAAAATATTTTTACATAAATTATAACGCATAATAAAATGTTTACATGCCTCTCATATAGTACTGTATAATATTATATTTTTATTCGCAAAATCAAATGAATGAGATAGAGACGTGAACTGACAACTCTATAATATGCATGCAAAGAGGAGCAGAAAAGAGAGCCAAGAAGAAATGCCATAAGGAGATGATTATTACCATTAAAATGTTTATTGATTCCTAGAAATTTATGTGTGTAAGTCAGCGACATTAAAATTCCTCCGCAAGATGAGCACATCGAGAGCACATTTGCTGTGTCGATTTTACCCATGCCGTATTATGTTCATATATCTGTCGGCAATTTCAATGAAATAATATTGTGATATAAAATCAAACAGTTCATTCTTCTTCTTCCTTTTTTGATGCTCTTTTTTGCATTATATCGTATGAATATTATTGCGATTTAATCAATAAATCTTTTGGCAGTGTGAGTACATTTGCATCTCCAAGCGCTATGCACTTTTGTATGACTTAACGTATTGATTTATGGGAGATAAGCAAGCTTAAGCTTGACGCATTTTGTCGAACACTCTTTTAATTCTTATAAAATATTGTGATACGTTTTAATCATGGATATTAATATTTCAATAGAAGTTCTTGATTCTTGTTTCAGTTTTTTTTTGAACATTTTTTGAATTAAAAAAGCGCTCAAAATCTTAACTTAGCATTTTCTACTTGTCACATATTTTTTCTCACTTTTCAAGTGTACATTATTGCCAATATGATATAAAATGTATTTCAAAAGTCGATGTGAAAAAGAGAAATAATAACATTAATAATATCAACACAGCACAGCATCATCATACAACAAAAAAAAAAAAATAAAATAAAATTAAAGCGAAAGAGTAAGTGCAGTTCATGTGTATGATAAATGCATAAATTGTGAACCGATAGATCATCACAAACAACGAAAATATTCTCGGTGTGTTAAAGCCCTGCTAAAATAAACAAACATAAAATGTGGAAAAATCAAATATGTTGCACTTCATATGTTATTTTTAGGATATAAATTGAAAAACATTTTTTTAATCGCTTTGCTTTTTTTTTGTTGCTTTTTGAGCTTACTAGCGCGTTGAAATGAAAATGAGAATGAAAAGTTGAGGTTTGAGTAAGCGAGAAATAAAAATTATGAGCTACATTTATTTTATTAATATTATTATTGAATTATTTAAATCATGGTTGATTGTGCATCATATAAAGTGCTTTTTATATCCGATCAGGTGAATTTTTATTGAGTGTGATGAATTATGTTGTGAGTATTTACTTGACTTGAAACAAGGGAGAGGTGCACGATATTAATTTTTAGACTGGATAGTTAACTTATTTTTTTTTGCAAATTAAACATGTCTAATTGATAGTTAACTAGCTCAAAAATTGTATTTCAAAATATTAAAGAATATTGTAATTAAATTTTCATTTTTTTTTTTTTTGAAAATCAATTTTTTGATAAAAATATCAAATTTTTGTACCTATGCTAAATTTTATGATCAACAAATAAAAAAGTATTCAACTTCGAAAGAATCAACAATAAGCAATAGAACAAAAAAAAAACTATTCTATTCAAGCCTATTCATCATAACAATATTTTCATTCTTTACTTAAAAAAAATTAAAACAGATCTTGTTGGTATTTCTTCTCCGAATTCATCAACAAACCTTAAGGCTAATCGTGTCGTACAAGAAGATCGAGAGTGGAAATAATGTTCAATTGCCTTCTCAATTTTCAGCATTTACACACAGCGGCATGCAAAGTAGATGAAATAAGTTGAGGTAAGTGAGAGATGCCTGTCATTTTCATTTATTTAGCATTGTCATCTCTTCAATATTTTTTTTTTATTATTCTCAAATGTCATGCTTAACATTTTGTTCTTTATTTCAAAATAAATGTGTATCTATTGATTCTCAGCATGCTGATAACATTCTTCATTCTATTCTAATTTTTGTCTATATGTTTGTACAATAGTAATAATAGTAACATTGAAAAGCATAGCATTAAAGACAAGTATGCCGCTCACTATAAAAAGAAGTTATTTCTTGATCGACAATTGTCAGAAGACAAAATGGACAGAACAAAATAAAGAAAAAAATGTGTTGAAAAGCAATTCCAATAATAAACGAAAACAGCTTTATGATGGTTAAGTCCATTTCAACCAATTTAAATGTTTATGCATAATCATCATTATACACTTTCTTCTTCATCTTACTTGATTGTCTTGTTCTTGCCTGGTTCTATGTGATATAAAATCAACAAGTTTGATAGTTCAAGGTGAATATGCATTGAAGAGCTTTAATTTCATATACTTTTGTGTCAAAATTTTTTAAAATATGCGCTAAATGAATTTCACAGATTTTTAAAAATTTTCATACCTACATAATTTTAAAAATGTATCAATTTCCAAATAAAATTTTTCAAATATTTATATTTACTTAATTTCAATATCTTCTTTGTTTATTTATAACGATGATGAGGAAGACATAAGAGAGAAAATCAAAAAATGTAAGAAAAGAAAAGAATGATTCCATATGTATCAGCCAAGGTGAGTAAGTAGATATAGATAGATAGATTAAGGTAGATATATTTAGGTAGGCAGTCATGGCGATGTAAAGTAAATCTCTTAAAGAATAAAGTACACGAAGAAGTGTTGAAAATTCAACCGCAATTTTTCATTAGCCATCTACATGAATCACTCTCTATCTCCTTCTCTCACTCAGTCCGTGTTTATTTCCATTATGCCACAAAATACTTGAGAGAGATAATTGAAGCATATGAGCAGTCATTACGATGTCTCTTAACTCTTATTTTTATTTTCTTCTTGATTGTACACAACTTTTTTTTTGTTGTATCGGCTGTTGATGAATTTGTATATTGAGCTAGACACCATCGGTTGATGGAATGTTTCATATGGTGTAGCAATTATTAAAGCACATAGGCTCCATCCGCTAATTTTCATAAACGAGATTCTTATTCAACATAGTTTTGGGTATTTTCTGCGGTGACTGTTTTGAAAGATAGAAAGTAACTGTGAAATGTTAGTGAGATTCTGGTTAATAATCTTTGTTAGAATTTGCCAGTTAAATCGTATTGAACATTGCACAATTTATTAGGATTATTAAAAAAAAAATCCAAAATTCATCTAAAAATGTGCTTGAAAACAAATCAAAGGCAAAAAAAAAACATTTTATGACTTCACGTAACCTCATCATATTGCCATCATGGTAGTAACAAAATAATCTCAAATCACATATTCATATTCCCTCAAACAGTTATTATGCTCATACGCATAAATGCTTAGATATTAATTTGTGGTAAAATTATCATCCATATAGGAAGGGAACCATAAAAATCTCATTCTTTTCCGTATACTCATATGATGAGGAAGGCGTGTGTACGTAGCAACAATATCATAATCATCACCAGATATTGCCATATGAACAAATGATTGCTCTCATATAATATAAGTGCACATCTATGGCTGAGTAAAAATCCTTTTTCACAAGTGAAAAAATTGTCTATGATGAAACTTTTACAGAATAGAAATGATAATGTGACCTTACCCCTTTTCACTTTACTTTACTACTTTTCGCTCTATTCATTTACCACCCTCTTTAAAATTCTCAGTTATTGCCTAGTGCTATGCAAAAATATTATCTACTTACTTTACTATGTGAGAGAGAGAGTAAGAGAGTGAATAATAATATAGATAGGTTGTGTACATACCAAGCATAAAGTTCATGGTTATTGTTTTAACCCTTTTTAATGCCTTTTTGGAAAAATGAGGATGCCTTTAAGAGAGATCTAGAGTGGATGTATATTAGATAAGTTATATATAATTTTCAAAAGTGAAGGAAACGCATTTTAGTTTAACTATAATACATATTTTTAGTGCTTTATTTTTTTAAATTAAAATATTATTTTTTTTTTCGTGAACACGTAAATGCGAAAGTATTTTTCATGTTATGGTCTGCCATTAAGAAATTCATATTGGACAAAATGCTTTATAATATTCATTAATGCAAGTCCTTCATATTTATAAAAATAGGTAATAATAAAAAATAAAAAGACAGCAGAGAGCATCGTCTCATATCGTAAGGTTTTTGTTTACATAAAATATCATCATTATATCAATTTATGAACAGAAAAAAATATTTTCCGTCTACATGAATTTTTAATTTTGAGAAAAATGAAAGAGCCATTGCCATTTTTCCATGCAAATGAGATGCTATATATACAAAGTCAAGCCAAAACAAGAGACGTAGATGGAAGAAAAAAAAAGAGTTGAAGGAGGAGGAAAGAAACTTTTATTAATAAAATTTTCAATGAAAATTTAGAAGAGGATGAAAATAATGTTCATGTCTTTTATAGCATGATCGAGTTCTTCCACAATCGGTAGGAGAGAAAAATATAAAAAAAAAGTTTTTCTTGCTACTGCTGCTGTTTAATAATTAAATTTTGTTTTTCGGATATTCATTGAATTTTTATGCATTTAAAATGTATGAGAAGCCATTGGAAGTTTGGTGATTCTGGTTGTTATGGAGGTTTCTGTATGTAAAAAATTGTAATTTGTAAGTTGTTGGATGAAAATCTGTGGTATATGAAAATGTGCTTGATATTTTTTTCAATATTCATAATAAAATAGGTATTCTTCCGTTTCGTACGGATTATAATTTTAAGAATTTTGTCAAATTTTGCTAATGAAAATAAAATTCAATTTTTTTTCTTTAAAACACAAAATAAGCCATTACGTGCTTGATTCTTAACTTTCTCTAAATTTCGTCAATAATAATAAACAGTATGTATAAGAATTTCTGTCTAAATACCATTACCGGTATCGACATGAGCTGTATGTATACATAAAAGTATTAGGAAGATTAAAAATAAAATTTAATAAAACACCTTGCAACCAGTAAATGTACAATCATGTACATACATACCAGAAACATTGACGATGATGATGATGATGAAATTTTCTTTTTCTTCTTCTATCGTACAGAGTCTAAAATAATCCGACATCTGAGAATGAGCGAGAGAGGAAGAATCTGTTTGATGTGTTTTCAATAGGCATGAAAATAATATTAAAAAATGAAATTTAAATGACTTTGTGTATTAGATATGAAAAACACATTGCCATCATAAGCCATAAAATGCTTGTCGCGTGTTAGATAAATTAACTCAAGTGTGACAGAATTTCAAGCTGACTCTTCTTCATATCTACGCTCTGTGTACTATACAGAAGTCAAAAACACATCACTTTTTTTCGTTGAATACCAAAATTTGAATGTGATTTAGGAATATTAGTTTAGTATTTACACTATGTCTCATCTTTGTTATTGACTTTGCGGTTTGACAATTTTTATATATTTGGTACTTACTAAAAGTTTAAAATCATAAAATTGCATAATTATTTGATCTACAATAGTTTTGAAATTAATCTAGAATGAATTATTCAGAAATGTATTAGGTACAAGGGCGTGGAACTGATCAAATTGATTTTTGATAATTTTTGATCTTTTTTGATCATTTTTGATCTTTTTTGATCATTTTTGATCTTTTTTGATCATTTTTGATCTTTTTTTGATCTTTTTTGATCATTTTTGATAATTTTTGATCAATTTGATCAGTTCCACACCCTGGATTAGGTACCTATTTATCATAAATTAATTTTTTGAATATTTATGCGCTTCTATCTCAAAGCACTTTTGCTTTAACTTTCTGATTTTAATTTATTTTAAAAACAAAACGCTTGACTGAGAATATCTTTCCTTTATGTTTCACATTTCGTAGATTTTTACTCTTTCCTTCGTATATAAAGCACTGTTATTGTATTATTTTAATCTGATTGAATCTGCTTTTTGTCATCTGCTTTTCGATTAAACCGAAAAGAAATTTGTTCACAGAAAAAAAATTTAAAAAATTTAAAAATAGAAGTGAAAATTGAAATTCAAGACAAAATTAAAGATTTAATGTCATGTGAAGGTATATCTTAATGCATCTTGAAGTTTGTCCTTTGAGCACGGGGGATGATGATGATGATTTACAGCTGGTTGAATGATTTAACAGTTTTAAGCTGATATTTTTGATGACTTAATCTTTTAATAAATTCTTTTTTTTAAAAAAAAAAGAGCTGGCTGTAGGGGATGTTAGGCTTGTGGTTTCTAAAAGTTTAAAATGAAAAGAATAGTCTCTACCAAACATAAGAAAATTTCATTTTGATTGTTACCATTTGAAATCAGAAGAAAAGTGCGTAAATAGCTAAATTCAATTGTGTAAAAAAACTAATTGAGAAAGGCACAGGTGAAACAGGTGCCACTTTATAATTTTTTATTTTTTTTGTGTTGTATGCAACAAACCGTATTGTGTGTGCATGATGTATAATTCATTTTTCATTTTATTAACTTTCCTCTCATTCACTCCTGCTTACAGTTTTGACTTATGCTGCTCATTTCGTTTTCGACTTCTTTTTCCTATTCACGCTGCTGCCGTTGAAAAGACCTTCTTTTTTCGTCAAAGTCACATTGCGTGACAATACCGTTTTTCTTTCACTCTGTTATTTAAAGTAAATCAGGTGAGTAAGTGTGAAAGGTAGCACAACAGAAAGTAATGAACAACATACAGAAAATAAAATCAAGCTGAATAATAATGACACCATTGAGAGTACTGAAGCGATTCATTCGTCAAAAAATAATGAAAATGAAAAAGTTTTTTTTGGTTCCGTCAAGCTTCTCAAGTGAGCAATGGATACACATGCTATTTTGTCTCTTTATTTCTATGGTTGTATAAAAATACATAAAAGCCAATTTTCAAGTGTTGATTGTTGTGAATTGACAATAATTGCAGCTAATGAGCGTTTTATGACGACACACGACTGACTATGATTGGATGAGCACTTTTGCTTTGTTGTTAGAAGTAATTTTAAATAATCATTTACAATTGTCTTCATTCTTTCTCGCTTTTTGTTGTGAGAAAATTGTTGGAAAAGAGACGGTTTTTGGTTACTCAATCATGTTGGATTATAAGTGATTTGAGAAGTTTAAGTGACTTGTTAGAGAAAATTGGTATAAAGACGGATCATGAATTTGACATATTGTTGAGTGTGAGGCATGATTGTGGAATCAATTGGGTTGGTAAGAAATTTGTTAGAGTTGAAATTTTCTGTGGGAATGTAATTATTAATTGGCATTTATACTGAATTTACACTGAACAAATCATCACTTATATCCAGATATGACACAACTGTAATCGTTATGACACATCAGCATGAAGGAAATCGTCACAAAACTCTTTGAAATTTCATCTACTGTCAAGTCTTAAATGTCTCATGTTTTTATTATGAAAGGGTCTTCTTTAATGAATGATTGAGATTTAAATTTGATTTTTTTTTTAACCGAAATGTGAGATTGATGTGGAGTGATTTTTTAAAGTTAGTCCATTTTTAGATCTTCAAAAACATATGTGACAAAAAAAGTGAAGTGATGTGATTTTTATGTAGGATTTAAAATTGAATTTTTCAATACATTTTACTTTAATTTTCTTCAGTAAAAACTGTAAAAATTTTTCAGATTTAAATAAAGTCATGCGAAGAAGGTAAAACTCCTTACTTGATTTTTAGATAAATTCTTTAACATTCTCCTTTAAATCATGTTTTTTCCAACCAATTCATTTATAACAAATGATGCTTTCACAATATTATCAAAATATACATATTCGGGTAAAATAAGTAGGAGGAAATCTCATATTTCCATCAATCTATATTCCCAACATGAAGTTCTTCATTAAATATTCATTTTTATAACTCAATATTCTCTCAATATCATTTCAGATGTGATAGAGATTTTCCTTTAACCATTTATAAGGAAAAAAATGAATAAAAGGACGAGTGGCTATTGATATGAATGTGTGTCTGTCGATATGTATTTCTACGACACCTTCGAGGGCTTTTTTCCATCTTCATATCATTTATCAAAATACAACGTTCAAGTGCAGGTCAATTTTTGTGAATAAGAAAATGATGAGATTTTCTTATGCGTTTTTTGAAGGATATGTGTTATTATATAAGGAATGTCTGTCAGTTTTGTGGTTGTATATTGTGTTTTCAAGAGAAGTTTTCAAGAAGTTTGGGTTTGTAAATCAAATTTTTGCTCAAAAACTTCTCTCTCTAAAAATATTTTTGTAATCAATAGTAACTACCCTAGAAATAATAGTCATAAATGCGCTTTTTAAAAAATTATAGCAATGACCGCTATCAGTTTCATCTCATTTCTTCACAGTAATTCTCTTATTTTCCTTCTCTCCTTCCTAAAAATAGCATAGATATGAGTAAAAGAAGTCATAAAATTCATTTTTATCATTTGGCACTTATAATAATATCAATATTTTATGATACACATGAGGGGTTGGCAAAATATATGATTGTGGAAATTATTTATGAGAATTTTATTCTCCTCTTTCTTCTTCCTCCTTTATCCCAATTTTTCTTCATTTTCACATAAAATTGACCACTCGAAGTAATATACGTATGAATTTTGTAGTGGTTTGCTGCTTTGCTTCGGATTGCAATTTATGAAAAATCCTTAACGATAAAGTTTTTTGCAATTTTAAATTTTACATGCGACCCATGAAAAATATTTTTTAGTTTCAACTTCCGTCTTGAAAATTTTATTAAATTTAATATTTTTATGTCCTCATAATGAATTTCTTTCCTTCATGCTGACAAAAAATAAAAAAAAAAAAAATGTTTTTATTCAGCAACAGAATCCGTCTTAATGATTTCTCAAGGGAGCTTTGTACTTAGAACCCTTTTTGTATATAAATGTAGTACAATGAGAGAGGAAATTAACCTTATGGCAGGTTACACATTTTCTTTTTGCATTATTATGGCAATTAAATTTTTCGTATCTCTAACTTTCTATAATTTTTATTGCAACACATTTTTTAAAGGGGAGAGCTGAGTTGAGTTTAATAAGAATGCCGTCTTAGTTCTTCTGATAGTATTTTATATCATATAAAAATGCGCTTTATTGTCCTTCTCACATAATGTTTTAAAACACATTTTTATTTACAGCATAAGAATTGTAGCGAAAAAAAGTCAACAAAAAGGAAAAATTAAATGAGTTTAGTGAATTAATTTGTTGTACATAAAGAAAGGGAGTCGCTTTTTAATATCAGCAAATAATAATGTAATGTTTGTAAGTGAAATTATGAGACGGAGAAGTATTATTGACTAGCAGAAGCAAAAAATAAGAATAAATAAATTAAGAAGATGGGTTAGAAAAAAGAGTCTTTTCATTCCAGAGTTTATGTTACACAAAATGGTATTAATGTCATGAGAAAATAAATAAGTTTTCCAGAGTTGGATTTTTTAGTCACGATATTCTTATTAGATACATAAATCTATCATATTCATCTTAGGTTTCATCTTTCATTCCAACTCTTGTAATAGGAAAATTTTTGCATTAAATATTAATGAGTAGATTTATGACTTCTGGAATATAAGCTTGTTGTAATTTTGATTTATTGACATTGAAACACATCTATAGAGAGAATCGAGTTACAATCTCAATAAATGCACTTCTGTGTCCGCTCATTCGTTCAGTATTAACGTTTTATGGCAAAGATAAAAATTGTGAAAAATATTTTTAATGTCACATTAAATTTGCACATTTGCTAATTTTTATTGTCACTTAAACATGAATCAACGTTCATTCATCGCCTATTTGAGTAATGCATTATAATAAATTTTTTGAAATGAATTAAATTTTATTGTCGGGGGTTTGGTGATGGATGTTTATTGTTGCAAGGTTTGGATGTTTGTCTGCCAACCAAGGTTAAATATCTATAATTTGCGATTTATTTTTTAAATTTTAAGTGAAGATAAACAAATTAGTTTTAGTTTAAAATAAAATACAAATTTAAACTTTTTATGACTAATCTAACTAAATTTTGACAAACTTTTCAAGTCCTGAAATTGAATACCTAAAAAAAAATTGAACCTAAATTATTGAAGTATAGGAATCCATTCCTTGTATTGCAAGTATGTAAATCAAGAAATCTGTGTGACAAAATTCCATTAACATTAAATGTTAAGAGTGTAATGACTGTGCAGAAATAATAAATCAATAATCTCTGTAAAGTGCTGGTGGATTTTTTCTTTGTACTTGTTTTTATAATTTTAATATTTTTTTTGCGCAAATTGAACGTTCAATAATTTATACGAAGCACATTATTCATGGCATGGCATTTGTTGTATATTAGAGAGGCTTATAGGAAACTCAACTTGTCTCTTTTACGATAGATTTGTGGAGTTACTTACTGTATTTTAAATATGATTTTAATGAGTTGACTGCCAAGGATAGGATACTTACTAATAATTATTTATTGTTATGATTAAATGATGACAAAATATAATTTTTGTTAATTGATAGTAGAACCGTACAAGTATTTTATGTCATACACTGGTTTGAAACATGTTGAAAAATAAATAAATAAAATATTTTAAAGCAGCCCCTGCGATAAACTCAAGGCATTCAAACAAATAATGCAGAAATTTCATTCCATCAATATTTATTTATTTTATGGTAGCTGATATCGAATTGACAACAATAAAAGTCTTATAAGACATTTCAATTTCTTCATTTTTTATATCCAACAATAAGGAATGAGAAACAGAAAAAAATAAATCCTCAATCCACTACTCATTTCAATTCATACATGTCAATTGAACCATAAATGCATTTATCTCTCAAATGACGATGACGATGCAAAAGAAATCCTTCGATGAATTGTAAAATAAATCATTTTTCTTCCTTCAACGTCGTCAATGACATTTCAATATTTAATCATTCTTTTAGATTTTTTAACTCATTTCTAAGTACCAATATATGGAAGTGCTTTCATTTTGTCCCTTAGGACTTTCTCAATCTTCTTAACGTACAAATGCGCTTTCAGAAGTCAATTTTAAATCTTATTATTAAAACTTTTGATTTGTATATTTTTTTAAATTTTATTACGTTAGTAATTTCATTCCATTTACTATACAATCCCATTTTAATCAGCAACAATAATAACAGCATCAATAACAACAATAATAAAATAGTCTTATTTGAAATTATTATTCTTAATTACTGCAGTACACTTTCGATGACAGAATGATGGAAGAAAGATCAACTATTGAGCTCTAAATAAAATACGGAATCGTATTTATATGATGAATGTACATTTCCATGAAAAATAATAAATCAAATGACATTCAAAAAAGTCGTCTTTCATCCATTGGAATTTCTCGTTTGAAACTGCGCTAGATGGATGAATAGACACTAATGGTAATGGAATATGAACGGCAATGAATGAAATAGATAGATATTTAGATCATATAGAAGGGCTGTTTCGTGTATCATTGTCATGCTGTCTTTCTACTGTTTTGCTTTCATCATTATTTCGTTATTATCATTAAAATGATATGAGGATGAAAGTATACATAGATGAAGTATAAGCATCTATGAGCTGTGGGTCAAACTGAAACTATTTAAGACTTATTATCCTATACTTTGAAAATTCAATGGTTTCGTATATGCACGTATTTTATCAGTTTTTATTCAACAAAGTTTTAATCCTAGTTCCTAGTTTCTTGGTTAAAAACCTTTAAATATCTTTTCATATAATTTATTTATTTTTCATATAAAAAGACCTTTCTTATAGAAATAAACGAGTGCTCGACTCATAATTGCCGCCAATAATTTAACGTGCTATTACAGTTCCTACATTTTACTGATGAGCACTTATGATGGCTATGGTCATCTGTATGATGGATCAACATACATTCTATTTCTTCTTAACTCAAATAATTTTTTATTTTTTTGAAAATGTGAATTTCATGACGAATAGAAATGAAAAATATAACAGCTACAACAGCTTAAACGATCGTCCATTAAATTCCATCTCTTCTATTTCAGCACGATTTTCTAATTTCTTAGAGCTGCCATATGCTTCTGCTGCCATCCACAAATCGAAAGCAATTCTCTTTCTATTTCTACTTCTTCTAAATGTCAAATGTCGAAATGGATTTTTTTTAGAGGTTTTGTATGGAATGGAACAAAATGAATCATTATAATCATCGGTGTCAAATGTTTCTTCGTTCCTCTGTCACTAGTCTGAAATAACAGCATGGCAAAATATATATGTACACAGAATGTGATTATTTCATGTGTTCTTAAGCACAAAGGTATGATTGTGATATGGGAAAATGCTCGGTATTCAATCTATCGCCTTCCACACACTAATTCATCAAGCTACGATAATTGCACAATCGTGATCTCATTCCATTCAATTCTCTTCTCTTGTCTTGCTCTCTTTTTCTTTTTTGTTGGATACGATGCTTCTTTTTCCTTTAACGACAGTTCAGTTTACAAAACCAAAGCATCATCATCATCACAGTAAATCTTAGCAGTACATTAGAGGTTCTATAGTTCTTCTTTCAAGAAAAGTATATAGGATCTTTAAGTAAAGAGTTAAGCTTCATAATAATGGAACCTCTACATGATTATGAAAAAGTGCACAAAAAACAAAATAAAGATGAGATTGAAAAATTATTAAAAATTGCATCCACATATACATAAGATGCACATTATCATGTGTATATGCCACCACAAAAAATATATATTTTATAAAAAAAAGATAATGAAGAAGTAAGAATGAATGAGTATGAAAGAACGTGTATATGAGGAAAATATAGAAATGATTATGCGTTCCATACTTTAATGCGATTCCCACGATTTCTTTTCTATATTGTTGCAGATCAGAAGCAAATGTCGCCGTCACCGGCTCGAGAATTTGTTGCATGCTTCCATATTATGCATAAACCTACGTACTTTTATTCACATTCGTAGTGTACACTCTATGTAATTTCGAATAAATCACGACTTGATCGTTTGATTCGCAATGATTATGGATGTAAATTGTTGTGTGCGTAATGAGAATTATCTCAGGAATGTGCATGGAAAGAACACAATGAATATTAATCAAAATTTTTGTTCTGTATCATCATTAGTGATTTACTTGAGTGCTTTCTAGAATTTTATTATTCACAATCGACTGCTTCTTTACTTCCAATTATTGCATCTTTAAATGCGTCTTTACCACCCACTTTCAAAAATGTAAAGTTTTCGCTTTAAAACTGCCACCAAAAAATCATTTAAATTTCCATTAAAATGTCAAAATACACATCACAGATGAACATGAAAACGTGACAAGTGATGTCGTTAATTTCATTTCATGTCTCTTTTTCACATTTTCTTGTTCATTCAAGGCATTGACAAATAGATTAGTGGGAAGTTAATCTAATTTTCTTCTTCTTCACATTAATTTTGCTTTTTCGTTTATTTATTTTTGAAAGGCAGTCAGCAACCGTTTGATCTTATTCACATGTCACATACGTTATTTCTTTTCAAGCCCACACACGCATAAATGTTTATGGTGACACACTGTATTGCTTTTTGTTTTGTTAGAGTCATAAAAAGTCACACTAAATTGAGAAGACATATGTTGCTGTCTAATTGTTATTGTTATTATCAGTGGTGTTGATTGTAAATGTGTCACAAGCATATTGACGAGAAAGGCAAGATTAAAGAGTAAATGTATTATTTAGGGAGTGATGAATGGATGAGAAATAAGAAATTGTATGAATAAACTATGTATTTATAAATGTGATAAAATCTTTTGAAAGTTTAATAAATTAATCATAAGAAGTCATGAGTAATTAAGCAAACGTATTTTTTTATTAATTTAAAATTTTTGATGAATAAAACAATTCTTCTTGAGTTCTTGCACCCATTCTTCTAACAACGTCCACATCAAACTCCTTTCAATATTTTCAATTTTTCAATCCATTTATGAGTAAAATAATGAAATTTCAAGATGTATACGATATTATCGAAACAGTATGTTGAGCAACTGACTGTTGAGAGGTCATTTGAGGTAATGTCTCTAATTCACAATTTACAGAAAAGAAGCAAAATATGAAATAAAGAATAATAATGATCCATTCTAATGATATTTTTTTCTACCGAAGCCATCATGATGATATTTTTTGAAAAAAATCTCATCAGCATCAATAGTCAAAAATGAGAGAACGACTGACAAACTCCAACCGCGGACATTCATATTCACTGTGTAAATGTATTTATTTATATTATCTGAAATTTTCGGCATCTAATAATCTTTTTCCATTGAAATCATAGATTCTTAAAAAAATTTCGTCATTTGTCCAGATTTCATCGTCGACATAGACATTTGATGTTTATGATGATGGTTCCATAATCTCTGATGAGCTCTGTAATAAGCGAGAGTCTTTTCTCAACAGTAAAAAAAAATATTTAAAAAAATCTTTTAAAGAAGGAGAAAAAGCAATTAATCAAAATTATTTGTCGTTTTGTTGATGCTTTCATGAGCATTGATGAATTCTCTCTTTCTTTGTGACTTTCTTCTCCTTTTAGCTACGATTTTTTGAAGAAATGTTTATTATGACTGCAGTTTGTAGGGAGAATTATTGTATTGTATTGTATTGGGAGGATTCAAAGCTATGTTTAACTTGTATTAACAATTTTGAAATTTAACATCATTACCATAAACTTCTTAAAATGCGCTTCTATTTCATCCAAACTCTTTAATATTTTTCATATCACTCAACCAGCATCATCTGTAAAAGAAACACAAAAAAAAATCACCTTCTTTTCATTTTCATTCTTTATGTCCACACTGGGCTCGGGGTTCACGTAACATTCTTTCAATAATGATGATTTATCATCACATAAACTTGACTCTTTTGAATTCTCCTTTTCATTCGATGAACTCTTTTCATTTCTTCTTACTTTATTATTTTATTTCCACCTAACAAAAAAATGTAAAAGAGAATATTCAACATTTATACTTTTAGGTAAGTAGCATCATAGCAGCAAATAATGTTTTGACTTCAATTGCTGATGATGCTTCTGATGATTCATGAAATGCTTCTGTTTTTACTTTATTTTTTTTATGCAATTGAACTCATGATGGTCATTTTATTTACATTTATTTGCAATTTTTTTACTCTTTTTTTGCTTTTGTATTGTGATGCTCAAATACATATTCCAAATTTATCCCTTTTTATGGACTGTATACAAAAAAAATTAATAATATTGAAAAGGGTTCAATATGTTGATGTTTATGTTGTTGCTGGTGCTGGACGTTTTTGATGATGGAAAATTTATTGAGAAAGGATCTTTTTGTAAAATTAAATCGCACACATAAAAGGTAAGTTGCAAAGTCAAGCAGACAAATTATATTTTTTATGGATTCGTCTAATTAGTTACTTGTTGAAAAATAAAATAATTTTACGAAAAGAACAAATTTAAAGCTGACAGTCAAAATGTTTTGAATATTGGTCAAACTGACTTTTTTGTGTGCATTCGTTTCTAAATTTCTTGCAAAATGCAAAAAGTGATGCACAAAGTCAAGAAAAATCAAAAAGCCTCCATCTATTGTTATTGTTCATTTTATAAAGTGTCCAAATCTATTTGTATTATGTAGTTTGATGTTTTCTTGATCCCCTTCAATATGGATTTATTTTTTTTAAAAAAAAGATGAGTTGATGAAATCAAATAAAAAGCATTCTTTTTATACACAAAAATGCGGAAGGGTTGAATTGTGATAGAAAATTATTGACAAATGTAAGTAATTTTGAGGTCATAAATTCAATGAATTCCCTCAGGTCATTTAACATTTAGGTATTTTATTTTATATTTTTTAAATCAATAAATTTATCTAAATTACCTATGAAATGGGCATTTATGCTAATACATTGTAAGTAGGCAGTCCATTGGAAATTATCATAAACCTCCAATAAATTCAATCTCATTTTCTGTTTTCTGGACGGGACGTAGTAGTTCATCTTAAGGAGGAATAAAGTTGATATTATTAGCAAATTACGCGTAGAAGTTAATAAATGAAAGTAAAAAATAAATAAGAAACACTTTTTAACCTCAAAAAATTATAAATATACGCTTTAAAAAATTTAATAAAACAGACAACATGCATGTATTTTTTAAAAATATTTTTAAATAAATGTACCACAAAATCGGCTGTGAAAAAATTATAAATCATGTCATTTATCAAATCAGAACACCATTTAAACTACTAATTGTCTCAGGTCCCTTAAAAAATATTTTATCTTACCAACTTCTTTTTAGACTCAAAAATAATCGATTATGATCACTCTGTCTATACTCAAGTGAGCGGGTTATGAAGAAAGACACAAAAGAAGGAGACGAAAAATGAGAGGAAAAGTGATTTGTTTTCTTCGGGCTTAACAACGTCATTCGTTGTTCCTTTTATTGTTATTAATAATTATTACTTCTATTTACAAATTTAAAGATCAGATAGCGTTGAATGTGTGTTCATGTCTCATTCTTCTTTTGTCGTCGACCGACATAATAATTTTATATAGCAAGTTTTTATTTGGGACAATTTTTCAACGTCGCCAAGTTAAATGGACTGGATTAAAAAGGAGATGATGATAGTTAGGCTTTGACACTGACTAAGGAATTGAAAGCTAAAAAGTTTTAAATTTTATAAAGAACTGTTACAATAATGAAAATACTTGGATTTTTCACAATTTTCTATCAATTTAATGATTTTGTTTGAAATATTTTTTAAATACGATAAATCTGTATTGTTATTTACAATTAGTAAGAAATCTCACATGGTAAGTCTAATCCTAAAATCAAAAAATTTTCAATATAAATTAATATAATTAACATGACTATGTTTAGGTGCATAATGAGCTTAAACATGTTTAATCTTATTGTTATCCATGCGACGTCGTCGTTGACTTTTATCTATAATTATCAATACAATTTCATAATTTTTTGTCGATTTTTTTATTGTCCAAAATTTTATTTTATTTCTCATATTCACAACTCGAGGGTTGAAATTATGAACAAAGATAAAATAGAGAAAAAGAAAAGAACCAGAAACACAAAAGAATAAAAGGATGATTATTAAGATTTTTCCTTTTGCTTTCATTATAGTTTTAAATTTAATTTCAAATGAATAAAGAAAAATGAGAGATGAAATTGAAAAAGCTATGAAAAAATTTGAATGCATCCTAAATAGAGTCCAATGAATTTGCTACTAATAACCATCAACATAAGAGACAATTCAAAGGTAATTTTTATAGAAAAAATATATTTTTCGGAGTTCTCAATACTTGAGTTCTAAGAGAAATATAAAATATTTTTCAAAAAGTTAAATATGCCTGGAAAATTATTTGAATTCATATTGGAATATGTAAGGACAATCGCGTGACGATTTCTCAGGAACAAAGCTAGTTCTAAATTATGATAACTAATTTACTTAAATTTTATAAATTTTATGCAGTCGATACCCAAAAGAGATGAAACCAAAAAAACTTTATTCTGTCAAAATCATAAAAGAAAAAAATTTCTAAGAAGTGTGAAAACAGGAGAGATGAAGATGAAAGAAACGAATGTGAAAAGGAGAATATTCGACTGTAATTAAGATCTTTTGCCCTTAAGTCACAGCAATATGACATTTTAAAATGTGTTCTTCTACATTCTATATTTTTTGACTACAACGTAGTTTATGAGAGGGCAATTTGTCCAAGAATGTTGAATAAATTTGATTGAGACATAGAACTTACTTTTACTTTTAACTAGAAAAAATATTTTTTGTTAACATTTTTATGTTTGAGAAACACTCTATTAAGCGCCTTATTTCTGATTATTTCGAAAAAACTTCAATGCTTGTTCTACATTTTAAGATGATTAAAAAATTCCTTGTGAAAAAGAACTTAAAAATAAATAAATGCATGTCTATAGAGCCCGTGGAGATGAAACGAAAATAAAAATTCTTGCAATCAAAAAAACTAAAAAAACTGAAATCTATCGAAAAACTGCCTTAAGCTTAAATGAATTTTAATTATTTATTTTAGGAACGACTTTATATTTTTTGCGATAGTAAGAAGCAGAACAAGAAATTATCATTTCATTGCAATCACAGTCTATTTTTTTTCATAAATACACTTCATGCCACACTGAGTATGTCACGTTTACTATACGCCATCCCTGCTCATGCCGTGCATAAAATATGGTTATGGGCGACACAAATTTTCAATAAACTATAATTTTATCATCATTATTATACCGTAACATTGGACTTGCTTTGTTTAAAAATAAAAAAATAGCAGAGTTTGGTAATTTAGTAAATTTTATTTAGCGACAATTTTGTGAACTGAACATAACTATGAATTTTTATTTTGCTGCTTATTGTACGTCTAAAGCACCCTTAGCCATATTTTACGGCATACAGTTTGGACAACACTGCTCTACAATGTAACTTTGTATATATTTTTGTTTTGTGATGTTCTAAACTAAACAAAAGAAGACCACATTACAATAAGTTTAAAATTTAATTTTAATGCATCACATGAATCATGCTTTTAAGATTGAAACAGAATTCAAAAATGAGGAAAATGTTTTAAAATTTCAAAAGCTGTTTAGTGTTTAGACATCAAAACTTTTATATTTTTTGAATACTCTTTTATAGAATACATGAAACTAATTTTTGTACTTAAATAATTTCATAATCCCCTGGATATTGAAATGTAATTATATTCAAATTTTTTTGTTGTAACTTAATGCCACTAAACGATTTTTAATATGTTACTGAGTAAATAATGAAATACTCTTTGACAAGGCGGATTATAGACAAATTTTGCAATTTGTTGTTGACGACAAAAAAATTTTTGATTTTAAATAAAATGATGCTGGAAGTTGAAATTTAGTTGATGTCTAAAATGCTTGAAGCGGATTTAGCATGTTTAATTTTATTTAGTTAAGAGAGATTTGATTTGTTTTCAATTATTTAAAACTATTTTTTAAAATATAATTAATTTAATGTAAACAGTGTTGGATAAACAGACTTGATGACACACACTCATAATAGACATTCTCTTAAATTTTGCACATTGAGAAGACAGCAACAATACAAACTTGAAAAGTATAAAAATAAATTTTCAGCAATAAAAAATGACATTTTAATTAAATTTTTCATCATACTTCATACATCCACTAAATGCCATGAAAACAGATCACTTCAACTAATGAAAATAATAAAAAAAAAAATATGAAGAAAAGCTGAGCAGCTTCAATAAATGTCTTATGCGTCATCGAAGAAAAAAACTTATTTCAATCTCTTAAAAATAAGTTTGACTTGTATATACAATGGACGGTAATTAATTTTTCTCCTCATCTCCTCAAGAGTTTGTGTACATTTTGAATTATCAAAAAATTGGAGAATGAATTCTTTCCTCGCATTATTTGTTGATTGAAATTGAACGCATGTGAAACATGTTCATATAAACTTTTGTGTATATTTTCCTTGTGTGACTCTTGATGACTCGTGTGAGCTATTTTCCCATTTTTTTGGATATCTGTGTTACGCCAGCTATAAAAGAAGATAAAATTTAGCTAACAATTTTATGTATGGAAAAAAATCTTTACTTTTTTTGTGTATATAATTATTTGAGAGACCACAGAATCAGCCCATAAATTTTTCATCACACAGCACTGCGATGTATGGCCACATCGAAAATCACCTTATGAGTTTCTGAGATCTTATTTTCATCCAGTCGTGCTGCTACCTTTAAGTACATACAAAACATTTTGCTTGTATAAATTTTTTTTTCTCATATCTTTTCGTATACATTAATAGTTTACTCGTAAAATATATAAGTCGATGATTGATTAATAACAATTTTTTCTATCTTACTTTTTGTAAATTTCTCACCTAACATTCACTGTACAGGTGAGTACAAGAGGCAAGCATTTAGGCAATCAAATTGGAAGAAAAGTTTGCAAGATTTTTTGAACATAATTTAAGAACGCATTTGACTTATAAAATTAAATTATTCATGGTACTATAGTGAGTCATCGTGGCTTGGTAGAGCAATAGCTTAGTACTTCGGTATTGAATATTGCAATGCCAATGCAGCGGTCATGGTTTCGAGTCTCGGCAGGTGAAATAAAAAACACTTGATGACTAAGGTTTCCATTCTGTGCAGAACGTATCAGAAATCGGAACACTAGCATTAAGTATTTCACTTGTTGTTTCGCGAATCTCATATTACCGAAAAACGTGATTCACAACCTTCCTTTGTAGGCTACAGACAATAACAGCTAAAATGTCATCAAAGGAAGTGGTTCGGATCCCACTATAAACTGTAGGTCCGTGAGTACAGTGGTGTAGCGAACCCTTACTCGTTAAAATCATCAGCTGAGCATCGCATTTGCGAAACTATGGATTTTATAGATCTGCAAAGTTATGATGATGATGATGATGACTATAGTTCATATGAATCAAAAATGAATTTTCAGAAATCAAAATTTTTAAGGACAAACTGTATATTAAAACAATTTATAAGAAACAAATGCTTCAAATAATATAAACTGAAGTGAAGTAAAAGGCAATAAGCACAAAGTAATAAGAAGAAGCTAGAAAACGACAAATGATTTTGAACTTTTCAGGAATTTGAAGCCAATTGCTCAATTTACAAAGCAAACAGCATTTTAGAAATAAAAAAATAGCAATAACTAAAGCGCGTAATCAAAACGTGTGAATGTGGTTGTTTATATTCCATTTGTGTGCTTTTCATCACACTGTGTAATTTAATTTTTTTTTGTTTCTCCTCTCAACCACAACAAATCTTTTTAAATCTTATTAAATGCTGCAATTAAAATTAATTTCATCAAATTGATGAATTTTTTCTGATGACGTTGGCAATTCATTCAAAAGTTGTGGATTTTCAACAAATATTTATTGAATAAAAGTTTTGTTGAAAAAAGTGTCAAATATTCTTTAAAAACTCAAAAATTTCAATATTTTAATAATTTCATCAATTTCATTAAACTCTACTTTGATTTACAATTTTAGTTCTATGTATCTTGAAAATTTTTTACAAACGTCATTTTTAAATGACCCCAAATTTATTTTAGAAAATTGCGTGACTTGCAATAAAATTCAGCAAAAATCTCTCTCTTGGAAATTTTTGTAATCTAATTAATTGAATCAAATTAAAAACAATTAAATAGATTAGATGCATTCACAACATGTGTGCTGGCATATTTTAAATGCCTGCGTATAATTCATAAGTGTGCTTGCTCACACACAACTACATAACGTCAAAATTTGAGAGAGAAATTTATGATTTTTTATCATGAATTTTTCAAATAAATTAATTAATGCTTCTTTTCAGACATAAAGTAAATAACAATAAAGAAGATAAGACAAATTTTTTGACTACCGAATGTGAACATTCATAACTGAATGGATATGGTTAATTCAAGACGACCCATAATTTATTGCCACTTTTCTGATCAGCGTGACTGTATGACTGTGGTTTGATGCTTCTGCTGTTTCTTTTTTTAATGAATATTGTAAAAGTTGATATCTCAATTTGTTAATAGCGGAATTCAAAAATAAAATTGAGAAACATTCATTGTCTTTGATGGAGAATTAATTAAGTAAGTGGTCAGACCATTATTATCCCAAATACGATTTGTTTATTTCAAGGGTCAATAAAGAATAATATTTTAAAAATGCATAAAGTGTCTTCATACCTAAATGATTTCAAAATTTCAAAATCGTTCAGTAGTTTCAAATAACCATTATAAATACAAACATTATAAGAATGTCTGCTTTTTCTTTTAAAAAATAATGCTCGGTCTTTAATTGAGATCCACTAAAATTGGACTTGAATAATTTTTTAATGCTCATCTCACACAAAAACTTAAATCATGCTTTGCAATAAATATTAAAGTGTTAGAATTTTCTAAACAATCCATCTCATTTACTTTCTGAACACTCGCTCGTTGCTCCAGAAATAGAAAATTACGATTCAATTATGAGCGAGCACTGAGAAGAAAAAAAAGACGAACGCGTGCGCAATTTGAAGCACATAATAATTTTCTATTAATTTTCTTTTTAAAATTAAAGTAATAAGACGAATGCTCGCGTGTGTTTATCTTTTACAATGAAAATGAGTCAATTGTGTCTGTGAAGTTGGCTGGAACGGGTTCTCCAAATGAGCTGAAACTTTGCCAGAATTACGTCCATATTACGTCCATTTTCGTCCCATAATTAAATAATTTCGTACCCTCAACTGGAACTGGATATAGCGTATTCAAAATTTGGGTATCTTTCCGGCCAACTTCACTTTTTGTATCTGGAAAGTTTTGAGGAACTAAGTTTTATGGACAAGTTATATATCAAAATTGATCTACTAATTACGTCCAATTTCGTCCCGTAAAAATTTTTGGAAACGGAAGTGACCATCAAAAGTTATGTGCTGTAGAATTTTTGGACCGTACCAAGATTTTTTTCTTCAAACAATAAAATTAATGCAGCATGTGATATATCAAATCATATCTATTTTTCACAAGCAGTTCAAATGTAGGAAAAATTTTAAGTACAAACGAAAAGTTTTGAACATATGGCAGTTCCAATTCTACCTGACTATTCAGTACAAAGTTTCAAAAATTTGGTCAAAAATTTGGTCTGAATCAACTAGCGTTACATATTTTTCGTTTTTAAAAAATTTAAAATATGAATTTTAAATTTGTGTTTTTTCTTACCTGAATATTTAAAAATCTTTAAAACGAGAAACTTTTTGATAAGTTAAAGTACTTGCATACCTTATTACAGGTAGAAGAAAATGCTTATCATAAAAATGCAATTATTAAAAAAAAGAATTTAACAAAACTTAAATATGATTTCAGAATACTAATTTTTGTAAAAATATTCAGAAATAAAAAATTTATACCAAAAAAAAAATCTCATTGATATTGAGGTACGGTTCCTAAATTGGAAGTTCCGTAAGTACAAAATGTCCATCGTAAGATAAATAATTTGCAGAGATTCGAACTACTGAGGAAAAATAGATGTAATTTGATGTATAACATGCATTTGACCAAATTTTTGAAACTTTGTACTGAATAGTCAGGTAGAATTGGAACTGCCATATGTCCAAAACTTTTCGTTTGTACTTAAAATTTTTCCTACATTTGAACTGCTTGTGAAAAATAGATATGATTTGATATATCACATGCTGCATTAATTTTATTGTTTGAAGAAAAAAATCTTGGTACGGTCCAAAAATTCTACAGCACATAACTTTTGATGGTCACTTCCGTTTCCAAAAATTTTTACGGGACGAAATTGGACGTAATTAGTAGATCAATTTTGATATATAACTTGTCCATAAAACTTAGTTCCTCAAAACTTTCCAGATACAAAAAGTGAAGTTGGCCGGAAAGATACCCAAATTTTGAATACGCTATATCCAGTTCCAGTTGAGGGTACGAAATTATTTAATTATGGGACGAAAATGGACGTAATATGGACGTAATTCTGGCAAAGTTTCAGCTCATTTTGAGAACCCGTTCCAGCCAACTTCACAGACACAGTCAATTGAGTATTAAACAAATTTCATAGACACACGGTTTTTGTCACAATTTTAAAAATATAATTGTGCTTTGCTGCTAAATTTGAGGGCGTTTTTTTTTCTAGTGACGCAAATCGCTTGGCTGAGTTTTTGACATTTTTTCACGAGATGTTGTTTTTTACTACAGCTTACAGCTTTGTCTTTGTGTCTTCTTATTTTTTTTCCGTCACAAGCTTCCTCACATGCGCAAATTTTAAAGTATACATATAAAAAAATCCCACACAAAAATAAAAATAAAAAAGTAATTTTTTGATATTTTTCGCTATTTTCTTTACTATTGGTGACATTTTTTTTTGTCACGTCAATTTCTACAGTCATTCAAGAGTAAGCTTTTCAACCAATGGAAAAAATACAATTTGTTGTTATTTAAAAACTAATTTGAATTTATTCTTAAGCATTAGTTCAAATCCTATGATAACTATTGTATTAAATATGCTATCAGAAACAGTTGTTATGATGACCCGATTCTTCTTTCTGATTTAATATTAAATCAGACAGTGATGACTTTTGATTAGCATCATTCTGATTAAAAATTCTGATAGTTTTTTTTTCAATGACAAAATTAACGTATCATTTACAATAAAACTATATGACGGTTCTTATTAACTGTATAAATCCGATATGAATTATTAGGAATCGTCATGTTGTTGGATTCAAAAAATGTTTATATAAGATTCACAAGTTCGAATCCTATCAGTTAATGTAATATTATGATGAATAAAAGTCGTAGTCCTTAAATTGAATTGAAAATGATATAATTCTTCAATTGTTCTGAATTTACATTAAAAAAACATTAATGTTCCTATATCTTTTTTTCGTAGCTTAATAACATGTTTGTATGTTATTTTTTGTCGCGTACACTTTCTTGTGACATACGTAAAGCAACATTTTCAAAAAGAATCTAATAAGAACTCACTAAATAAATTCTAATTGGATTTTGCAAAATTAATATAAGAAAATTTTCTCACTCTCTCACACAAGCAGTTTATTACCATACTCAATATCTAATGAGAATTTTCGTACACTCCTGTGAATTTAAAGATAATCTTAAAGAGAGAAGAATAACATCTCATCCAATTCACAGTGGTCAGCAAAACTTAATATTCAATTTTTTGGAGTACTTTCTATAGGATTAAAGTGTAATTATGAGCTCAAACACTAGAAAAAATCCATTATTACTTTTTTTGGAATTCAAAACCACTTGATCAGTCGTTGACTTTTAGACCAGCAGATTTGTGCTTTTTGATCCACAAAAAAGTAAATTCGATCACAAACCTCGTGGGATTTTTTTTTACAAATCCCTCAGGCTGTTTAAAATAAATCGTAATCGTAGAGTTTCAATGATTATATTTGTAAGATAGTATGAAAGAAAAAGAGATAAACTGCGACTTGTCACAAGGAGGTAACATGAACAATAATTAATAATAACCCCGTTCATTACTTATACATATGTAAATTATACCTTAAATATTTCTTTCGTTTTGCTGTTTAAATCTTCATTTCAAACTTATTATCAACTTACATATTATTACTGCACAGAATGATATATGTTGATGCTACATACATTTAAGTATTAATGTAAAGTGTGATGATGAAAGTCTTTAAAATTTATTTTCGTTTTAAAACAGAGTTGATGATGAATTTTTAAACTATATTTTATACTTCACAAGTACATGAATTTAGAAGATTGCATAGGAAATTATGCATATTACATAATGTATAGAAACAGAAAATTTTGGTATGAAATATTAATAAGACCTAAAATTTTCCCAACTCTGCCTGTAATTCATTGATGTAGCTACAATGTGAGAAAGGAGCAATGAGAACATGAAAATGTTGCTTTAATACTCAGTCTATGCAGTGCAAAGACAGCAAAATCAATATTTTTAGTAACGAATAACATAATTTATGAAAAAGAGAAAAGAAACAGAAAAAAAGTATTCATCCTCTCATTCGCCTGCTCATATCTTCTTCTTTTCTTTCTCTCCACTTCAAAATGTGTTAAAATGTGCGCCGGGGTTTATAATATTCATTTCAAACCTATAATAATTAACACCTTGTTAAAAGTTATACAAATTTATATATATTTCATTATTTAAAAGAGAATATCCATATACATAACTTATCGCATCCACATGGTCGCTGTACTCTAGTCTAGTCAATCTCATCTCATCATTAATTCTCCGCCAATGCTAAAGTGAAAGAAATTTATGAGAATGTTAAAAATTGTTGTGAAAAGAATGGAGGTGATAATAAAATTAAGCGAATTATTCGTCACAGTACTTAAATCTTTCACATGAAACTTATTTTTATGAGAATTGATAGGCACTTTGCCATATATGTACATACATACACACGAAAAAAAATTATTGTCTTCTTAACGCTATGAAAAATTGTTATGAGCTTCATTTCATTCTCGATGGCTATTTAATAGGCTGGATGGATGGCTGGATAGAAGCGAATTCATGCTGATTGCTTTGGTGCTGTTTTGATTTTATTTGTTGTAAGTGTGGGAATCATTGTTGGGTACCTGAAAGAATTTTTATAGAATATTCTTTAGAAATCAGCAAGTCAACAGCTTATTTACATTTTTGTCCTGATTAATCAATAAATTTAATGAAAATACTGTGATACCAAGTTTAAAGCTCGTGGGATTTTATGCTTAACATAAAAAAATTAGCCATATGAGAAGTCATTCACAGATCTAAACTTCAAAAAAATAAAATTCCTTCTCAATCAAAGTCATCAAAACAGTATCATTCAAAATGTATTCAATATTGATAGTCAAATTTTAAGAATTGTAGCTAGAAGAGACAGGAAATGAATTTACAGAAAAAAATCATCATCATTTAAAAAGTTTTCGACATACGAATGAGTCAATAAGTAAAGCAAGTAAAGTGGTTAAAACCGCTTATTATCCATAAATGCTCGAAACTTTTCTATAATGACGGTGATTAATGAAACATATGGCAAAATAAATTAATTAGATAAATTAGACGAGATTTCCAATCATCTTCACAGTAATATCCAAAAAAATATTACTATACAACAGAACTCCGATTTTTTTAAGTCAAATTATAATAATAATGAAAATAATAATAATTTTTATTCTCTTGTGTGTGAATCAACGTCAATTGCCTGATGACGCCTTCAAAAATAAATTTAAGAATTGATTATTGGCATCAAACAGAGAGATGATCATTTGTACACACAAATGACATTGATGACTTTTGATTGATACATACACATGACCTCATAATTAAATTTGCCTTTTTTTAGATAAAGTCTTAAATATGTGATTTGTCTTTTTCGGAGAATTATTGAAACAAATCTGGTCAATTTAAAATTTTTTCAATAATTAGTCACTTTAAAAACATTCATGTTTTCGAGTTAATTCGATTTAAAAATTTTTGCGTTCACGCAGCATTTTCTTCTTTAACAGACTAAGAAAAAGATTTTTGAGAAAAAAAAGAGTGAAAAAGATCTCTAAAAATAATTACAAGTGCTTCAGAAAATCCCATATGGCCCTCTCAGATTATTTAGTCATTTGATGATGAGGTAAATTTAAATGCTTCAAATGATTGGGTAAAGTTCAAGAAACTTCGATTTAAAAATCAGTCATTTTCAGTTCTTTTACAGAAATCCATTTGCAAAGACAAAAATATTCAAATCCAGAAATGTAGTTAGAATAAATGTTTACTAAAATATCATCGATATAGATAGACGACTTTATAATCCCATTCACTGTGGTTGACTGCCATTAATGTCCAAAATAGCAGTCAGAAGAAGAAAGAAAGAGAGACATATGAAATTATAGAAATTATCAAATTGACAGTCTTGAAGGCTTTGCGTGATATTATTTTTATATTTATGTTATTTCCAGTCAGTGCCATGAGAGACTCGATATAAATTAAATAAAATTACTATTCTGTGAACACATTTATTGGGCAGAAATCGATTATCATGCAGTGACGGAGACAACAAAATGCCATTATGTAAGAAAATTTAACTCTTTTTTCCTCAGCATTATTTCGTTTGCTTTGTGTCTTTTTTTCGAAAATTTCCAATAGAATAGGATTTTGATTTCTTCACAATTATACGACCATTTTTGGTGATGACATTCTGAATGAAAATTTATGTATTTTGATTTTACATTGACGAATGTGATGATGTGACACAAAAAGAGCATCTCGTTAGTCGATCATTTATTACATTTCCATATATTTCTGTCTATTCTGTGTACTTTGAGATGAAGTAAGTTTAAAAATGCTTTCAAAATAGCTAGTTTTAAAGCGCATTTTTAATGTAAATCGTATCTTTAATTTTGAGTTTTTAAAAATCTTATATTTATGAACAGCACATTCAAAATGACGCTACCGCGCTCAACTTCAATCACTTTTGTTTCATTAAAAATCACTCATTCAATCACAAAAACTAGTCTTCTATGTCTCACTCGTTGACAGTTGAAATTTTATGTCTTTTTCACATTAATCACTATCACATCATTGAGAAGCGATGAAAGAAATTTACGTTCACATTTCAAACGCATTCATTTCTCTACGATTCAATAATATTGACCTAATTAAATGCTTGACAGTTATACATAAATAGTTGAGATGTGAATGCTATTCATAATGCGCATCATTTTAGTGAATGTGATCACTATATACGTGAAAAAGTTTTTAATGATTCAAGTTCATATGTAATTAGTGTAAATTGATGTAGTTTATTGTAATCAGGAGACTAAATTTAAATGAAATTTTATGTAAGTTCTTGTCAGGTCAAATATAAAATAAGTTATACACAACAAATTATACAAATTAAATCCAAAAATCAACAAAATCATTTACAAATCAGTGAATAATTTAGAATAATAGAAATTAAATTATACAAAAATGCTCTTTTAATGTCATTTCATGTTCTATTCATTTCAATTGTTCTAGTTAACAACATTTGGTACCCAGCCTCCAGCAAAATAATTATCTGAATGCTGAACATAAAAGATATTTTAGAAAATTAGTGATATGTGGATAATGTATAGTTATGAAAGTTCTGATTTTGAACTTCGCTTCATATTCCGCATACATAATGTTTTGTGGTTGTACTTCTTATGAAGTTTAAGGTTAATTTACCGGTAAATTGATTTTTTTTTCACCAACAACTGCTGCTGCTGCTTGCAACTGAAATCGTCTGGTTGCATAGAAGCAAAGTGTAATTTTGTATGGTTTAATATGACGTAATAAATATTTCTGGCATAAACCGGTTAATTATTGCACTACTAACATAACATATGAGCATAAACACATTTTATGCTGTTTAGTGCTTGTAATTTATTTGCCTTTCATTAACGTCATAGACTTTTTTTATTTTAAATAAAACGATGCGATGTTGATGATGATAGTTCTAAGTCAAGTGAAAAAGAACTAAAATTATCGACAACATTCACGAATTATTGCATAAATTGTAGTAAAGCAATAATTAGCAAGTACAATACCGTGAGAAAAGTATTTATTCAATCACTTATAAATCAGAGATGGAACATAAGTTGAAATTTTTTGACTTAACAAAAAAGTAGCGCATTTGTAACTTTAATCAAAAATATTTCTCATCTTTGTTTTCAACTCTTAATTTTTTGTTTCATAAGACAATACGCCAAACTTGATCTATATTTGTAACAAGCACAAAAATAAGAAAAATTGCTAAAAGAGTAAGCAGTACAAAAAGAAACAACCTTAGAGGTCTCATTTAAGGCCTGTCAGAATCATGCAACATGTTGTAAACGCGACACACCAGATAAAACTAGTATCAACGTGGTCACTCGTGACCGACGAAAGCGCATTTTCCGCGATCAGTAAATGCACAAAGAATTAAAACCCCAAAAGTCCAAAGCCAAATATTTAACTATAATCATTCTTTATTTACCCAAAAATTTAAAATTGACTAAAAAAATGAATGAAAAACATTATACAATATAGAATTTAAAAAAAAAGCAAAAAAAAGTATTTTAGTCACGGGCTATGTTTGAACCCATGACTTTTATGGTAGGAGTCGCGCACTCTACCACTTTGGCCACTGATGCCCTTTTTCATAAAATGTTAACGTGACAATTTAATTATTTATATTGATAGAAATTTTTTTAAAATAAAAAAAATATTTTTTCAGAAAAATATATGAAAATATTATAAAATTTAAAAAAAAGCGCTTGGAAAAACTTGGAAAATTCGTGAAAATGAAAAATTTTGACATAAATAAATAATAAATGTCATAAGAAATAAAAAAATAAAAAAGGAAAAAAATAACTTGCCAGAGGCTAGGATCGAACCTATGACCTCCACGGTATTAGACGTGCGCTCTACCACTTGCGCCACTGCCGCTCATTTTTATGAATTCTTCTTGTGACAATTTAATTATATAAAAAGAGTGTAAATATTAATGAACTTTTTTATATAAATATAAGTTTTTATAATTTTTACAAAATTTTCCGGAAAAACTATGAAAAATTCATGAAAATAGAAAACTAAACAACTAAAATATCAAAAAAAAAAAATATAAAAAAGTAATTATCTATGAAAATTGTATTAAAATATTGAAAATTTTAGCAAAAATCGTCGGAAAAACTCGGGAAAATTGTGAAAATGGAAAATTATGACATCATTCAATATTATATGTCATAAGAAATCAAAAAAGTATCAAAAAAAGCAAAAAAAAAAAATTGTCATCGGTGGGATTTGAACCGAGGAAGGCTGAGTTTTTAAAAAGTCAACATTTTAGTGCATTTGACCACACTAACACATACAAAGAAATGGCATTTTGACACTTTTTACGCTGGTTCCAGCAGAGGAAGTGACCATTCATGCTGATTTTTTCGCCAGCTCTAGCCAGACATACTACAAACATTTTAAGCCAAAAACCGCATCAAAAAAGCTTAACCCTGAGGAGGAGATGCGATGACAGACAGACAGACAGACAGACGGACGGACGGACGGACAGACGGACAGACGGACAAAGTGCGGACAATAGCGTCCTTTTCCCAAGAGGAAAATGCGCTAAAAAGCAAAACCAGAAAGAGAAATAAAAATCTTTAGCATTTTTTTGTGTTGTGCCAAAAAAGTCGTTTAAAAGATGGTATTTAAGCTGTCATGTCGCTTAGTGAAACACACAGAACAAAATTAAATAAGATTTTTTTTGGAATTTAAATTATTGCGAAAAGAATATATAAACATATAAAAAAGAGCAGCACATGAGATGAGATCTCTTCTGCTTTTTTGTTACTTTAAAAAAAATTAAAAAATATTTTTTTGGCGAGACACATACGAATGAGAATGGGAAAAAGAAGTGATTTACTTCGAAGAGCGGCCATTAATATGACATTTTATGCTTTGAAATAAGAACGCCCTTTCCGTAGTCTCTGAATGAAATTCTGATTTTGTTTATGATACACTGAGAAAAATGTTAATATTTATGGCAAAATGATAATTAGTGGGTCTTTAGGCTTAAGGTTTGAAATTGTAATTTATTGATTTAATCAAAAATCTGCAAAAAGCCTTGGTAACATTTGAAAATTTTTTCTCTGCGTGTCATTTAAGCATAAAAGAATAATTACTTGTAGATGAAAACAAAATGATCCTTGCTCATCTTTTATATATTTTTATTATTAATATTTAAGTCCATCCACATATTTTTTGTTTCTCATTCTCATTCCAAAGAGTGTTCAAATGTTTTATTTGAAAGCAAAAAAAAAAAAAAAAAATAAGTAAAGGGACATAAGGAAACACTTCTCCGCCTATAGATTCGAAAAATGTGATGGTGAAACATTTGGAAGGTTTATGAGAATTCGTCCAGATTTCTCATTTTTGTTTCAAGAGTTGCGTTGTTGCATTCCACTTTTAATTAAATTTTTTTATCTTATAGGTGATATATTACATTGTATCTTTTTGTCAAAAAAAATCATCTTTTACACAGGATGAATAGGCAACAGAATTAATGATTCTACTTTTCGAGATTATTACCTGAACCAAAGTTGATAAAATTGCAAAGTTTTTAATAGTTAATACCTGCTAATATTAAGGAATATACGAAATGTACTAATCAGTCAAGGATGATGCTCGTAACTTATAGACACAACCCTCTTGACAACTTCTTGGAGTGATCCTTAATTTTAAATTTAGAGCAAACAAAAAAATAATTTTTACACAAAAACAGTATTCTTAAGAAGGAAATGAGAAGAGAATGATGAACAATTTTCAGGTCATCATATTGCATCAACAACCATTGTGTCAAATTTACGGTTCAATAATTGAATCATCTACGGCTGAAATTATATTTGTAAAGCCTATTTTTTGTCAATAGAAGATGAAATCCATTCACATTTCATTTCCTCTCACATGCATGCACACACAACTGACATGAAAAAATAAAAAATCTCAAAATTTTGTTGTTTCTTGTCCTTAAAACATATAAAGACCCCGCCTTTTGTTGATCTATTTGCAGCAGGAGATTAAGGACATGAGATGTGCATCCTCAGTATTCATATAAAAAGTCCTTCATATGCTTGAAATTAGATATGATTTTAAGGTCTCATAGGAGTTCATTCATGTGATTAATACGCAATACAATAAATAATTCTAGAGTTTCATTTTATGTCAATCTTGTCATGTCACTTAAAAATCTTGTCATCTTTTCAGCAATGCATTCTCATTTGTCAACCATTATTGTACATTAAAAAATGTCGCATAATTCCATTGTATCTCTCAACCAATGGAGAATGTCGTCATTTATCATTATGCCATGACACACAAACACATTGCAGTATACTCACAGGGTTTTTTTAATGGCTTGAGGGTTACATACACAATATATTTTTTTTAAAGACCCTTAGCAACGCATCGACGTCCTCTCTTTCTTTTTCATATTTTAAATTAGAAATTGAAAATTTATAAATTTATGATTCAATATTAAAAATAAATGTTTTTTGAGACATCTGGATATTGACAGATGTTTATTGACATAACAAACTTTTTTTTCATTGTTACGTGCTTGTAGCTGTAGGACTCATAAATGGATAAAATATGATATTAAATATGATACACTTCGACACATGATGGCGTATCCTTAGCGTAAAATATTAGCATTTAAATGATTATAATTTATCCTGAAAATGGCTTTTAATGGCATTTTCGGTCTAAGATATTAATAGACAGATAGACGTATGGATAAATGAATTATGCGTTTCCATACTTAATATGTGTTGTGTTCAATGTGTGTAAGGATGATGAGGAAGTTATGAACAGTTGTTATGAAAATGATTATTTTCTTTGAGTTTCAAAGTTTATAAATGTTTTTAAAATAAGGTTTGAATTTAAAGACAAGATTAGATTTCAAAAAAAAAAAAAAAAATTGAAGGAAAGGAAGCAGACGTTGCGAAATCGATTTTATAATAATCGCATGTATGACAAAGCAAAATAAATGCTAATGTGAATCTAGCTCAAAATTTTAAAACTCAAAAAATACAATGTTGCATTTTTGTTCCGTTAAAAATGTCCATAATTTGACAAAAATTTCCAGCGAACAATAAAAAATTATTAATTACCACTCACCAATAAATTTCATATTCTGTCCCTCGTCGTCCGTTCATATGCATGTCATCATCAATAATTCCGAAAAAGAACAAAGCAACGAAATTCTCGACTCAGACAAAAACACTGCTTAAAGAAATTATGACCGTCGAGGGACATTAAAAATTTAATTATAGCCTTTATGCATCCTCCTCAAATGTTATCCACCTATATGTATATGAAGATAGAAAATTATACCTACATTATGAATGCCACGAGGAGTAACAGATGATGTTAGATAAAAGAAAATCGAAATTACAATGTTTGACTAATCCAGCATTGAGAAATTTAAATTAGAAGCAGAAGTTTAGAGAAAAAATCCATCAACCTTCAATAACAAAATTATAATTCTTTTTTCTTATTAATATTAATTTTTTTCGTTGAAAATTCATTGAATTTTAATTGATCAATCAAGCTAAGTCACACGACTAATTTGAAGCATTATACATTTTAATATCGAAAAAAAAAAAAATGAAAAGTGTGCAGATTGAAAAAGATTTCTTGAAATTTGGAGAATTTTTATATAAGCTTGCTTGATTTTTTAATTTTAATACTTAAGTATGATACTTTAGTTAGTTTGTCAATAAATTGACAAATATTGAATAACATTTCATTCTCATCTTTAAAATGTGAAACTTTTTTGAATATTTATGACATGCAAGCAATGATTGTGCATATTTGTGCATTTAATTGCTGTTATAACAAGATAATTCGCACAAAGAAACTATATATTTTATTATTTCATTCGATTGATGCTAATTTTGATGGACGTGATTTTTCTTTATGATTATTGTAAGTGAAAAACAATTCTGGGAGAAATGTTGATTCATTGCTGCTTGTTGGCATTCACAATGCCGTAATCTTGAAAAATTAATTAATGTCTTAATAGCAACGAGCATCATGTCGAAACTTAATACAATTATCGAGACTGATAAATATTCGAATATAAATTCTAATTGAAAGTGAGCTTGTATGTTTGAGATATTTAAGTCCCTACATTGTCTAGTGTTACCCTATTGCTATAAAATACATCTCATAAATCAATTTAATGATGGCAACACAAACCATCGAACGAGTGAGAGAATGAACATTGGAACCCAAAAATTTATGGTTTCACATTTTAGAAAGAGCAAGTAGAAGAAGTAGAAGAAAAAAAAATTGGATGAGAAATAAATTTCATTTCCACTTCCATTGCACAATGGCAACGTCCATAAAAATAACAAACCATGAAAAATCAATATTCGGATTAGATTAAAATTGAACGTTTCCCATTTGCTATTTTTTTTCTCTTAATATCCTTCGGTGCTGTCCGATAAATTTTATTTTCCAATGAATTTCATTTTTTTCTAGTTTTTATACCATTTCATTCTATATATATATGCACATATTTGCTGCTACACTCTCATTGATAAGATGAATTTTTCTTTAGGGATGAATTAGAGTTTTGCGCTCGTTTTATTGTTACTTTGGGCTGATGACTTTAGATTGGTTTTTTAAAAGTTGATTTCCAGATAACGAGACTAAAAGTTTGTAGATTTGAATCTCTTTACCTCTTTAAAATCTCATTTCATCTCCAAAGTCTGACAAAATATTTACTTCTTGAACTTGTCTCACAGTTAAAAAATATTCCTTTTTCATTTCCCATATTGGTCTACAAAATCTATCTTTATCATGATACAAAATCTCATAAGGTTTTGTGTTTGCATGTTAAACAGAGCTACCGGACTTGGCGGCAACTGTACGAATGAAAAGTCTCTATTTATGTACCGCATTGTCATGTACATGTGCCTACCTACAGCATCAATATTAACGACGTGTCTAATGCTTTATTTACCTATTTCTGAGACGCTATGAATTTATGTTCACATCTCCTGTTCACAATGCGACGAAAATTGTGTCTGTCATAAAAATTTGTTGAAAAAATTCTTCTCCCTTTCACAACTTTTCGTAGTCTATCCATTTCTAGTAGACATCTAGACATGTTAAATAAATGAATAAACAATTTATGTGCTTCTGAGGAAGACATAAGAAAAAGAATTCTCGTCACAATTAGCAAGTTTGGATTATATAGCAAAGAAATCAAGGATCATTCTCTTTATATGTTTGAGAAATTCATGTTGTTTGAGTTTCAGTCTCATATTGATTCAGGATAGAGAAAGAAGATTGAGGGTTGTTCAAGCAGATCTCATTTAAAGAATGAAAAAATATATTTTTGTGTGCATTTCTAATTAAAAAGTTTATTTTTGAAGAATTCCACTTTGCTTTGCTCTGTGATGGAAGGAATCTTTATGCTTTTTGAAAAGAGAAATGTTGAATGAAGAGTTTCAATCAGATATTGTATTATGTCAGGAAATGCAACGCATTCGAGGTTTTTTAAGATAATTTCATTATTTTTTCATTTGAAAATTCACATTTTCAGTCAGACTTTCTATTCATTCATTCATTCTTTTGTAACTTACACAAAATCAGCAAATATTGCTACTCAAAATTAAACTTCTTCTTGAAATAAAAATCATAAATTTGAAGAATATTTTCTTTAGTCACAAAAAGAATTCAATTTAAAAGTACACAAAAAATAAAACCACATAAAATAATGAGTACGAATAAAAAGGAACGCAGGAATGAGCAAAATAAAAAATGAGTCGCCTTTAATCCATTCGTCGGACGTTTGTAATTTCGTCGTTTCATCCAGAACAAGAATAAAAAAAAATAATAATTTTCTTGCCTTTATTTTTGATGGTGCAATTCTGCAGACACATACTTGCAGATTATATCATATCATTATTATTTCTCGATCATCGATGTTGACCTTTCTTTCTTCCTTCGAGGATGAGTGGATGGATGGATGAATTGTGGTGCTTATGTTTCACTCTTTTGTGTATTATTTCTCATCACAATTTTATTTTTGGTGGACAAAAGACTGAAAAAAAAACCGCAACGAAAAAAATTGTGTAAGTGCAATTCACATGCTATAAGAATTTTTCTCCTTCGGTGTTTATAATCTGATATACACTGCCCTCAAGAATACAATTGCTTTCTGCCGCATGTATCATCTTATAATGGTCTTTTGTGTGTGCTTCAAAAGTCGCATCATTCAGTAATACTGTAATTTTTATTTTTGTGATATTCATCTTTTGCGTGTGATATGGAACTGGTTTGTAAAAATGTGTTGCTATTGGTTGCTATATGATTTTAGACTTCATAATTTAATCAATTTAATCTGTATAAGTTGAAATAAAAAAACTTTAATTATCCTTTGAACATATCAAAAATTTACCAAAAATTTAAACTTCCGCAGTGCTCAACCCTTGAAAGGTTTACATCTCCATAATATTTTTTTAATCCATTACACCATTTGCCATTATAAAAATGTGATATATGTATACTCGATGCAGTTATATCATTATTACATTTCTCCCTTCTTTCTTGATTCTCTTATTCAAGATCAGGACACAATTTTCATATAATGAGATGAGAAAGAGCAAGGAAGAAGAAAATTAAATAAGAAGAAGCAAGAAAGCATCATAATTAGGGTCTATTAAATGATACTCATATATTGAGCAGTTTTATATACATGATGAAATTGGTGAATCTTGCTAAAAAAATACGATCAATTCGCAAATATTCCTACAAACGTTTTGATGGCGAGAAACACAAATTTCGGTTCCAAACTACTCTGTAAATCGACCCAACTTATTTCTCTCCGTGAATGTCAAACACATTTCTCTCACTTCTATTGTTATAACTTGACATTGCCCTTAAAAAGAACAGCAAAACTAATTTGTTCAGGAGTCGATTTTTTCACCGCAAAAATTCACGTCCAAGATAAACGTCAAAAGCAATGAAAAGACTCTCAATGTATATCTCATACACAAAAAAATCTCAATAGGTTTTTCTCGTCTCAAATTCTGATATATTTCCAATGAAAAGAATGGTAAAAAAAGAATTCTCGCCCGGACATAAAACACGGCAATAAAACAATTTAATGCGATATGTTTAACAACATCAACAGCAATTATTTCTGATGGCTCTTTTTCCCTTCGACTTTTTTTTCTCCCTGCCAATTGCTTTGTTCATTTTTTTTATATCACAGAATTTTTTTATTCTGGGGAGCATCAGTAATGGATATTGGACAGGGAAGATTCATTGTTCAATTGTTCTATCGAATGTTTCACTTGTTGCCTATTTTTTATTCTCAATGTGTCTCTAAGGGATTAAAAACGTATAACCTGCAATTGGTAGTAATCTATTATGTTTGTCGTTTTGTTCATTTCAAACTGTAATTAATAGGTCGAATTTCAATAAATTATAGACAAGCTGTCGCATTTTGTTCCGTTTCAAATAAAATGCTTATTTTTCTTTGTAGTTCGAGTGAAATTTTGGGATTATTGATTTGATAAATTTACAAACATAAATCAAATAAATACCAATTAAATATATCAGTATAATATTTTGAAACACCTGACAATCACCTTCAAATGTATTAAAAAAATTTTATTCTTTTATTGCACATTTTTGGAAACAAAGTTCTCATAAAAACCTTAAATGTGGTATGTCAACATAGCTACTTGATTTTATTCTGTGGTAAAAACAGTAAGCATTTTTGTGGTTCACAAATAAGTCCATGACAAATTTTATTCCACAGCAACACTAAGGAGTTAAAAATAATCGAATTTATTGTTTGCAGTTCAAATTTATGCTTATACCAAAAAGGTTGCAGAATGACGAAAAGCAAAAATGAATTTAAAATATTCTAACAAAAAACATAATTCTTGTGGTTTTGTGTTGTCTTTCCTTCCACAAATTTAAAATTTACTTCAAATTTAATGAACGTGAAAAGTTGAGACTGAAACATATAATTATATGTCATTTTCGTACTCAAAAATTGAAAAAAACTCATTTTGTGACTTATGGAACACGTTCAAAAATTATTTCAAGTTCCTTAACCGCCATAAAATAAGAGTCAGCAAAAAAGATGAGCCTGGCTAAAGCAGACTTTTTCGTATGTAATAAAAATTATCCATGGATGACAGTGATTGAAGTTGAGGTACAAAAACAGGTTTTCTGTGAGTTATGAAAGGAAAGAATTTTAAAAATCTCATTTTTTTCTGTTTTTTTTTGCCATGACAGCAGCATAACATTAGCATTAACTTTACGTCCTCATGCAACAAAGAAAACTTTTTTCAGTGTGTGAAATTTGAATAAAATAAATATGTATACATACATTTATGCTGTCGTGTAGTAATATATCGCAAAAACCCTTTTCAGTTCAAATTACCTTATTCAGTTCCAAAAAATATTTTCGTCATATTTAGGGATTCTTGTAAAAGACAAAACTGAGAGTTTTTAACTTTAAAGAGATTTTAAATGAATTAAAACTTTGCTTTGACCAACTTGTTAAGCCAGATTGTAAAACAAAATTTCTAAAATCATTGGAACCTCTAATAAATTTACTGGGATTTTATAATACATTGTTGTTGCTATGAAAACATACTAAAATCTAAGAAGAGAGTAAATGAATAAAAAAAAAAAAAACGAAAAGGGTTTAACAAAATTAAGGGTTAATGACGTCGTTCTCGTCATCAATCCATCCATTTTTCATTCTTCATAAATATCATCGTATGTTTTTAATTCACAATTCACATCGTGGTTATTATTAATAAACAAGTATTTTGTTGACGAGATGATATAATGGCAGTACGTAATTTTAATTACATGGGAGGGTTAAATCCACCCTAGTCTCAAATTCATTATAATGAAATGATATAAAAATTATTTTTATGCATGCATGTGTGCGTTCTGAGATTCTTTTTAAAATTTAAATCTCAAGTTGAAAGTTACTTCCGTCCATACTTTTTTTTAAATTGCGAAAAGAGAGACCTCGTTTTATTTGGAATATTATTATTATTATTTTAGAAATGGCAGCAGCTGAATGCGGCAAATAAAGGCTTAAAAAATAATAATAATGATATTCAAATCGGCAGCTGTATAGATGCATTACAAATAAAGTATGCGGATATAATAAGTCAATCCACTGTTTTTACTGTTGTCATGTTTTTATTGCTCTCCATCAATATTATCGCCTTCTTTTGTGCATGCTGATTATAAATGCTCTCAATTCTTTTGGTGCATTTTGCATGCCGTATTTTGTATTTAAAATTATTATTATTCCATTTGCATATATGCGAGTACATCCATATATAATATTTTTTTAATATCAATGTCTACATATAACGAAAATTGGATTTTGATGAATGAAAATTGTTACGATTCTGATGCCTAAAAATCATATGTCAATAATTCTTTTATTCCGTTTCAATTTGATATCATGCATAATGCACATTTGACAAATTAAATGCACAATTGCAATTTTCAGTCGTTTGAATTTTCATTTTTTTCGGGAAGTGAAGAGGATAGAAATTCAATGTTGATAGAAAGTCACATATTTTTGAGACATGTTGGGGAGGATATGTGAGTTAAAAGTGATTTTTGTGTTATGAAATTTAAACGCATGATATTTTGTTTAATTCTTGAATGCAAAAACATCTTCTATTATATTTCTTTAGTTAGTTGCGTTATTAATAAAATCAAGTTTTTTACATAAAGACATCCAGACAAAAGAGCTTTAAATGTCCTCATCAATTCAACTCTCAACCTCCTGCTGCTAGCATTGATATATCATTCATATACGAAAAAAATAGTCACAATTGCGGAACTCAGTATAAGCAAAAAATGTCAGCGACATAAAAATTAAATTCATGTCAATGGAGACCGACTATCTACATTTATATACCGTGCGACTTTGTGACAGTTCCAGTGAATGAATATCACTCCTTTTGACTCTATACTCTATGACTTGCAGGCATATATGTATATGACTAAAATAATTTTCCAATCTGACATGGCAGTCGTGACAATTTGTGCTTGGCATAATGATGACAAATCAGCGCGCTATAGATTCAGTCGTGCAATAAAACAGACACTAGACGTGCTAGCTTTTTTCTTTCTACTCTATGTCTTTAATGTCGCAAAATTTATGTGTCAAGTGTACCTTGTTGTCTTCTCGCTGATATTTTCAAAGATAATTATGAGTCGTGCTTCCAATATTTTTTGACATTTCGTCTTCATGGTTGGAAAAAATTGCTTAAATATTTTTTGGTGATTTAGCAGCGACTGAAATTGCGATTCTTATAAACTCGCTCCATTTTTATTGGTTTGTGAGTAAATACCATAATGATTGCTTAATAGCTCAGAATCTCATTAAATATTCACTCTGCCACCAATCATCGGTTCAAATTGAATTTACCATCAACGAAAGAGCTTAACAATAAAATTCATAATATAGAAAAATTGGTCTCTGTTTTTTTTTTTTTGCTGCTCTCCTCTGTTCTTTTATATTCCATTTGGCCCATTGCTACCGATTTTCAAATATATATATTTTTTTGCTGTTGTTTCGTTATTGTACCCACAAAATTATTCCTCAAAAAGTGGGTTCTCTCAATTTCATATGAGTACTAGAAAGATGAATTTCCAAGTATGGCAAGATTCGCAAGAATTTAATTGATTAAATAGCTTCAAATGAACAATAATTAAGAATATATTTCGAAATTCATTTCATTAAAAAATTATGTTGAGGAACAATTTTTGAAAACTATAAAAAACAAAAAAATAAACCATGCAATTTTTTTCACTTGGAAATTTTACACCAAAAATATATTTAGCATATTAATGTACAATTTTAGGAAGCATAATTCAGCATGTTTTATTAAATTTAATTGTTTATAAATGGTTGAATGGAAAAAATAAATTTGCACTGTAAAATGAAGGTACATAGCTTGTTTTGTGGACTAAAAATACCTGTGATAGATTTGAATAAGTTGAAAAATTGTGAAAATGAAATTGAGGACTATTCGATTATGAAAAATGCAAGTTTTAATGAAAAATCATAGTTTTTTGTCATGATTGCTATAATGTTGAAATTCTGCAAACTAAATATAGGTGAAGCTGTTGTAATCCAGAAATTCCTTTTAATGGAATTATTTTATAAATTTCCTTAATTTTTTCGTACATATTTGACATTTCAATGACTTAAAACTCATTACAACCCACTTAAATATTTTGTCCGGGGAGCAAATCACAAACACTAAAAAGCTTAAGAATTCGATATGAAAATACCAAAAATTAAGAAGAAGAATTTTTATTCAAAATATATAAATGGAATAAAACTTGAGTGGCATAATGCGAAATGTTTATGCTTAATGCCTAATAACAGGAAATTATTCATAACATATTCATGTAAATATCTCATCGATGCATAATATTTTTATTTTTATTTTTTATTTAGTTTTTGTGCTTCTTTTTATTTGAACGAAGAGACAGAAGATTGCAATAAAATTTGCATGATTGGTTTATTATTTGACTGTTCAAACTAATAGCGCATTTTAAACAAAAAATTATTTAACGGTACAAAATTGTTTCTAGAATATAGAATTTTATCTAAAACCCCTAATTTATGTGTAATATGTTGCCCAATTCCTTATTCATCTACTGTCAAAATGGTAAAACATAAACAGGCCGACAAAAAGACAAAACTTAAGAGCAGACTAAAATTTTATTTTATATCGTATAAAAAATGACCGGAGATTTGTTTTTTGTAATTTTTAATTTTAAAAGATTTTTTTTGAATGCATCGCTCAAGACCAGAAAAAAATGTAGAATGGAAATGAAAAAGGAGAAAAATTTGTGTTACAATTTAAAAATTTTAAACGTCTTTGTGAACATGATTTTACTGCCTACATTATGTGATTATTATATGAATATATAAAAGCAGATACCTCGATTAATGCAATTTTGCGTGTTTGTTTGCTTTTTTCATTCATAATTTAGCTTCGTTTTTGTTAATTGGAAAACCTGTTGTGAATGAAAAGACTCTAATGTCATATTCAGTACAGTGGGGTTCCTCCATCTCATGACAAATAGCTTGTGTTCCTTTTTTGTATTCACTGTTGTCTCTCTCTTTTTTTAAATGTGCAGAAATGTTATCGGCGATTTATAAAGACTTTTGCATACCTTGATGTTTAATACGATTTAAGGGAGTTCTTGATAATTTTGTATAATGAATATACTTGAATTTTCTAAATTTTGCTTTTGGAATAATAGGAATATGAAATGTTTTTGAGTGTTTAGTAGAATTTGTAAGTGCATTATAATGTATTGCCGTAAAATTATTTCCACCTCTATGCGTGCATTTTACGTATTTTGCCCTTCCACAATAATCCAAAAATCTTCAGCTGCAAAATATGCCAAGAGGTAAATATGTGATAAGTACCTTAACTAAAACTGTGCATGTCATAATGTATAAATGGTAGGATGTAAAGTATATTGAAATTTAATGAAATTGTAAATTTAAAATTTAATTAAATCTTTTTTTAATCTAAAATCTTTTTAATGCAGTCAGTTTTATAAACAAATTTTTAAAGGTTTCAAACCTTTGCTTTGCTATTTATCTTTCTAAATCATTCTAAATATTTTAATTTTATATAAACACTGATATATACACTGATAAAAAAAATTTAAAAACTTTTTTAAATTTGTATGGAAAATTTTAAAAACTTTTTTTAAATTGTACGCTTAATAACAATTTTTAAAATTTAAAAAATATTTTTAAAAAATTTAAATTTTTTTTGACCGTTAAAAATTTTTTAAAAAAATTCAAAAAAATTGCTCGGAGTGGGAATCGAACCCTTGACCTTAGGAATGGTAGCCAGGCGCTTTACCACTGAGCTACCAAGCCATGTAATTTATACTGGCAATATGTTTACATATACAGAAATATTTTTAAAAACCAGTTTTTAAATTTTAAAAATAATTTTTAAAAATAAAATTTTAAATTTTTTAATAATATTTTTTAAAATTTTTTTTATGATTATAATACTAAAATCCAAAATCTTTGTAGTATACCATCCAACTATGAATACGTCCTTAACTCCCCAACATTTTATATTAACTCAATAAATCTCTCCAAATAAATTACATAAATACATGTTTCTATCTATTTTCTCCTTTATACATCCATTGCCATATATTAATACTGATTGCATGTGAAAAATATCAAATAAAGAAAATTTTCTTTTCTATGAATAGAATAAGAAGAAGAAAATACTGCCACGCCTTACAATTCGCATAATACTTTATGTGTCATCATCACGTAAAGCATAAATTTAATGCCACTGCTCCGTGTGCTATTGTAAAAGTTTGTGAGGGTGAAAAAGTGCAACTTTTATTCATTTCAAGCGCACTTACTGAAATGAAGAAGAAGAAAAATCCTTTTCTGTCTCACTAAACTCATTAGTCTCCATTATTTTTAAGGTGGCACCTTCCTACCTAGTTTTTCACTCTTCATGAATGTTCTAATTTATTGCCATATTTTCCATTTTATTTTATTTCTACTGCCTCCTCAGCTTAAACTTAAAATATATGTTAGATGCATAATAATAAGTGCAATAGATAGATCGCGACTTTTTGCTTTATAGCACAATTACAAATGGATAACATTACCGGCATTGCATATATTTATACAATATTTATCGCATGTATGTTATGCTAATAAATTCTTTTTTTTCATCAGGACATATGAAGCACTTTGCATAATAAAACGCTTAAAATTTTTCAATATGCAAATTTTTATGTGGAAGGCGTTTTGGTCATTTTGTCTGCATTTTACTTTGATTGCTTGATTTTTAGTGATCAAAAAGGGATTTGAGTTTGCTTATGGCTTAGAAATTTTAGGTCATTTTTATCAAAATATTTTTGGTTAGGTATATTAGTGTTTTAATTTTGGAACTCAAGAATTTCTTTTTCAAAGACTTAAGTGTTTCAAAAATGCGCTTTAAGCTTTACATTTAAAATTGTCATTTAAAATCTAACCTTGCCAGTTCTTCTTCTTTTTCATTAATTTAAATTTTCTGCATAGTGCAAGTGTGGCATGTGATATGTGTATGGAAGTATAGAAAGGAAGGCCTTAAAACTTTTTATTCTGTACGTTTTATGTTTAAAATTTTCTCTCACAGCTTTTATTTTCCTATGTCCTTTGACAAATTGTCGTGTGTCACGCTATTGCTATTTGTTTTTAAAAATTTATTCAGAAAAAGTCTCCTCCCTTTCACCTTTATATCCTATACTTCATTATTTTTCAATTGCTCACTGATCTCTCGCCATTATATTTTATTCAGCAGAAATTTAATAATGTTATAAATATGAAATGATAAATTAATTATCGGTAGGTACAAACTAAAATCATGATTGGTCAATAAAAGGAGGTAAAATTAGCATATTTTTCATGCACATTGCGAAGGTAAAATTCTTTAAGATCATGCACGATTTTAATGGTGATCTGTATGTAAAGTAGTGATTATGTAGATGGGATTTCAATGGAAAATAAAAATACGTACATTCTGAGATATATGCTCTACTGTGTATATTATGTGATTCTTGAGAATTTCGTACTCATCAATTTTGTCTTCAACTGATTTCAGCTCTTTTTTCCCTTCCATCATCCTTCTTATGTATTTATGTTTACCAAGAACGCCCTTTCACTTAATTAACAATCATTGAACTACAGCAACAAATAACTCATCGTCATCATCATCATTAATGTTTAGTTGAAAAGTTTTACTTCTATTACAGAAAAACCTAAAAAAAAGTGTACTCAAAATGTCTGGAAATGTGATTAGTTAGTTTAAATTTAACTACTCAAATTTAGGATAAAAATTGACATTTATCAAAAATAAAAATTTGAAAATATTAAAAGCCAATTTGAGCAAAAATAACATAAGTTTTGAAGATAAAAACTAATGCAATACCTTACTGCGTCTTTTTAATCTAAAAATCTAAAATAAGTGCATTTCAAACTTCCAATTTTTGCTCCTCTTAAATTTTCAATGAACCGGTAGATAAAGGCTGTGCAGAAGATTAAAATTCATATAATTATTATCGCATACTGTCTTATGAATTGCAAGAGCAGCTCACAACACAAAAAATTTGTTTCCCACGCAATTCATTTTGACTCTCAATTTCGTTGCATTTTGCACAAAACAAAAACTTCTTGTTGTACTTTAATTTCGTTTTTTTGTTCTTTTTCTCGTCTTCCTTCCTTTTTAAAGTCAAGATCGTTTTTTTCATGAATTGAATAAAAAATTATTATTTGCAGTTGGATGTTTAAATTATCCTTTATTCACAAATGTGCGTTGCTTTACCAAATTTCTTTATATTTTGGATTTGAGAAAATAAAATCATTTAATAATTAGTAATTCTTTTTTGATTGTGGATTATAATTTTACTATCTTCTGCTGAATTTTCGTGGATTAGATTTTGTCTGATTTTGTTTAAAATTAATTAAGTAGTTATAAATGTGAATGAATATGGAAATATCTACTGTAAACTCAATTGCTGTAATTTAAAAAAAAAAACTTTCCCTGTCTTGAAATTATAAATTAAAACCTTTTTTTTTACTAAAACAAATTTGTGCATGATCAAAATCAATTGATTTGTTTCCTAAAAACTTAGCATAAATGAAGTCAAAAAAAAAAAAAAATAAAATAAAGTTTTTATTGCAATTACACAATTGCACAGTGAATAATAACAAATTTTGAAAAATAATATAAAATCAGTTCGTAACATGGCACTATAATGCACACACTTTTTACATTCTTTTGTAGAAGCAATATAAAGCACATTAAAGCAATGGTAGCAGCACTTTATCGCTGATTAATGCCTTTTATTCATGTCGAAATTGCTGTTTGTTTGCAATTGCAATTGCACAAAATAAATGGAAAAAGAAGTAAGTATGTACACCGCACACCAAAAGCGTAAATATCAATATCAATTTTAATTGTACATCGACATAGTCTAAGGAAGGCATGGAGACGTTAAACCAAGTAATGATGGTACAATAAGCGTATTAGACACATAAAGCATAATACGCTGATTTTAGTGAATGTTTAAGATTCCAAAACTTTTAAATTTAACTAAATTGCTTTATAAGCATAATAATTCATTTAAAAAATAATTCCAAACTGTTGTTATTTCCAAGACATTATTTTCAAATAATCCTGCTAAAAAAGGCAATTGCAACAATAAAATTAAAATTGTTTATTAGTTACCAACTTTTTCAACTACTTTTTATTGCAAAAAGTTATTTTTACATACATACACACTCAAAAAATTGTACGATGCGTTTAGAAGTACAGAAGTGCAAGTGGCATGGTTTTGTTGAAGGTTTCAAAAGGAAATGATTTTTAATGTACTTCTTACCTTTTTTTATTTAATTTGTAGCAAAATTGCAATTTGTAATTGCACACATGTTCCCGATATAAATATGTATATATACATACATATTAATATTACTATTCCATCGTTCATCGCTCGTTCGTCGACGTTCCATATCATACCTTCACGTTCAATTGCTGTTATTATTGTTGTTAGTACATTGAGGCAAATATTGTGAACAAATACCAAATGTTGCTGTTGTAATAGAACAAGTAAGCGAATATATATGAAAAAAAAATTATGATCACGATTTGACGCACGATAAATGGCAGCAGCAGCAACAACAGCAGTCAAAGTATAGAAATTGAGAAGTTGATATTATGCAGCATATGAGAAAAAGGTATAATGCCACCTATATCTACTGCAATAGTCTCCTTTTCTTTTCCTCAATTCTGCATCATGTAATTGCAAATTTTAAATCTCATAAACATTAAAGGCGATGTGAAAGAAGAGGAAAGAGATATAAAGTAGTAAAAAAGGGAAAAATGATTTTTAATTTAATTGAAAATGATTAGAAGACATTAAGAGTAATATGTCTATAAGATATTGCAGTACTGATATCCGGCGATATGTTTAGTAGTTATTGAAGTCAGATTATTATGAGTTTGAATTTTGCAAAATTATTTATGACGAAAGAAAGCAAAATTTTCAGCAACATTTCAGTAGGTTCTGACAGATTTAGGGTTATGGTAAACAGGCAGTCAATTAAAACATTTTCAATTTTGCTCAATGTATTTAACGCATACATAAAAAATTCACATAATTCCATTCATCTCTAATAAAATCACCAACCATTAAAAGCACTCATTCAAGTCCACAGAATCATGAACTCATAAATAACTCATTAATTTACATTCCCACTGCATTTATTGACACTTAATTAAATTACCGATAAAATAAATTTGATAAACGCAACAGAAATTTTTTTCTCACACGAATTAATCGAGAATGTTTGTCACACGTTACATTTAAAAAGTGATCATAACTAAATTGTAGGTACGATGTCGAGAAAAAAGCGCAACGTAATTTTTTTCTAGGTTAATTTAATAATAGATAAAAAGCGAACTACTATTACAGCAGTTATGAGCAAATTTTTTTTTCTCAACTCTTTTTCGTTTTGATGAAATCACGATATGAAAAGTAAAAAAAATGAGAAGTTGAGAGAAGTAAGGAGGCACACACGTATTACATATATTGCATGTTGCTGTGTATTTTAATACAGAGCTTCATATATCCATAGAGTTCTTAATCGATTATTGACGTGCGGTTTTAAGAAGAAAACGGAGAGGATAAAAGAGGGACGTTAGTGAGGTAGGATGTTTTTGATTTTCAGAGACTCTAAAGCGCATTTTATAGGGATTCAGAATGATAAGATTTTCAACAGATTTCAGAAATTATTCCATTTCACTTTTTAATAAAGACGAGAAAAATGTATTAAACCCCTCATTTGGGTCTTCGACAATTTAAATGTGATACTGTAAGATGTAAAAACATAAAAACTTTATAATCATAATAATAATCCCAACGTTGACGATGATGCGAGTGAGGTATAAACGCAGCGAAACAAAACAAAAAAAACATAGTGAAGTAAGAAGTAATGCAATATGGTATTTACAACATAAAAGAATGCATGCAGAAGATATTGATAAAACATATTAATTTTTCCAGTTTTTCCAGTTTTCTGTTTTATTTCATATATTCGCTAAATGGATCGTCGAATGAACAAAAAAAAAAAAAATCTACAATTGCATGAAATTGTGTGTGCACTTCAGTGCAGGTCTCGGATGGCAATTTATGCTGCTGGATGATGTACAGCCTTTAATCTCTCACTCATCTCAATTCTCGAAAATAATAGCTTCAATATTAATAATGTGATTTTGCTTTGCCTGAAATTGAAAGAATTGAACGCGTTTTTCATACATTTAAATAAAAAGCTTTGGAAATATTTTTAAGTAATTTTTCCTTTATTGTTTCTTTCCGTCTTCTAAACTTCCTCGAAACTTGAAAACAATATTTCTTATTTTTTTGAGTCAAAAAATGTTTTTAAATTGTAAACTTTTTTGGACCTTCAACTAATATGTAAATTATAAATCCAAAATTTTATAATTGTAACAATTTCAGTCACTTTTAAATTATTCAAGACTAAATTTATCTCGTTTCTGTTGAATTTTCATCTTTGCCGAATTAAAATTTAGCAGTTTTAAAATATTTATCTATATTCAACAGAATTTTTGACCGTCTAGGTCTAGGATATCATTTTAATCAAAATAATCTTATTAATAAGACTCGTGATATTGTGATTAACTTGCTACAAATTTTTTATTTTAATAATTTTTGAGGTTCCATTTCCACATGATATCATGCCTATATGTGTGTGTTTTTGTGTAAATTAAATTAAACTTAGGTTAAATTAGAAGAAAAAAAATGTAGAAAATTATACACATCCATAATTACAATAATTACCATAATGCTCAGAGACTTAATTAATTAAGTTTAATTATAAGATACAAAAAAAGTAAAAATAAATATTGCACATTAAATAAATAAGATCTAAAACGTAAGTTTTTTTTTTTATTGTAATTTTTCTATTTTAGTGTTGCTCAATTGTTTCATTCTTTTTGCGGTATTTCTTGATGATTACAATTATTGTTCCTTTCGTAAATGTTTAATCTTTAGTTTAATTTATTGTTACGATATTCAACCATTTATTTACTTTTTTCTAACTTCAATTCAATATTTATAAACTGTCATCTTCTGAATGATATCTTAATTTTTAAATGACATGATGAAGAAATTCTTGTTTTTTCAAATTAACAATTTATTCCTCATGTCATCTACAAACTCATACTAACTGCTTACTTCTTTTTATACGTATATATTTTAGTTTTCTTTATTTTTTTTTTTATTTTTCATATTTTAATATTCTTATTCATTATAATATTTTTTTAGCTTTTAATTCAATGAATATCACTGGATTTGCGCCTAAGACGAGAATTTTTAATAAAAATTCTGCATCCTCATTTGATAATGTTTAAGAGATCATTTACAATAAGTTACAGTATTTTTTCATTTTAAAACTATTCCTATTTCATTAAAGATTTTTATAATATCAATTTTCAGTAGTTATAAGATTCTTTGATATGATTGCGCATATTTTTATTAAATTTAATTATTTGCTGTGTCAACTTTTGCGCTTTTATGAATGTTTAATAATCAATTTTCAGAAATGAATCATTAAAAGAAACTTTTGATGATAAAGATAAAATATGTAGACCTTACAGTGGTGAACTGATTTTTAGTGTGAATATTAAAAAAATTAAAATTTTATTGAAAATTCCTTTACAAAAAAAATTGTGAAATTCAGGTAGAAATGAAATTAAAAAAACTTCTAATTTCGGTTAAAAAAAAACGATATTTTCATTATAATGATTTTATTTTTTCTTTTGGATTGATCAACATATTCTAAGTCTTGAAAGATAGCAAAGAGATTGCATATTAAATTGTTTCACTTAATCATTCATTTATGTTTAAGGTATTACGTTATTTTTATAACTTAATTTTATTCACTTTATTTACTTTGTAATATTTCCAATATCATCGTTGTAGTCTCACGAAAGATTTTTCAAAAACAGCGAGTTGCGAAAAGTCAACAGTGAATTATTACAATTACTATTATTATTAGACACATTTTTTGGTAGTCACGAATCGGAACGTCTAAAATCATCATCGTTTTGCGATTGTGGTGAAGGCATATTCATATTTGCAGATGACGGCGGAGATGATGGTGAATCTGAACGCGGTGTAAGACGATTATTGAGCGATGTGGCAGCAGATGAAGCTGTCAAATTATTCAGTTGTGGTGGCAATAAATGTGATGCAAATGCAAAGCCTGGCAGTCCGGCTAAGTGGGGAAACAAAAATGGATTATTAACCGCAGCCGACTGTTGAAGTTTCTGATGTGGTCCATTAAAAAGTGCTTCTTGATAATTGTGTTGGTTAACCATTGGCAATTGACTTTTTAATGCTTCAAGTTTCATTGAAAAGTTTCTTGGATCGCCATACAGTCTTGCCAGCAATTCCGCTTGTAATGGATTTTGAAAGGCGGCAAATGTTTTAGGGTCAAAATTTGCAGCAGCCATAGCTGCGGCTGCATGGTGATGTGGATTAATATGAGTATTCGGTGATGCACGATCACTCGTTGATAAAAGCTTTCGATGTAGGTTTAAATTGGAACTATGACGATCTCGTGATCTTTTATTTGGGAATTTTGCATTACATCCGTCAATGTTACAGACAAATGACATTTGTTCATTCGAGAATTGTGACTTTGAGCCACATGCTGAACATTTTTTCATTCCATTTTGATCTTCAATTATAATTCCATGCTCACAACATGGCGATCGATTCTCCTCATTGTCTCGTTCACGATCAGGTGTTGGGGTACGTGATCGTGATCTGACTGGACTTGGCGGTGTATTATTAATGAGAAAATTGAGTGGTGGAAATTGTGGACCGAGGATGTTCGTACCATTCATGAAGGAATTGAAAGCACCTGCATTTTGTGACATTTGTTCAAGTTGTCGTAAAGTTGTGCTGGTTTGATGAAAATTTTCAAATTTGCTGCTAAGCTTATTATTATTCATACTTGAAAAATCGTTTGAAGATCGCGACTGATCGACTCTTCCATTTACTCGATTCTTTACTGACAAATTCAATGTACCATTCTCATCTTCTTCTTGTGACTTGTTATCTTCAGCACCTGAATTTCCATCATCTTCTTCCTGTTTGCATTCAATTGGTTCTTTTTTCAGTTTAACAACATTTTCGTTGTCATTTTTATTATTCCTATCAGCACCATCAAATCCATTATTTATTTTTATTTTCTTATTTTGCGGAGACGTAGCTCTTTCACCACAATCATAATTTGGCTCTTTCTTAATTTTAGTCATTTCATCACTTGATAAATGCTCATCATTTTCCATCATCATCATCATCATATTCACAGCAGTTGTCGGTGACATTGAACATTTTGTTGGATTTTGATTTTTACGTTTACGTTTACTTGAATGATATTGACTCTGTGAAGCGACTGAATGCTCGTCCTTTGGTGGATCAGTTGAGGTTGATTCTTCATTACTACTTTCATTATTAGCACCATTTATCATGTCATCATTTAATGGAGATTTATTGTTGCTCATTTTAAGACTAAAATCTTGAGGTTGATCATCATCAGCTCGATTAGTTCCATAGGATTCGGAATCAATTGGTGAGTGCATAAAACTCATGTTGGGCTTTACATCATCTGAATCGGAACTGATTCCATTGTCAATATTAATGTCATCATCATCATCTTCAATTTCATCATCACTATTGCTATTGTTGTCGTTACTTTCAGCCCTTGAAAGTCTACGGAGTGCTTCCATGCTCTTTTGTTCCTCAAAATTATCACGACGACTTTCATGTTGCCGTCTCTGTTGTTCATGCTCTTTCATTCTCAATGCATCAAGGTTCTGCTTAAAATCTAAGCCAGCAAGTTGTTGATGACGTAAATCACCTGGTGGAAGAAGTGGAAATGGATTAAATGGATGCATTGGAAGTGAACCAGGAGGAGGTAATAACATTGGATGTGGTTGAGCACTTCTTCCATCATGTGGTGATATTTTACGTCTTAAATGAGGTGAATGGAGTTTTGGATTTGGATTTGCGCTATGTCGATTGCGTGAACGTCGGGAACTAAACATCATGTTGCAGCCATCAACCGTACATTTGTGCATCTCACGTAAATGTACAGCAGAGAAGTGAATTTTTAATGCACCTTTATCGCAAAATGTTTTAAGGCAAACATTACACTGAACACGCTTCTTTCCAGTACTAGGATTTATAAATTGAATGCCTAAATTTGGTGGGATTGTTCCCCATTGTCGTTTTGGTGGTGTCTGTGACTTTTGATGATGTTGATGCTGTGATGAATTCAACGGTGGAGATTGTGATGACATTTCTCCATGTTTTGATGAAAACTTATTATTATTATTACTGCCACGACTTAAATTTAACACATCCATGTCTGAGCTTTTGGATTTTGCCAAGTCATATGGATTTGTGCTACTTATATCTATTCTCTCATTAATTTTTGGTGATTGTAAATGATGATCAGACTTTGATGATGATTGTGATGTGTGATGTTGGGGAGCACCAGCTGCCGCTTTTGCTGATGCCAATAAATTTGGAAATGATTGAGCTACCAATGATGCGGCTAATGAATGATTTAATGAACTAGCTAGTGACATTGGTGGGATTGGAAATGGTAAGTGACTCATTGACAAATTCATGAAATTAGCCGGTAAATTTCCAGCTGAAGCATTTGAAGAATCTGAAGCTGATGAATTTCTACGTCTCTCTTTTTCTTTTCTCATTTGTTCTTCATGTTGCTGTTGTAATTGATGTAAAGCTTCTGGACTAAATTTTGGTGTTTGCATTCCTGCAGCTGTAAATGGATTTAGACCCATTTGATGTGCTGCATTTAGCTTACGAAAATCAAATGGCTGCATGTTTTGCAGTCTATTTAATGGATGTGATGATAAGTCTCTTGTTGGTGATGATGCCGGCGATCTGTTTGAATTATTCATATTGCCAGACGTGTTTTGATTATTATTACTATTTGGTGATGATGATGGACTTTTAAAAAATCCACTTCCCATATGATTTGGTGTCAAACCTGTCGCTAATTTTTGGTGCATTTGAGACGCAAGTTGAAGCTGTGAATGTTGTAGTTGACTCAAATGCATGTTTATTGGATGCTTTGCTAAATCTGGTGATGACAGTTGACGACTTGGTGACATAACCATCGGCAGAAATTTTTGTGTTCTTTTCTCGTCTTAGCTTTGGTGAAGTTTAAAAGTTAAAATTTGTTATTCATACAAATTTTTGATTTTCAATCTGCAATGAACAAAATATAAATAAATTAAATTAAATTTCAGAAAAAATTCACATGTCATGAGTTCCTGAAAAAAAATTTGTAACGCCGCATATGAAAAAATCCCGCAAGCTGAATGAAGCAATAAAAAATGAGAGATTTTGTAACAAAATTTGTAGGTCGAAAAATTCTACGAAAAAGGTGGAGATGATTGTGCAGAAAATAAAATAAAATTTGTTCATATTGTGTACGATTATAAAACATGTGTTTTATTTCATTTCAATTCTCTCTCTTCACTTTTTCCTTTCTAGTTAGCTGCATTTTCAAAAAATAGACAACAACTTTTATTTGGATAATTCTTTTTGACTGTTACTGCTTTGTTGAAATTAATCAAATATTTTGATGAATATTTTGAAATAATTCAGTTTCGAAAATAATCAAATAAGGTAATGTTAAATGCTAACTTAGATTTGTTTTAATTTTGATAACCAAGAATTTGCTAAGTACTTTATTTTGAACTTTTTATTAATGTATCAAAAAGTGAAGATATGCGCTACTAAAAAGATTTCAAAACAATATTATTACTCATGAATGATTTGTACTATAAAAAAATGATTTCATGAAATGTTTCCGATGGTACGACGACGACTATGATGATGGAGCTACACATGTCACTTTTTAATCGAGTTTTTTTTTCTTACACTTTGTGCCATATTTTTAATTTCTAATAAAGTAAGGGGAAAATTTTTCAGTGTATTCGTTAAATACCGTTGAAATTTTAAACAATTCACGATTGAATAGAAAAAGAGACGAGAAAAATAGAAAAACAAATATTTTTAGAGTCTCATTTAATTGCGTGTGATTTGAATCAGTTAGACAGGCATAACTGTAGCTGATATTGTTTCAAGGAAATATCATTTTTATTCTCTTGGTTTGTGTTTCAATATTCATAAACTAATAGTCTTCTATGAGTCATTTTTTTTGCGGCTTATTAATAAGTCTGAAAGTCGTTCATTTTGTATGTAATTAAGATCGTCTGAGTTTTTGCTCAAAAAATTGATTTAGTGAATTTAATTGAATTTTTCATCATTTGACTTTGAGTAATTGGATTCAGTTTTCAAGTATCTAAATCATTAAAGATTCTAGTTTTGCTTTAATACATTTCATCACATAAGTGACACAAAAATAAAAAAAAATCAAGGTAGTTACCTAATCCAAATAATCAACAAATTAAAATTGAACATTGACCTAAAATTATTTCATTCCATCACCTTAAGCAACAATCATATTGATCATGAAAAGACCCCTCGTAAAGCGTGCCCAAATTAAATGCGAAAAAATTACCAAAGATTATTTATAGTTCACACACTATCATCAATAATGACGGCAATAGCAGCAAGAAGGTAAAAAATTAAAAGTTTGAATAAAATTAAAAATCACAGAGTCACATAATTTGTAATGTTTCCCTCTGCCGTGAGAAGTAAACGTTCAGAAATAAAAACTTATTGATCGTTGAATGTCAATAATTAATGTCTTACGTTTTCGTCAATTTTCAACAATTATTTTGTTCCAATGGTGATTTAGCAACAACAAGAAATTTTTTTTTCATAAACATTTCAATACGGACAATTAATCGATAAATTTTTTACGGTCTGTATAATAATTTTATGTGTATATATTTTCTGTGAGCGTACTGTGCCTGGTTAAATGTCATTTTGATGTGACCTTCAATAATCGCGTACATTCCGAAAAAAAAAAATAAAATATTTTTATTTCTGAAAAATCACTATTGTTGTTATCTCATCTAGCAATACCTAACAATCCTTTTATTAGACAAAGACAGACTGCTCTATCGATTGTCATCGATTATTTATAGTACTTAATAATTATTATTTACTCAATAATCCGGAATAAATTTACTTATATGAGCATTTACAACCTGACTCAACAAGTCAGTACTTTTGAGTAGAACAAGGAGACATACTCTCATGAGATGTATAAAAAGGCAAATTGAAAACTTCGATTATACTATTGAGAAGGAGGTCTCAAATAATTTATTAAATTTCGATTCCCAATAAAAATTTTTAAATTTAATTTTCTACAATTATTTTAAAATAAAAGTTCAGACGCTTAACTAACACTCTAATTATCCCAGGAACTGCGTTTCTAGGGTATATCCTTATGGTATGGGTTATACCCTAGAAACCCACACCAAACTTGACACATATGAATTAAATTTACGAATTAAAATAATAACTATTTACCTATGTTCAGCCATAAAACTTCATATCTAAATTGAATTTCTTCAGTTGCTCTTTATCTTTTTAAATTATTTCTGTCTCCATTTCAATATTTTTTCCATCCGCATTAAAATCATTTTATATTAGAAGTAGTAAAAAATTGCAACATTAAAAGCTAACCCGCAACCACAGCAGCACCAGCAGTTACAAGTAATCGACAAGCCGGAATTGACAATGAAAAAACAAATCAAATCGACTGCCGTGCAACAAATAACATAAGACACAAAAGTATTGACTAGTACGTATGAGACATATAATTACATTTATTATAATGTTAAATGTGACACATATTTCATAAAGATTGTATTATACATAAAAAGCCTGTGATTATATCCACCTGGAAACCTTGAATCGTTTTTGTCTTGCTGGTGTTGTTGCTGCTTGTGCCTTGCAGGAATAGTCTTGATGGATATAAATATACAGTACCATTTTATGTTGAGACATTTATTTCATGCAATCATCAACAATACTTTAAGTTAAGCCAGCTTATTTCTGCAAAGTTAGTGTCACTAATTTGTAAAAAATGTTCTTACATTCAGATTCTAGAAGACCACTTTTAAATATGACAAAATATTGTAAAAGCAAAAAATATCATAAATTTAATGGCTCTTGCATCAATTTAGATCACTAATTTGATGATTAAATATAAAAGTCCATTAAAAATTTAATAAATCTTTTAAGCCACATAGGTTTCCCGTTACAATTTTCATATGCATACACTCATACTCTCGTATTTGATGAATGATTAAAGAAACGCGAATAAAAAAATATAAGAAGAAATAAATTTTAGTAAAGTGTTTTTACAAACAGCAAGTGAGTACATAGACTCACATAATAAACGATAAAGCACCGGTTACGTTTCGGTGAGTCCATCAACTAATTAAAAGACATCACTTTTGTTTCTTTAACAGTACACGTCGCCCGGGCATTGGGGCGAATGAGCGATCATAGAGAAGCACAGTTTTTTTTTCTTCTTTAAGACGAGCTCACAATTACTAGAGCATATATCGCATAATGTGTTCACATTTTTCTTATGGTCAAGTCAAATCAAGTCATAAATAATTCCGTGATGTGTCATGTTATGTTTCTTTTCTTCATGTGTGTGCACGGGACCGTATTGCAATAAAAGGCAATCTTTTTTGGATGGCACTTTTTTCTCAAAATTTATGGCATTTGAAATTCAATTTTGTTGCTCATGCTTTTTCTTGATCATTTCATGCTGATAAATTGAATTAATTTTACGTTTACTTTTAGAAATAATTAATTTAATTAATGGTAAGCAAAAATTATTTAATGTGGAATTAAAGAAGAAATGATGAAGCACATTAGATGATGATGAATGAATAAGTTGCATGAAAATATTTAGAAATGTTGTGGACTCATTAGCACGGAGATTAAACACTGAAATATTTTCTTTACAAAAGTTTTAAAGAGTTCAAATCGTGAAGGTTATGGTAAGGATTGAGTGAGTTTTAATTCTTATCACCAAAAATTATTTAAGAACACAACAAGTTTTGAATCTAATCGATTAAAATCAATTCAAATGAAACAAAATTATGCAAAATATAAAGCATCATATCCTCCCACACACGAGATGAAAGTGGAGAAGCGCAAAGCAGAAATAATATTATAAAAAATGTGTGTATAGTTCATACAAATGTGTTCGATTACAGCAAATAACAACAGCAAAAAATAAAAAAAACTAAAAAGAGATAAAGTAAAATGAGAGGCATAAATATGAGAAGATAGCGCCTAAAGCCATTTCATGTTGATTCTATAACCGACCATGCACTTTAAAGTACAATATAATCTTTAATATCACAGCGAATCATATTAAATTAAATAAATGTTTCGCGTTATGAATTGCAATTGAGCTGGGACTTTAATTGTATAATTTTCATTTTTTGTGCATAATTAATTGCTGTATCGCAAAAAATAATATGAATGCTCTGTGTGTGAGTGCTGCACACAAGAGGAACAGGAGGAGTCGATTTATATTTTTCTTACATTTCTTCAACATTAAATGTGTTTAATTTAAAATTTAAATATTGACAGTAATTTATCAACACTTCATTGCGTTTTTTCAAACTTTTCGTGGTTCTTGTAATTTTTTTTCCATCTTTCTTCTCACAGAAAAAAGAGTTGCGGCTTTTTAAAGCGAGACATGTCGATTGGACATATTGATGGTGTATCTAAAAAGGAATAATAAGACAGAATTTAATAAGTACGAGAACGAGTATTTACTTGACGTTTTTTGTATGCCTTTTAAAGACTTGTCGTTGACTGCTATCATTATTTACAATAAAGAGTTCGCTGAATTAAAAATTAGTATATTATTATTCTAAGGATGTCTACAGTTAGGAATTCATAAGCAAATTTAATTAATCTTCTAAGTTAAATCACTATCTCATAAAATGATAGATGAAGTAATTCAAAAAATTTCCCCCAGTGTATCGCAACACAAGCACCGCAAATCTAATAATGATGATCATCAACAATGTCATGATTTACATTATAATTATTACATTTAAAATTGACTATGGTGATATTTTTCTCTCTCGCTATTTACAAACCATCATCCAAGTTGATGTTTGTCGTGAGCACAATGCATGAAAATATATGACAACAAGAAAATATTTTGTCGTTAATTAAAAGCTTAAACATCATTTCGCGCATGTCACCAGAAAAGAGACTTTTGTGAGTATGTGGGTATAAATATGACAATTTTGGCAGGTGCTAATGAGATTATTAAAGTGCTATAAGCATGACGAATGGATGTATACTATGGATGATTGAAATATGATTAAAACTAAAGTTGCTAGTTATCTCACACAAGTGCTAATTAACTTCCACGCATCGCGTGTAAGTTATTTGTTTCACCCAAAAAGCCCATTTTCGAGTTCACTATGTTCCCACCACTTTTATGAGAAGTTTTTGGTACCAAAATGTGCGTCTCGATGAGTAGATTCATAATCTGCAGGAATTTTTCAATTTAAAGGCCATTAAAGGGGTCAAAAAGCCAAAAAACTGATTTTTTCGGTCATCAAATTTTGTTATCAGGGTCACAGCTTAACCATTAGACTTTCAGGAACTGATTCTTTTGCCATATGATCAGGCAATACAAGCGCCCAGGGGAATGGAAGCTAACTTTTTGATATGTGCACAACTTTATAGACCTTTGGACAGTCAAAATAGGGCCAAAAAACGCTCAAAATTGACCATTTTTGGCACCGTTCTCGCTTATATTAAGCTCAAATTGACTAATTCAAAAACCATTTCGGGGTATTTATGTCTAAAATGTATAGGCCAAGTTTCAGCCAATTTCGTCCATATCTGTGTCCACAAGGTCCATTTTTCGTTTTTTTGGGTACGCATGGCAGGATGAAGTTATGAAAAATTTTTTTTGGTCCTAATGGTCTCTAACCACCGATATACAACATAATTAGTCGTTTTTTACCAAAATTTTTATCTTTTTCCTAAAGTTTTTAACTTCCACGCATCGCGTGTAAGTTATTTGTTTCACCCAAAAAGCCCATTTTCGAGTTCACTATGTTCCCACCACTTTTATGAGAAGTTTTTGGTACCAAAATGTGCGTCTTGATGAGTAGATTCATAATCTGCAGGAATTTTTCAATTTAAAGGCCATTAAAGGGGTCAAAAAGCCAAAAAACTGATTTTTTCGGTCATCAAATTTTGTTATCAGGGTCACAGCTTAACCATTAGACTTTCAGGAACTGATTCTTTTGCCATATGATCAGGCAATACAAGCGCCCAGGGGAATGGAAGCTAACTTTTTGATATGTGCACAACTTTATAGACCTTTGGACAGTCAAAATAGGGCCAAAAAACGCTCAAAATTGACCATTTTTGGCACCGTTCTCGCTTATATTAAGCTCAAATTGACTAATTCAAAAACCATTTCGGGGTATTTATGTCTAAAATGTATAGGCCAAGTTTCAGCCAATTTCGTCCATATCTGTGTCCACAAGGTCCATTTTTCGTTTTTTTGGGTACGCATGGCAGGATGAAGTTATGAAAAATTTTTTTTGGTCCTAATGGTCTCTAACCACCGATATACAACATAATTAGTCGTTTTTTACCAAAATTTTTATCTTTTTAAAAAAGATTTTAACTTCCACGCATCGCGTGTAAGTTATTTGTTTCACCCAAAAAGCCCATTTTCGAGTTCACTATGTTCCCACCACTTTTATGAGAAGTTTTTGGTACCAAAATGTGCGTCTCGATGAGTAGATTCATAATCTGCAGGAATTTTTCAATTTAAAGGCCATTAAAGGGGTCAAAAAGCCAAAAAACTGATTTTTTCGGTCATCAAATTTTGTTATCAGGGTCACAGCTTAACCATTAGACTTTCAGGAACTGATTCTTTTGCCATATGATCAGGCAATACAAGCGCCCAGGGGAATGGAAGCTAACTTTTTGATATGTGCACAACTTTATAGACCTTTGGACAGTCAAAATAGGGCCAAAAAACGCTCAAAATTGACCATTTTTGGCACCGTTCTCGCTTATATTAAGCTCAAATTGACTAATTCAAAAACCATTTCGGGGTATTTATGTCTAAAATGTATAGGCCAAGTTTCAGCCAATTTCGTCCATATCTGTGTCCACAAGGTCCATTTTTCGTTTTTTTGGGTACGCATGGCAGGATGAAGTTATGAAAAATTTTTTTTGGTCCTAATGGTCTCTAACCACCGATATACAACATAATTAGTCGTTTTTTACCAAAATTTTTATCTTTTTCCTAAAGTTTTTAACTTCCACGCATCGCGTGTAAGTTATTTGTTTCACCCAAAAAGCCCATTTTCGAGTTCACTATGTTCCCACCACTTTTATGAGAAGTTTTTGGTACCAAAATGTGCGTCTCGATGAGTAGATTCATAATCTGCAGGAATTTTTCAATTTAAAGGCCATTAAAGGGGTCAAAAAGCCAAAAAACTGATTTTTTCGACCCCCCAAAAATTTTTCTCGGTCGCGCTATCGCTATCGCGACCTCGAATAATTTTACACCCCATTTAAAGAATTTTTTAAAAGAAAATTTTATTTTCTTCTTGATAATTTGTTAAAAAAAAAGATTTAGTAGCATTTTTATTTTTTTATTATTATAGTTTTTGGCGATCTATACTTCATATTCTTTTTTCTTAAGTATAAAATGTTAATCATAAACTTTACTAAACTGCTAAAAAAGTAGTCTGTATTAATATTTGTGAAATTTGCATTTTATAAATTCCTTAATGTACGAAATGGCACTTTTAAGTAACGTTTTAGGTCCATTTGGGAGTTGTGAAGAGCTGTGCGGAATGAAACGAAGTGAATGAACCATTGCTGAGCGAATACTTATACTTATGAAATAGAAGAATATGAAGTACAGCTCGAACGTTAAACATAAGAATTACATTCAATTTGTTTTTTTTTTCAAAAATTTTGTAATATTATAATAAGTGTATTTATAATCTATCATAAGTCAAGCGTGGAAGTTCGTGGCTTTCTACGTAAGTCGTGTTTTTTCCATTTTTCTTTTCTTCTTTTTCTTTTATTTTTTAACAATTTTTTTTCTGTTTCTTTCAATTGAATAGTCTTCTTCCTCATCACATCCCATGCTCGTACATCGCTTCTTACGTCTTTTTTTTCATTTATGAATATTGTATTGAATGCGATACAGATTAAAAGAGAGGCACATTATTGTAATAAGTGGCAATGGCACTTCCATAATTTCTTAGCTTAATTTTTACATGCTTGAATATTTTTTTAGTTTCACTTTGGGATCGTTCACTTACTTTGTAACGTTCTGAGGGGGGGGGGGGGTACCAGCAGTAGTTTATTATAGTCTATTGTTATTGAAAACGTTACGAAGGTGGAGGTCAAAAACCTGAATTTTAGCGACAAAATATTTCTGTACCATTTTATTATTTTTAACAAAATTAACACATTTATCCTAGAGTAACTTAAATAATGTATGACTTATTAAAATGCGCTTTAAGAAAAAATATGTGACTTGCATCATTACTTAGAAATTTTCATTCATTAATTTTTGTGACTAATTTTTTTTTTTCATTGAGTTCACAATTCACAAAGAAAAAATTTTCATTGTCTCATAAGTTTTTATGTATCATCATATTAACAAGTAATGCAATAGAAATTCTTGATTTTCTTGTTCCTTCTTTCCTCATATTCTTCTCAATATGATTAGAAAAATTTTTTATTGATTTATTGAGGCACAAACTTCTTTATTCCATTCTGAAACTCTTTTTTGTCTTTGACACATTATAATTCTCGTTGTGATTTATTAGAAAGCCCGTTCACAAGTTCTTCTTCGCATTTTATTCTTTGGTATCAAATCATCATGTGCTTACTACTTTTGTACAGCAGGTTTTAACAATGGTAAGACGAAGAGGAACAAGAATCCAATAGAAATTTTTTATGGATATTAAAAAGAAGAAATCTATTAGTAACTAAGACAATGAGAATTTGTAGCTTAAGATGTGGACAAATAGAATTAAATGGTTAGTTTGAGTTGGAAATGGTGTTTTAACGCATTTTAAAGGAATTTAAATAAAAATTCTGGATTATTTTATTTTATAAAATTCTTATAAATTTCTGAAAAAAAAAACGATTTTATTAAAAATCAAAATAAGTATTTAAATTTTTAAATCTTCAAAATAAATTATTTTAGACTAAATTGTTCGGTCAAAGAGTTCAAATCTTAAAATTCCATTTAAAAACTGGTTAAAAACTAAACAAAAAGATTAAAATTCTCAAAACGATAGAAAAATTATTGTCACCTTTATTAAGAGAGAATTAATATAATTTTAATTCCATTGTTCACAAGAATCTTTTCATTTCCGAGCATCGGCATGGAATTTTATGAAAAAAATGAAACACAAAATGAGCAGTTACAGATTCTACTTTAGTCTTTTCTTTTGATTCTATTGATGAAAAAAGTCTCCTCCATGAATACTAATTGTATTGTTGCTAGTTATTATTTCGTAAGATTAAAATAAGCGATTAGGCAGTGACGAATTTTTCTTTCAAGTCATTAACATTTCAATTAAATAACGAAATTGAATCGAGTTTAAGGTCATCAATGTTTGCTATTGCTATTGGTATTTTAAAGCTAATTTTTAGGCACAAAATTTCTTTCTTAATTTAGTTCAATTAATTTTCAACTTAATGACTTTTGTTGGTTTTTGTAATTTTCATCAAGTATAGTCAAGAGCAGGTGATTCTTGAATGTGTACTAAAAGTGTTTTGATTTAATATTTTCTGTCGAAAGCAGAAATCACTTCAGAGCACAAATAAAATTTAAAGCAGACATGCAGTCGGCAAACAGATCATAACTATGAATGTACAGGAGTACGCCAATAACAGTACAAACGACTTAATAAACTATTGGGCTGTTCAAAAGAAAACCGGCCACTTTAGAAAAATATAAATATCTCTGCGATGGAAGCAAGTTAACGCATGAAATAAAAAGTTAAATACGTAATTTTGAAAATGCAATAAACCAACAGTTAGAAAAGTTTTCAATTGTGTAAGGAAAGTCGGAAAAACTCGTGGAAACTTAGCTAACAATTTATATGAAATTTTTTGCATGATTTTTCTCAGAAGTTTTCCACTATTCAAATCCTAACTTACTTACTGTAACATTCTAATCTTATAGAAGATTAACAATCACTATAAGTTTGAATTTTTCCATCAAGAGTTTTTCATGAATCACGAAAAATGTGAAATTTTCGCATTTTGAGAAAATTGTTGATTTTTCACTCGTTTTTCACTTTTATGAAAAACTAATTATACTGTTATGGTCGTATAACTAATAGCTACACATTAGAATGAGTATATTTTGAAAAATCTCAAGTTTTGATTTCCTTAGTTTTTCCGATGATTTTTCCAATGTCCAAAAAGCTTTTCATTTTCGAAGTTTTTCTATTGAAAACTGTAGCTGTTAGTAATACAATCATAACAGTATAATTAGTTTTTCATAAAAGTGAAAAATGAGTGAAAAATCAACAATTTTCTCAAAATGCGAAAATTTCACATTTTTCATGATTCAAGAAAAACTCTTGATGGAAAAATTCAAACTTATAGTGATTGTTAATCTTCTATAAGATTAGAATGTTACAGTAAGTAAGTTAGGATTTGAATAGTGGAAAACTTCTGAGAAAAATCATGCAAAAAATTTCATATAAATTGTAAGCTAAGTTTCTACGAGTTTTTCCGACTTTCCTTACACAATTGAAAACTTTTCTAACTGTTGGTTTATTGCATTTTCAAAATTACGTATTTAACTTTTTATTTCATGCGTTAACTCGCTTCCATCGCAGAGATATTTATATTTTTCTAAAGTGGCCGGTTTTTTTTTTTTGAACAGCCCAATACATTCAATATTCAATATTCAAATAAAACCTCCTTTTAATTAAAAATTCAAACATTCAGGTGAACGTTCAAATGGGAAAAAAATTGTTCAATTGCGACAATCAAATAAAAATTTCAGCAAACTTGTCATTAATATTCATAAAGCTGACCACTTGCTTTGTTAGAACGAACACCCAGTGCATTGTAAAAGCAACAGAAAAAGTATTAAAAAATGGTCATTTTTTCATTTATTGTAATTAATTTTTTACAGCCCAATTAACTACTATTGCATGCAGCGGTCGTCGTAGTATATTATTACTTTAAATTCCGACAATTAAGCGACACATTTTTATTCCCTTTTGTACATTTTCCTCAGAATGAATGCAATTCAAACAGTAGCATGTGATTTTTCATTCTTATGCAATTAACATTAGAGTCGTGTCCACTTATGAGCTCTAAATGACTGAGAACTCTCTTTCACTTTGATTTTTCATATTTTTTTGTCAGCAATTATGGCATGTTAATTTTTTTATGACACCCAGCCATGTGTATATGTGTATTGCATGCTTCATGAGTATCAGTGAGAATTGCAAATAAAATTTTTGCTGTTTATTCTTCTCAATCTGTATATTGCAATTATGTATGCAACGATATGGACATAAAATCGTGGTGTAATCAGTACGAGAGGAAATTAAGAAGTGTCTCCGAAATTAGATGGATAAAGCGCATTTTAAATTTTTAATACTCTAAAAAGCTTCAGAAATACTCCAAAAAGTTGCATTCAAATAAATTAAAAAATTTTTTCGCGACAAAAAAGTCATCACCATCGCATGTGAGAGCAGAAAAGTGACAGATAAAAACAGAAGAATCATAAAAATCATTTTTATTGCATCATTATAAGTATGAAACTAAAGAAATATCAGAGCGAGAGAGAAAGATTAAGAATGATGTAGATTATATTTTTATGATTTTCTTCTCTGTTGTGCTGTTTTTGCAAGAAAGGTTTTGCAGGAAGAAGTGGACATGACAATTTGAGACAAAAACATGGGAAAATAAAAACATTTTGTCTTCTTTTTCATTTTTGCATTTTTTTCGTATATCACTGTGGTAACTTTTATGAGACATTGAGACAAGACATAGAAATTTATTAACATCTCGACTATTTTATTCCTTTTGGCAAGAGGAACATATTTATGCTAATTTTAGGTCGATCTTTGGTACGAATTCTCAGAATTCCATGCAAGCGCATATCACAGTGCTTCTAACTGTGTTTGGAATTTTAAATGCTTCACAATTTTCCTTTATTTTTATCAAATTGTTTAGCCTTCAGGCTAAGTTTTAGTTTCGAACATATAAAAATTATAAAATTAGAAATTATGAACAAAATAAAAGATTTAATTGGTTGTTTTACTGTAAACAATCTGTGGAATTTTAATGAAGCTAGATGACTTGATGGTCGTCATCATCATCATTTTCGACATTTTGTGAAGGCGATGAAAATTTTGATTTGAAAATAGAAACTGTTGGATATGAACTTGAAGGACAATTTCATGGCTTTCTGAATTTTTTAGGACTTTATAAAAAATCTCAAAAATTTCTTTTTAATAAAAAAGAATCTACAAAGAATCGATTATTTCTCTTCCTCTTCTTCTCGTATATAAGAACCATCTCATTCTCAGTTCTCATTATCATCACTATTACAGACAATTACTCTACAACATACACACCATGAATTAATGACAAAATGTGAATGAGTTTGGGAAATGAGGAGACAAATAATAGACATGGATATAAAAGAATCATCATGAGCAATCAACAGCAGCAGCAGAGAATGAGACATAAAAAAGAGAGAGAAGCTGCAAAAAATAGAAATGATGAAGAGAAAAACTTGTTTTTCACATGTCAATATTTTTATTGTAACTTTTTTTATGAATTAGCTGTTTTTCATGACTGTTTGCCTATGAGAAGGGCAATAAATATTGAAATATTTAGCTAGGTTAATCGGTTTTATAGCTTGCACTTATTGATGTTTATTATAAAAATATGAGCTTGAATTCTATTCTGAACTTCAATTGAAATATATGAAATCATCGAAAATCTACAAAAATATCAAGTGCCTATGAACCACTAAAAGCTCTTTTACAAACCTCACATCACAGTCAATCTTTCTATTTTTCACGTCAATTAATTCACATTTATTGAAGATTATAAACAATTTCTTCTTGCCATTTGGCTTGTCTACATCATTGAGCGTATTTATGGCGATGATAGAACGCATTTAAGAGAAAATTATACTCATGATTGAGATGCTTTATTGATGACAATTGTCATTAAATTTTTTCTTCTTTTCCTACATCATACATAGCTTCTTTTATATATTTTGTGTTGTGTCATTAAAAAATGTTAAATAATTGAGAAATGAATTGAAATTACTAGGAAGGAAAAAAGTCTTTGTAATGGTAATGAAAATTATTCATTTTTGATGCTGTTAGGTATTTATGAATGGATGAATGAAAGAAAAACCGTTCTCGTTGCTTACTGTGAAGATTGTTCTTATTACTATTCATTTCTGAATGAATATTGGTGCTTGTATAAAAAGAGCAACTTTTTTTTCATTATTCATGTCTTTTGAAATTTTCTGAACATTGTATCAGCAACTTGCATATTCTAATTAATATTTTATGCTACTTAATTGGTTGGAATAAGTAGAGAACTTGTAGTTCTTTTGTGCCTCATGACATTTCTCGTTTGCAGTCATTTGTAATGACTTTGTTAAAAAGAGGTAATTAACGATTAGATATGAATCTTAATGGCTGAAATTAGCTGTTATAGAATTGTCATTGGAATGCGATCATAAATTGATTTTTTTGTTCCAAAAGTAATATAATTAGGAGTAACAGAACTGGTATAATTTTTTTTGATTGACATTTTTGAAAGTAGGTTTTTTTTTTGGACAACAACTCCCAAAAAAATTAATTTTTACAAATCAACAAGGAAAAAATTAAGTTTAGGATTGTTTTCGTTGATAGATTCGTTAGATGCTTTACCGTAACATGAAATTAAAAATATATATTTCTTTTGATAGTTGTCAAAAAACCATTGACAAATAATTTCGTGATTAACTCATTTTCATCCAATTTTAAATCCAAAATTCCTTTGATATTCTCATTAATACTATTTGAATCTATTTTTTAAATTTCAATTAAATACAAAAAAAAGAAGACATTCCACAGTAAAAAGTCATAATTAAATTGAATTGACATGACTATTAATCATCTCCTCATATATTCCACAACTTAATAAGAATGCATACGTATACATTCAAATAAGTAAGTCTTTCTGAATTATACAAAAAGTCATTAATCGAATCAAAGAATGGAAAAAAGAGAAAAATTTCAATTCAAGAATTTGTCGCTTTTATGTCCATGGAATGAAGAAGATCTCCAAAATTCAATGTGGTAGACGGGAAATAAGTTTCGTTATACAAGAAAAGAACAAAATCATAAAGACACGACAAAATTTTTTTTTTCAGCAGCAGAATCACTGAGCATTCAATAGCCTCATAATATACAATAAACATTTTATTTAATTTACGTCTTCACTTTCTTTCTTTTCTTCTTATTATTCTGTGATTTTTCTTCTTTTTTTTCTTTCTTGTGGTGCTGCTCATTTTTAAGGTTCTTTTCTATATATTTCGAAAGAATGAACCTCATTTTTGAGGGTTATGAAAAAGTAAAATTGTTTTATCAATGAAAATTGGAATTTATCGAATGTTATGCATGCTTATGTATAGAATCAAAAATCTTCGTAAAGCGCATTTGTATTAACAAATTTTATTTCAAGTGTTGATCTTTCAAAACTGTGTAAAAATAAGCTGCTCTATATCTAGTTAAGCTTTCAAAATATAATTTCGAAACGAATTTTCTTGAGAATCAAAAGTTAGACAAACTGACAAAATTTGAATAAAACTTGATAGTTTTCTAAAAAAATGCTTTCAAAAAAGTCAATACGATCATCGTTTCCGTACGTTTGAATGTGTGCATGTAGAAATTAATTTATTGAAAAATTAGAAGAGATTGAGCCACACTCAAATTAAATTATTGTCTATTTTTTCATCCTTAATCGCTGTGAATAAATCTCATTGTTTTCACATTCTTTCAATTAAACTTCTTTCAATTCTTATTACAACTTTTTAAGTTATCTATTGACTATGATCTTTAGTATATAAGATAGATATTTTTATTACATTAATATCACGCTCACTCTCGAGTCGCGAATAAATCGATTTTTTACTCTTCTTATTCCTGCTTTTTTATTTATTATTAATCTCCTCAATTATCAGCTTAAAGATGTGCTTCACCTTGAAAATTCGAAAATGCGATTAGAGGGAAAATCTCAGATATTTTTTTGCAATGTGTGAGAAATGCCAGTTTTGTTCGCACTTTTTGCCTTGAAAGTCTCATAAATAAGTGGATAAGCATTTTTGCAGTTCATTTGTTATGTTAATTTATCACCTCACAAAATTGTTATTTGAATGATAATGAAAGGTCAAATGTTTAGCGTGAATCGACTTATTTTGAATGTTTTAGATTTAAATTACGTTTTAAAGATAAAAAATTTTTTTTTGTAGGATTTTAATTATCCCTTATCAAACATTTTAAACATATTGATTGAAATGATGCTTAAAAAATTTTCCATTATCAAATCATTTCAATTTTTTGACTCATTAAAGAACTTTTTGAAAATTAATGATTCTTTTGATGTCCCGACATATTCAATTTATCTATCTTCGGTCCCTTTTAAAAATTTCACTTACAGACAGATTGTAATGTGTCAAAAGATGATGTCTCTGGATTCAGTCATTCATCAAAAGAGTCACATATACACACAACCCGATCTAGTTTATTTTGATAATGGAGATTTTTGATTGACATGTAAAACAAAAATATGCAATTCATTTTTTTTTTGCTACTGAAACAAAGAAAATTTTTACTCTTTGTATTTTAAGTGTCGCTCATGCAGTACTGCGACTTATAATTTTCAAATAAAATAATTTTATTTAAATTGAAATGTTAGAAAAAAAGTCAATCAAATGAGATGATTTATAGGACATGCAATGACTATCATGATGATTGAATGTACTTCAATAAGTTGTCAATTATTTGTATTACTAATGCTGACATTAAAATAAATTTTGTTGAGTTTCTGAGAAGGCTCCTACAAACTATAATGAATATTGAGGGTTATGACGTTTAATCAAATTTTTGTTGAGAATATCCTGTATATGCTTTCAAGATTACCTCGAATATGAAAATGAGTAAATGATCATTTTCTAAATATTAATTAGCTAAAGATTATTTTTTTTTTTCAAAAAAAAAAAAAAAATGATTTTTTACAAACTCATCTGGACATGAAAACGGATGGAAACATATAATATATAGCAATTTGAAAATCGATAAAGAAAGTCAAGTACAAAAAAATAATTCATATTCTTACTCCCACATTGAACTATTTTTTTCCTTTTATTTACTGCATCAACTTGATGAAAATCAATAGAAATAAAAAATTAATCCATGCTGCCAATTGACAAAATATTTGTCTAATTTTATTATCTAAAATTTGTCAATTTATAAAATTTTCATGTACCAATTTTTTTAAATACCAAATATAGCTTTAAAAATTTTAGATTCTACAAAAGTGTCAAATTTTTTCCACGATAAATCAATTATGAACTTGTTAACAAAAATAAGCATATATTTTCGTTTATCATCTTCATTATAATTGTCGTCATATACAAAAATGATCTATCACCAGCGAAATAATAAAAAAAACAGCTGCTTTTGTTGCTTTTATCAATTTGAACTGATTATTGAAATATTTTTTTATTGTGTTTATTTTTGTTGTGATTTGTCTACAAAGAGTTTTTTTTATCACCAAATGTGACTTAACTGACAGTTCTGGTAAATATTATTGTGACAATCGATGTTCTCCTACATACTGCAATAAAATCAAGTACAGCAATATTAAATGGGGAGTATATTCGAAGCAGCACAGAAAATATTGATAATAACAGAAAGAAAATAACAATCAGCTTGCATGAATTTTGCGACGGCTTTTTGCATTAAAATTTGTATGTAAATAGAGAAAATGAATATGTTCTGCTTACCATATTTTATGTTTATTGGTGAGTTACTTCAAATTTTCAGATTTTATATACTTTTTGTGTTGCTAAAAGATTTCTTCAGAATTTTCTTTATGTTTCTTATGAAAATATTTTTCAACTATTCGATTCACATTTAGAATTGAATATTTTAAATTTTATGATTTTTTTTTGCAAAAATAAATTTTTGATAAATAATTTGGCACCAAAATTTAAAATAAAAATTATTTTAATAAATTTTGAAAATTATCTTTCAAAATTTTATGTCATTTATAATTGTTTAAATCACTGTCATTAAAATGGTTGATTGGATCGTGATGTGTTTGGTTAAACTCTAATTTAATATTTTCATTATGTCCGGAATATTTGATGTCTTGACAGGGTTTATTTTTTAATGAATATTCATTTATCATTTACTATATTTATTTCAAATATTAGCTGGTTATTTTTTTTTTTTTTTTTTTTGTGAATTTCACAAAGTTTATATTTTTTAATCACAAATGTTTATATTAATTCACAATTAACTAAGTCACTATCAAAGTTTTATTTAACAAATTTCACTTTAATGCAATTTTTTTCTATAATTTGTTTTAAATTTTATTCCTATCGGCAATCAATTCAATAAAACTTTAAATTTCATTTCCGACTTTAATAATTTTTTTTCTTCAATTTATTTTTAAATTTTTTCATCTCCATCATTTTTCATTTTTAGAAAAACATATTTAATTTCCATCATTTTGTTACTTAACAAATATATCAGCAGAGAAAAAAAAATCGGAAAAACTTGTTTCGCATTCGCGGACTCAACACGTTATACTAAGCGCGAGCGGATTTAAAAATAATAATAATACTGTTGAACTTATTTTTTCTTTTCTTTCTGCTGCCTTCTTTTAATGTGACGAAGAGAGCCAAAAGAGTCAGGTGTCGTCCGACAGAAAATCGAGAAAAAAATAAATGAAGGCAAAAAACGAGAAAAAAATTTTAAAAGAAGAAAAAATATAAAATTGTGTATATATACAGTCAGTTTGTGCTCTTATGCTTATTTCCACAATATTATTTCACATTCGTATAGAGAGATATAAATTCTACTCGCTGTGCTGTTTGTTGTGTGTCCGAAAGGGTGGGAGACGCTCTTCTCACTGGTACACATGTATAAATATCTATTTTATATTTTATTATGCTCAGCTCTTTTTTTCTTCTTCTTGACTATTTTTTTTCTAAATAACAAAAACACAGCTCACTGATATGTGTATATAGACACAGGAATACTAGAAGTGATGATGATGAGAACGGAAAAAAATTTACGTTACGTATATATATCACACAATACTCCGAATTGTATGTGTACAGAAAAATGATATCAAACCGCACAAAAAGAGGAAAAGACAACAGCAGCACCAAAACAACACAAACAAAAGTGCCGAGAGCTCTAGAATCACAAAATATATCCACACATAGAGACCAACAAAAAAGAATCCTACATTGAGAGTTGACACAGCCAAGCAGCATCAACTGAAGAAAAAAATTCTTGAAATCACACAAAAAAAAAATATAAAATTGAGAGAAAAAGTGGCGGGGGTTTAATGTGTCTCAGCAACAACAACAACAACACTTTGCAGAGTGACGATAAATGATATTCGAAATAGAACCAAAAGCAACGACAAAAAAATGAGAGAATTTTTTTTTCTCAAGTGCCTCGCACCACAGTCAAAAGACCAAAAAAGTTCCTCTTTGATATTTTTTATATGTGACATACAACGACACAACACACATGTTGTATAGTCGCTTTGTATATGTGTCGCTCTCATTTTTTTCCTCTTCTCCAGTTCGTTGTTGTTGGTGTAAAAATTGGATGAAAAAAGAAGAAGAAAGGAAGAAAAAATAAAATAAAATAAAGTACATGACGATGAGAGTGAGAGACACATTTTTCTGTGTATACATGTATATTTACGATGTGGCATCACAAGCGACCCGACGACTCAAAGAACAGAGGAAAAGAATACAGAAAAAAACATGAAATCGGAAAATGCTATAAATAGAGAAGTAAAAAAAAAGCGGGCAATATTGAATGGTATGGAATTGTGAATGTATCTGTGTGAGTGTGTAAATAATACATTTGTATGTGTCACACAGTCAAAGCAATTGTGTGATTGCGAGTTCTGTGATTGGACGACGATTTTTTTTAAATAAAAAAAATGTTTATGTGACATGCGATTTGTGTCTCCAGTATTTTAGGAAAATTTTTCTGTTGGGTGACTGCTTTTGTGTGATATATACATAAAGTGCTCCAGCTGAAACAAGAAGAAAAAGTATACAGAAAAAAATTATATACACACACGTTTATCTCTCGTGATATTCTCATCTCCACAACTACTTGGCTTCTTTTTCTTATTCTTACTCGCTTTTTGCTCTTTTTTCTTCCTTTATATGTACATTTTTTGTGTCGTTACTGTTTATGTAATATATGAAAAAAGGACGACGAAGACGACAACGACAAACGAAGGATATCAGTGGAGCATGGAAAAGACATAAAGGAAAGGATTTAAGGAGGACTTTTTATTATATTGAATACGTATACATACAAGCTAAACATGTTTCGTATTCTTTTTATTGTTCTTGAAAATTCTGCTGTTTATGTAGGACACGAATTTTTCTTTTGTCACTTTTAGAGATATTGTGTGTTATATGTATGGAGAATTTATCGAATTGGATGATTTTTTGAGTTCATGAGCATAAGAGTTTTTCATTGTATTTCTCAAGAATGGAGGAGGACTCTAGAAAAAAAATATTTTTTTTTTGTTTGATAAAATGATAAATAGAATTTCTTTTTTTATTTTTTTAATTGAAAATTTTTGAAATTGAAATAAAAAGTCACTTTAAATATTTGAAATTAATCAAAAGTTATCATATACAAAATAGAAGCAAAAAGAGTCTCATTATATATTAGTGTTAGCTTCTGGACCTTTCCATAAAATTCTAAAACAAACTTTTTGTGTGCACGATTTCATATTCAAATCAAAATTTAACTCTTCATCATCTTATATATAGACCATTCAAAAAATCTCTAATAAATCACATAAATTCATTCATTTTTGTATACATTATTTACTCCTGAAAATCAATAATAATACATAAGAAAAATGAAAATGATGAGTAAGATGAAGACAATGATGGAAGAAAAACTGATGAATAATTAAATTTTAATATTATTTAGGTTATGCTTAAAATTTGACCTTTAAAATAAATTTTATTGACATTTAGCAAATTTTTCAAAATGTTTAGAACTTTTAAATTGAAAATCATCAAGTTTTGATTGTTTTCATTAAAAAAGTTTAAGTCAAAGCAGTTTAATAATTGGAATAATTGTTGGAGGAAAATTTTGTGAAAAAAATTGGAAAAGGTTTTGCATTAAATTATTAGCTTGAATTTTAATAAAAAGTTGTAAATACCTATTTCTAAAATTTGAACTTCTTTAAAGTTTGTTTTTAAAATGCTCAAAACCTAAAGTAAAAATAATCATTTAGTAAATAATCGTCAATAATAAGCAATTAGTGTTCAAACACAGAAAAGAAAATAAATTTCTTTCGTGTCGAAGGCTCTTAATTTTTCCTTATTTTCTTTGAAATTTTCTACAAACACTCTCTTAGCACACAGAATAAACTCATTCTCCACTCATTCAACACCCACATTCCATCACCTCATTCAAATATTGATTTTTTCTTCTGCCCGAAAAAAAAAAATATGAAGAATATCCACATACACACACAGAATGGAAAAACAAAAGGCAAGACGCACAAAAAAAATTATTTAAGCTTTGTGTGAAGAAAATTGCGATGATATTCACATAAAAATAAATTAAGGAAACTTTTCGCAGTGTTGTGTGCTAAAAGAAATAAAAAGAAACATTTAGCCAGACACTATACAACTGTAAAGATATAGAATGGAATATGATGAGAGGATGAAAACACCTGTATATATTTTTTCCTTCCTAACTGCTTTATTTTTTCATGTCTTTAAATTTAAGCAAATTTTGTATTTCAAGGTAAAAATCAAGGATTAAAGCTTGATTAGGATATATTTAATTATGAAAAATTCTTGAAGCAGAGTCATTAATTACTCAATAGATTTCATACTCATTAACAAAAATTTTGCTGATTTCTTGAAAAATATGCTAAAGAGTCAGCATGTCTGGCACTTTCAATAGCCTTCTAAGAAATTCGCTCAATACTTCTAATAGATTCACCCTTAAGGGTTGTAATCACTTAATAAAAAAAACTTCAATCAGTTATTCAAAAACTTCATGCTCACCCAAAGACAATTTACGACATCATCGAAATCTTTAATCTCAGGTTCATGTCATTTCAATTTCCAATTTTGTTGCAACATTTTAAATTTATCGTATTTGAGAAGACCTCATTGCATTTTATGTAAATATCAACAATATGCAGTTTTGTTTGTCGAGATTTCTAAATAATCAAGTACACCAAAGATTTCATCATTTTATGCATAGCATGGCTTTTGGAATTAACATGCTGAAAAAAATATTTAAATTTTTGCCTAAATAAGCACTCGAACAGAAATTTTTTATGTTTTTTTCGTATTGCTTGCAGTTTTTCTCTTTTAATGAAAAACTGAAGCGCAAAAAATGTAGAATTAATAATTATGAGATTCTTAATTTACAAAATAATAATTAATAGCATACTCAAAGTTCAAGTTCACCAAAAACTGCCAGACAATCCAAGGGTGTGGAACTGATCAAATTGATTTTTGATCTTTTTTGATCATTTTTGATCATTTTTGATTATTTTTTTTATCATTTTTGATCAATTTGATCAGTTCCACACACTGGAGACAATCTGCATTTCTAAAAATTCCATTTTAACTAATAAAGAAGCTTCTTTAAAAAGAGAAATTGGCGAATTGAGTTGAGTTACAATTTACAACAAACAATAAAACATGAAAAAACGCACATACAATACTATACACAAACAGTATAAGTAGCTTTGCGTGAACATAAATATACTTTTGCACATCTTGTTGCTACATAAATTTTCCATAAAGTTACACTAAAAACCTACTAAATTGAATACAGAGGGAATTTAAAAAAATCTAGAATTTAATTGTATAAGCGGTCGACATACCGACAATAATGGTAAAAGAGGAGGAAAAATCCGCAGATTCCAACAATTGTCTTCCACATGCTGAATATGCTGCCTCTTATATGCGTATCAATTACAAGCGCAAGTACTTGTAAAGCATCATACATATATTAATTTTCACTTTATTGCCATCATTGTAGATGATGATGATGTTGTTGATGTCTATGCACAATGTAAATATGATGATAGTCTCAGGGAATTGTGCTATGTCAGTGAAAATTATCTACACAAAAATGTGGAAGAGAAAAAAGTGAATGAAAATATTCCCAAGGAAAAAAATCAAGTTACACAAAGAGACTGTCTTGAATTGTTGGATTCTTCATTTAGTTTATAATTTAATGCACAAATACGTAAGCTTTATTTAATGAATTTGAGGTATTGAGGGAAACAAAGTAGGTTGATAACGACAGTGAATTGAAACAAAAGTGAAATGAGCACCTAATTTTTTGCCTATAAAATTAAGTTTTGCTAAAGTCGCTGTTAACAAATTCTATAGAAAAAACTTTTCAAAAAATGTAATTTATAAAAAATTATAAAATTGAATTTATTGTTTATGTTAAAGTCATTGCTTCCTTTCCCCATGCATCATTTTCCTCTCCACATCTCAACACAACATCCAATAAAAATGTGAAATTTTACATGCATTCGAATATGAAGTGAAATTTTTTCATGCATTTCATTCAACAAAATGAAAACAAATCAAAACATAGGAAAAAATTATCTACAAACAAAGCTGTAGCCCCTCACATAATAAGATTTATTAATAATGTTGTTTATTGTAGCAGTCATTGATACTTAAATGTGAACTTGTCCGTTTCCGCAATTCAACACCTAAATTTTTTTTAAAGTTTCATCAATTTCGTGCTTGTTTTTAATGAATAATCGTGAGAACCCTTGATTAATTTTCATGTCTATTTTAAGATTATTATTTCACATATTAATTGCTAATAATTTCGAAAAAATAATTAAAAAAAAATTAATAAATTTTTCAAACAAAAATTTATCTTAAATTCTTCATAAGGGTGCCAACTACTCAATTTTCTAGCATTGTTCAGCATTGAAAAATGCGATGAAAAAACGAATAGTTTAATTAATTAGTTGGAAATTGCTCAACTTTAAATCATTTTTAATACAGCACGCATTGTTTTGATATATGTACATATCCACATATCGTTTAGTGGCTATGACGGTACCTCAGAAAGAAGAAAATATAAAAATTAATTAAATAGACATTATAAAGTACATACATGCTACATTTGTGCCGCTACTACTGCGGCCACTACCGCTTACGATATCAATTAAAATGATGAACATTAGATTTTCATTTAATTATCCTCATCTACTTCACTTACTATGCTTTGTTGCCTTCCTCTTCGTTTTGTTTCACTTTTTACGACAAAACTAACTCAACTCATCAAAATATTATGGTTGAGGGTGCTAATGGGATGCGATAGTCCAATAATTTAATTTCATTCACATATTTTCAATTCAATGTTGCCTCATAGACCAATTAAAATAAATTTACTTTACCTACCTTTAAGTTATTTTTTTTTTTGTTTTGTTGAAGAAGTACAGCAACAGAAAAAAATACAAGAGGAACAAAATGTGTATCACGAACAAATAAAGTACAATGTTAAATGCCGACTCAATTAAAGTATATCATATTATGGTGAACATTGCCAGTGGGTAATTGCTTGATACAGTTCAAGTTATGGCTAAACTCTTTTTAATGTAAATGGACGGGTAGCTTGTTAAATTGTGAAATGACTTCTTGTTCAATAGAATTGTTGAATGAGTTTAATGATAAATAATTTGAACGCATACTAAATTCTTTTTTGAGATTTGATGAATTTGAATTAGGATAAGATTTTAAAAGATAATTTATTGAATTTATTAAGATTCAAAAAATTCCCTCTTGGGTTCGTCAATTGAAATCTTCTTCTTTCTCATTCCTCTTCATACAAATCATTTCAATTTAATTCACCTTTTTTGTATACGTCTGATTTAATTTTGCTGTTTTTTGTGTGTTATTTGAAAAAAAATTTGTTTAAAGTCATGTGCGCACGGACTTTACAATAATAATAAAAACACAGCTCAAATAAAATAAAATATATAAATGAAGTATAATGAAGTCATGAGAGAGAAGGCAAATGAAGAAATAATTAGGAAAATTAAAATGCTAACAATTATTACAATTGAATGAATCAATTAAGCTAAAACCACGGCATGCCACAATATGGAACTAACAAAAGAAATAAAATGCAAAACGACATGAAGAAAAATTAGTTTTTTTGTGGATGTTTACAAAATAAAGTCCAAAAAAAACCTTTTAAAAATATTATGATCAGTTAAAATTATTTGTAATTAAAAATGTTAGGTATTGTAGTTATTTAAATTAATTTTTGAAGACATAAAAGAATTATGAAATCAAACAAAACACATCAAAAAAATTTATTTTAACGACCCTGAAATGCACCACGGCAACAGTTGGGATTATATCATTTTAAAGATAAATAGATATGAGGTACATACATACAGCCATAAATTTATTAACATTTCAATATTAGAGTAACAACACAGTAAGACACAAGGACTCACTCAATGGGTGGCCTTGACAGACTCACAAATGGTTGATATTTTCAAATCATCACCATAAAAAATTATTATTAAATTATGTTTTCAACAAAGTATCGGTATGTTGTCGTTTTTTAGTCCTTTTGTTCTTATGATATATGCCGCTAGCATGTAACCAGCCCCAAACACTAATACAATATGTTATCATCAGAACACACAAGGATGAACCTTTTTGTGGTCAATTATCCTTTTATTCTTATGATCCATATTTTGACCGCATTTTGATTGAATTTTTCTGCAATTTTTTTTACTTTAGTTGCACCAGAAAAATATTTGAAAATTTTGTCAAGAAAGATTCAGCTCCAAAAACCAAACTCTTTAAAATTTGAAGTGTATCTAATCTTATTACCCATTGAACATCATTAAAACAATAACATAGCTCCATTTATCTCCTAAAACCTCTTCAAATCAATTGTTATTTCTACATATCTGAAAAAAAACATCAAATCCATAGGAGGTCTTCATAAAGTAGGTTAAAACTTTATTCTATTTAATTTTGATCTAGAACAACTGACTGACTTCAAAAATTCTCCTATATCAGTAACTGCTGCTAAAGGCATAATCCATCTGGCGCTTAAATGACAACATAATCCAAATGGACATTGTTCTTCATATTTAATCTCATTTCAGAATAATTGTTATCCCTTGTAAAGAAAAAGAAAGAAAAAAAAATTAAGAATACTCAAAAAGTGGAAAAGAAGGACATGAGAATAATAAAAATGAAGAAATTATGACAATGTGGATAATCTTGTTTGTTGATAATGAGCTCAAGGAAAGAAAAGAATAGGCAAAAAAGGGTGAATAGATAAACATCAGAAATCTTCTTTGACATTCTCTTGTTCTCTACCGACTAAAGGGCTTCTTATTGATGTTTTTATGGCTTCCCATACATTTTCATCAATTAAGCTGCTCACAGGTTTTTTATATGACAGAACATAATATTTTCTACCAAAAAAAATATGGGCGGCAATTTCAATAATTTGAATAGCAATAAAGCAATAAAATCACTGTGTTGGGCTATAAAAACCCTTTCCTTTTAACTCTTTTCTTTTATATTTTTACAGAGACATTCCTGTTTATTACACAATATGAAGACGACAAATGCAACGAACATACAAAAAAAATATTTTGTACAATGAATGAGGACTTTTTTCTGTGTTTTCTTTCTTTCCATATTTATTTTTATTGCGCCATAATGTGGTTGTTAAAATTTGTCCCGAAAGGGTTTAAAAAATTTTAAAGAAGAAAAAACTTATTGAAAATATAAAATAAAACGCATTTAAATTACTTAGGTGGTAAAAAAATAGATTTTGAATTTATTTGAACATTAAATCTGAAAAGTTTAGTTTATGAGTTCAGTTAATAAATTTGATTCAAAACTGACTGAATTTTTTTTTTTGAATTTTTAGTCAAAAATCTCAATTTTGAAAATTTTTAAAATTATTGGAAAAAAGTGTGCTTAAAATAACAGAAATTTACAACATGAGGATTCTTTTAAGCTTCAATAGGATGGAATGGCAATTAGGGTACAATAAAATATTATAAATTCATATTCTGGAATGCAAAAGGAAAAAAACAACTTTGCAGGTAGAATTGCATGCTTATATTTTTATTGTTTAGTAGTTGCTGCATAAAAAGCAACTCTTTCCTTAACGTGGACGAAAACCCATAAAAATGAGAAATATTGTCAAGATTATATTCATTCGCAATCATCATGATATTCATACTTATTGATGGTCATAAACACAACTGCTATATGCTCATGATGATGACGAAGACGACGACGACGACAATGAATATATGGAATAAAAAGTACGTTGTTATTGTGCTTGATATATAAAAGCTTGATTTAGAGCTCGTCATTAGCCTAAGGACAGGATTTTGAATTGCCATCAATTGCCATTTTTATAATGATTGTAAACTGATACCGTCAAATATCGTCGTCAAAATGTGTATTGAATGTAATATTTTTTTTTTCTTTTATATATTCATGCATATTGATGCTGAATAGCGCGTCTTTTTATCCACTTTAATCATATAAATTTCTTGAATAAGAAATTGCAAAAAGGGAGAGAAAGAAAAGCCTTAAAGCGGTGTTTATGAGATTTAAGATAGAGACACAAAATGAAAGAATAAAATGTTGTACTAGTTGTCCAAGGAATTTTTACTAAAAAAAAATAAACGAACTTTTTGAAGCCTAATTTGTGTATTCTTTGTGACTAAATCTTCATTAAAAACGTTTTCATTTCTTCTGATTTTCCCTTTTTTTCTTTTAACAAAAGTCTCATCTTAACAAGCAGCACAAATCGCATAATAGCGAGCATCAAAAAGTTTTTACAACAGCATCGACTAAAAATAAAATATACAAATTGCAAGCATCAGCACAGTTAATCATAGCTGGAAAGAAATGCAACATTTCCTAGTAGCATTTCATTTATGCTTACTAGCTGCATAATTTTTGCTCATTGCTCCACAACTAATTACTAATTTATGCAGCCGCATACAGCCTCCCCAAATGCTAACGTGAAATGAGCTATCGTGCATGTTGTATGCAATTTTTTCCTCTTTTTTTATTTTTGTTTTTATTTTTCTTCTTTTGTTGTTGCAGCATAATAAAGAAATGAAGGTAGACGTTAGAGGAATTGCCAGGTAGATGCATAGAAAGAAACAGTCATATAATATCACATCCATTGAAACGGTTGAAAAATTCGCATTAATTTATTTATTAAAAAACATTTCTTTATGCTCCCCATTCTCATTACTTTATTTTGTGCTGCTCTGTCGCATCTATTACATAAATAAGGTGTATGAATGAGCTGACTAGCATTTAACTCATTAAAGAGACTACAAAGTTTCATTTTTTTTTTTTTTATAAAAATCAGCTTATTTTTTTCGTATAAGGGAATCATTTTGGCTCAATGACAGCGGCTTGCTTCTGTATAAAACTCAAACAAAATTATCAATTTCAAAATGCGCTCTAATCATAAATGCAGACAAAACTTTTGGCTACTATTTAATTTTGAAAATTAATTTTATAAAAAAAAATCTCTTTTTATTTCAGTACAGTACTGTGGCTTGTTGGTCGACTTTTACCTGCTTCAAATGAAAAATTACACATCTGACAGTCGCATGTACACATAAATACATTAAGATGATTAAAAAGCAGAATTTAATTATTGAAAGAAATGAATTTAATTTTTAGCTCTTTTTCTTCTTTCGTTTTTCAACGACACGGACTGTTGATTATCAGCATAACTGCTCTGTGGCACATTTTACTTCTCATAAATAGCTGGATGAGTTTGCCAAAGGAATTTTCAACGAGCACATTAAAAGAAGTTACATGTAATTGCGTTTTTATTTATTATTATTATGATCATCATGGATGGTGTGGTTGGGGTTTACTTGCTCACAAAAAAAAGAGTACTAAGGATCCTACAAGGACATAAGCATAAAACGCATTTTTTTGAAATATACATCTTTTAATGTACAAGAAGTTTTACCTGTTTTTCCATAGCTTCATCAGATAAGCAGACATAATAAAATCATACTCCCATAGCCTCGAAAACTTTTCCGACCTTAAAATAAATTTCATATCACACACATTGAGCAAGGTAAGTAGAAGGTATGAGAATTTAAAAAAGCACAAAAACAGCAACAGTTAATAGTTAATTGTGATAATTAACGCTTCATAAATGTTGCGCTATTGATCATTGAGCAGTTTTACTATGCCGTTTTGCATCAATCACTCATTTCGCACTGATATGTGCGCCGTGCAGTTATGGATGTTTCTTTTTTTTTCTCCTTTTTTGCTGTTGTTGCTTCATTTCATGCTGCTGTTCATCATCATTGAAATGAGTTAAGTGATTAGCAGTTATCACGAAATGTTTTCTTTTTTTGAAAAATATACAAAAAGACTAAAAGTATAGAGAAAAACGGCAGCTCTTATCCAACTACTGTTGGCCGTTAAAGCTTATGATCATGTTTGAAGGATGAGCACAAAAATGATCGATTTAATTATCTTCTAGGAAAAAAATACATTCATGTATGTTAAACAAATAGGTTCAGTAAGAAAATGAGCATATTATGGGATTTTATATGCATATAAGAGAAAGTTCTTGCAAAAACCGAAAATTTGCTTCAGTCCTTCTTATTGTCCTTCTAACTGAATGATTTTAATTATTATTCTTATCAAGTATTAACTACATTATTTTTTTCAAGTATTTAAAATTCCTCAAAAATTACTCACTGGGTCAACGAATATAAAAAACGGCACACACGATAACAAAACAACCAGGCAAAAAAGCTGAGAAGATGAGTACGAAATATGGTAGCAGCATTAAAAAAAGATGATTAAAAGATTTTTTTTTGTCTGCTGTGTGTGTATTTCATTTATGAGTTTAAAATTGCACAAATATCTCATCACATATCTTTCTTATATTTATTTTCTATTACAGCTACTGTTTTTTTTTTTAAATACAGCAGAGTGGATCGAAAAAAGAAAAGATTCACTCATGCGGTGAAATTTTTAATAATTTGCTGACAATGCAACAATTTTTCAATCTCGAGAAGGAAAGAGGAAAACAACAACACAAAACAATCAATACCGAAGAAATTTTTTTCCTACAATTTTGGCGGAATTGAAATAAAAAAATTTCTTATTCATATTTCAAGTTGAGAGATTCCTAAAAAATATTTTTTCGTGATGTAATGCACACAATGGCATCCATTGAAAATAATTTTAACAGAGGCTCGAGTCTTGCTGTTTGGACGGAATCATGAAAAGATGAATTTTTCCGGTTCTATGAGTATTTGCAATTGCCTCATCTTTATCTACCTAAAATAACCAGTTGCAAGGTCTTTAAAATGATTTTCAAGTCTTTGAAACGCATTTTGCGAATTAAGCTATAAATTTTAGGATTTAGTACTAAAACTTTAAAATTCATAAAAAATAATAATTTTGCTGTCGACTACTTCATAAATGATTTTCAACTATTATTTTAAAAATGCAAACTTAAACTCAGACAATTAGTCAAATTATTGCCATAACCAACATCAGGTTTCCTAATTTTAAAATTTTCATCATAATCCCCTTCAAAGATTTCATTACCGATGATTATGAGTGGCAATTATGAGAACAACTTCGACAAAAAAAAACGTAATATTTTTGTCTCTTCAGTGCTCCGCCTCAATGTCCTCAATCTAAACAGAAAATGTTCAGAGAACAAATGACAGGCATTGCGTAGAAATATCAACATAATATATCATGGAATTGAGATGTATTTCTCAACATTTTTTTTTTTTTTTTTTTGAAAAAGAGGAAATTTAATTTTGAAAAAAAAAGATCCATTGTTCAATTGTTTATTAATGCCAGAAGGTACGATGATGCGTTACATGCACAAAAATGAAAAGAAATGAAGTAAAAAAGGGAATTTGTCGATGATTATGAAAACTATCACAGATGTTGTCTTTCCTTTTGTATGCTGATGACACAATATTACATGGATGAACAAATATTTGTATAATCCTCAATAACAAGGGACGATTTTTGAGGGTCTCAGTTGCCATGGACGACGCCATTCTTCTTACAGCTTAAGTTTCATGAGAATTTTTGTTTTCGAGATTATTTTTTGTTAACTTTTTTTTTTTATAAATGAAGGAAAGATAATGCGAAAATTACAGCTTCTGTCGACATGTACAAGAAAATTTTCCCTGAAGGCTCAAAAATTATTTTATTTCGAAATAATTTAGAAGCATAAGATTTTTAGAAATGATGGAAATAAAAAATTGGTCATGATATACTGGTCTGCAATTTTAAAGTTTCAATTGTGTTGTTTCAATAAATGTTGGTAAATTTGCATTTTTTTGATTAAATTTCATTTCAAGTCAAAATAATTAGCAATAGATTTTAAATATTTTTTTCCAAAAAAAAACATACAAAATATAATGATAACGGTCGTTGTAATGTGTTTAACAACGTCACATCTTCCATTTTCAATCGAATCCCTTTTTTCATTTTACATAACAAAAGTTTTAAAAATAATTCACATAGAAGTCAAAATATAAATTTTCAATATTTTCATTTCAGCTTATTCCATTAATAAACAATGTCATACATTTGAATTTTCATTTCTGCGAGGGTTCAATCCCTTCCAACTCTCGAATTAATTAAAACTTCAAGTGCACTTATCCAGTCACAACTTTTCCTATTTGCGTTTCTCTTCATAATAAAAAATAAAAAATAAAAAAATCTGAATTATTCTGAATTATTCTTGTTATTATGAGTTAACATAAACTACTTGAATGTATTGAAAAATCTCTTGATTGTTATTTGTTTGATTATTGGACGATGGCAGTCAGTTTCTCTGTCGACGTAATAAAAAAATAAACAAAAAAGTGCGCACTTAAGTCTCTTTTATTAAATGACTGAAATTGATCCCATAATTTATACATTGTGCACACTGCTGTAATTGATGTAAAATAGGGAATGAGACTCACTCAATGTGGGAAATGAGATCTAGATCGCAAAATTGCCATGACGCACTTCCATTTTTTCCCATTCTACTTTTTTTATTTTTTATTCTCTGCCTTCTTTTTTGTACATTTTCTCATACTCACATTTTCGTTTACGGCGTGTGTGACAAATGAAAGAGAAATCAAATGACATTTTTACTACATTGTTGTCATTGTCGTCGTTTTATTGTTGTATTTGTAACTTACTATTGGATAAAATTTGACCAATCAGCGATGTCGCTTGATGAATGGAGACAAAAAGAAATGCAAAGAAGCGTAAAATGAGAAAAAAAGCAGATGACATATTTTTTTTTTTTTTTTTTTGTTGAGGTTAGTTTTATTTTTTATTGAATTTTAAAGTTTCAACTTCTTTGCAGTTTTTTGAGAAGTAGGTAATAAATTCTGTTGCATTTTATTAAATAAAAGGTTTAAATTCTACAAAATTAAAATTGATATTCACGGAATTATTTCGTGTCAAAATTTGTCATTTTCTGTTGCAAAAGTATTTCAATGATTATTTTGTAGCATTTTTTTTGCATTCAGTTGAATAATAAAAAAACTAAAAGCTTCTCAAATCAAAATAGTTATTAAATTATGTCTCAAAATCTTTTATTATTTAGTTTTTTTGCCGTTTCGTTCAATCATTTTTTTTTCGATATTTGAAATGAAATTGACATTTTCAGACAATGAAAAATAAATTGTTGAAGAATGTTGAGAAATAGTGACTAATTGAACTTTTATTGATTCGCAGTTTAGTGATTTTGACAGCATTTTAGTGATATAGCGTCTTAAAATATTAATCGTAGCAGATAAGTTTACCGGATAGTGCATTCTGCAATTTTTCATTATGTTACATTATGTTACTAAAAATTTTAAATAATTTAATTTTGGTTGAAAAAAATAGCAAAACATTCAGATTCACTCTCAGATACAATCAAAAATAAAACATTCAGCAACCTGCTAGACGTAAAAAAATATTTCAAGCAATTTCATAAACATAATAAATAGAAATCAAACTTTCTGAAAATAGTTTCAAAATGCCATACATAAATACATTTTAAGTTGTCAGTTGGCATGAAGTAAAAAAAAATGGCAACAGTTAAAAAAATTCAGCACCTTGATGCCAAAAAATTAGCATTTCAAGATCAACTGAGAAATAATAAATTCAAAGATAACGAAAAAGTGAAAAAATAATATTTTTTAGCCGTCAACCATCATCATTATGATCCATGATCATCGTGATCAGTTGAAATTCAGTCAAGATAAAGCTGTGCTTGTTGAATTTTTTTTTTAAAATGAAATAAAAAACTCTTAATTAGATCAACAACTTGCGTATTTCTCTTTTATTTCTTGCACAGTAAATTTATGTGTTTAGTGTGTCTTGTCATGTGCCATATCTATCATTTATTTTATTTTATGTGATTTTTCTCTTTCTGCTTATTTTTCTGCTTGTAAACTTTAGTGAAAATGAGAATATGGGTTTTTTAATTGAGCATAAATAAATTTTATTAAATTCGTCATTTATTGTTTTAAAATGTCATTTTACTGTCAAAAAAGTTGACCACAGAAATGATTTTAAATCTTGTAGTTTAGAAAATCTTCAATATAATTTAGATACGCGTCGCTTATTTCTTCTTTTACGTAAAAAAATTAAATTAAATAGAATTAAGAAAGCGAATCACTTAAGTGGTTTATATTTATAGCATTCCGATCATCATCAGTAGCAAATATGTACAAGAAAAATAATGGCTTCAAAAGAAAACAAAGAAGGAAAAATTTGTGAACAAGTAAATAAAGTGCGATGACGTGATTTCTACATCGAAAGTTTTTCTTTTCTAAAATGAAAAATAAACAAAAAAATACTGAGGAAAAGTTTCACGCAATTGTCAGTTTGAGATGCATATGCACGGCACAGGGAAGAAAGTTTGCTCAATAATACAACGAGAAAAAAAAGACTTGCTACTTATTTATTTATTTATACATTGTAACAATTGAAATGAAACGCAATTGAGTCGCAACATGCACTAGAAACAAAAAAAAAAGAGTATGAATAAATATTGTAATAAGTTAACGCATTGGTGAAGACGATCATAAGAGAGCTTATTAAGTAGCACGTCGAGTGGAGGCTTTAATTATAAATGCAAAAAATATTAGCATTTTGTGTGGCATGTGTGAGCGTGTAGGCATCGACGCACAATTGGAAAAATTCATACGCCAATACGTTGTAATTTAATCATCATTAATTGCATATCATTGAGTTGCTTTTGTTGTTTTTGTTATGGTATCCAATGCCTTTGTGATTTTCTTTTAAATGTATTTTATTTATACGTACAATTTACAGCTCGTTTAGTTTTAAATTATATGTATCATGGAGCATTTAAAGATTTGTCAAATTACAGATAATCCTTTATAATTCAAATTATGTTTTTTAATTAAAATTATCAATGACTTCCAAATGCGTTTTTTCAATATTCGATTACTTTAACTCATGAACTTGATCACCCAATCGTCCACAGAACTACAAACACAAATGTGCATCCACGCGAATTTTTTAGAAAACAATTTTTTTAGTTTTTTCACATTACAATGAATCAACAATTTCGAAGGCAAAAAATTTCACAAAAAGCAACAATAATAATTGGAATTAATATTTTGCGACTCACGCAAGCTTCTGCCATGATTATCGATGTGCATCATTGAATCAAGTGCACATGTGTAATTAGTTGATTGATGATAAGCATCGACATTCACATATCGTATTGATTGGTGCGTAAAAATTATGAATTCTGATGGTCATATTAGAGAGATTAAGTTTTTATTTGGCACAAAGCATTGCTTTGATTAGAAACAATTGAATATGTCCGTGGACGGTGCTGAAGGTTTTATATCAATGCTGATTAAGATTATACTCACAAATTTTAACTAAATGGATGATCACAGTTTTATTCCTTATTTTATTGCTAAAACTTATCCTTCACTCAACTTGACATGTCAAATTGCCAACGAAACTTTAAATCCATCAAGACACTCTTCATCCAAACCAGAACAATGTTGTAAAAATGAATCGTATCATGGTAGCTGAACTGTACCGAATCTCAATTGCCAAGATTGAGTAGAAAAACAGTTAATTACAAAAAATAAAAGAAAAGAAAAAGATGAAAAAAAAATGAGAAATCAAATGGACACATGAAGCGAACATATAACAATCAGCATAGACCATATGGCACACACTGGCATAATATGAAGAAAAAATATAATTTATACATGCGAATGAAGAAATATTAATGGAATAAAGATCATTATGTGATGTGCCTTCTTTACTACTTTAATGTTTCTTGATTCTTTTTTCATCTACAATTTCTTCTGCACTCTTACTTAATATTGAAATTAAATTAAATTAAAATTACTCGAGCGATAATGGAAAAAAATAACTTTAACACGGGATTCACATTTTTTAGTCTAATTGACAGAAGCTATATGTTTATGATATGGCGAAGATAAAGGTTAATTATGCGTCTGGGTAGTAATGGATTTTATTTCAATGTATAATATTCTATGTAAATGACTTTAATGCTATCGAAATGGTTAAGCTTAGACGAATAAATTTTACTATGTATGATATTCTTGACTGATCTGAAAAATTTGCCACATCAACGAAACTTTCAAATCTTTAAATTCCTTTTTTTAGAATCAAAAGTGAAAAAAAAAAATTGCACAAAAAAATATCACGTAGCGTATCAGATGTTTGATGAATATTACATCTTTCCAGTGTATCAAATGTGTGAAACAATGGCATTAACACAAATTAATCGCGTAAAGAACCACGTAGCAATATGGCAAATGTTTGATACAATCTCACACTTTTTAATTGCTTTATATTGGCTTGAAAAGCTCAAAAATAAGTCGAACATTGTTTGATCGGTACATATTCAAGTCCAGCTGTTACGCAACTCAATAGATAGATAGTCGAATGGATGGATGGATTTAATGAAAATGACTACAAGAAAAAAGATCAATGCCAAGAGTACACTTCTCAATAATAATGATGATTAATGTCCAATTGGATCATGCTATGAAACGAATTATAGAATATTTCTTTCTGTTCTTTTGACTTGTGTACACGAAAAATATTGAAGCGGACTTAAAATTGTCTTTTTGATATTTTTTTATCTTCTGTGAACCGTAAATCAAATTGAAAGAAATCAATCACAACAAATCAATTTTTCTTCCCATATTTTATAAACAATGCTTATTTATAATGAGTCTGAATTAAGGGATATATGTGAAAGCGATCTTTAAATTAAATTTAATTTTTTACTTCTTTAAATTTTTTATTAATTATAAAATAACCAAGGGTATGGAACTGATCAAATTGATTTTTGATCATTTTTGATCATTTTTGATCTTTTTTAATCATTTTTGATCATTTTTGATCTTTTTAAATCATTTTTGATCATTTTTGATCAATTTGATCAGTTCCACACCCTGGAAAATAACACAATTGAAATATTCAGACAAAATGTTGATTAGTGAGCATCTTACGTTGAGATAATAAAGCTAACAAAAGGTACTTTATTAATTCTTAATGAAAATGATAGAAATTTTTATATAAATTTTCTGATGCGGTGATAAATGCTATGAAGAAGTACAGCTCATCTTGCCCATTAATTCTTATAATTGTCCGAGGAAAATTCTTTTCATTCTTCTTCTTATTTCCTCAATAGACATCAAATCTATTCAATTCTTCAAGCACTGTTGAATGAATGGTTTTGTATGGACATGGCAGGGGTTAAAAGAATATTTCATTAATGATAAATTTTCATTTCCATCTCTCTTTGTTTTAAAAATAAAATTAATAATTTTTTTAAGATATAAAAATGAAGAAGAAGAATTTTGACACCTGTGGAGAGGATTTTGATGTGAAAATTGCCAAATCAATTCGTTGAAACAGTGCATTGAGGAACATTAATTATTATTTATATCCATACGTTCACATGACGTGTCTACTGTTGATATTCTATGGCATTTTATATCCACATACAATGAGAAACGAAAAAAAGAATTAATTCAGCCAATAACCACTGTATGAACTGTCTTCCATCTTAAAAATGACATTGTTAATTTATATTTTAAAATTAAGAGTCTCATCTCGTTTCTTCAGACATTGAGGATGCCTAAAAGACATACAGACATACATGTACACACGCCCCTTAAACAATAAACATATGAGCTCATTAATTTCAGTCACATTTTAAAGTCCGCACCACAGTAACGTTGGACGATCTTATTTCTTGCTTTTGAACCAATCTTATTTATTTACAAATAGTCGCTCATCAAAAATATGACTCTGGTAAAAATGAAAAGACGTCTTAAAATTAATGGGATGTTTTTTTGTGGTAAGGAGTCATTAAAAGAAAATAAAACGATGAACCTGTTAATGAGTTTAATTTTTTAAAAAGATTTCTGATAGATTTGAAGGTTATGTACAAAGGACATCAACATTTTTTTTAAACTTTTGAAGAATTTTCCTTATTTTTAATTAAAAATCTCCAAAAGTTGAAGTTCCATTAATTGTAGACTTTATTTTTACGATTTATTCTATAAAACTATTACCACTCATTATAATTTCATTCATTCATTAAATTTAATTTACTGAAAATAATTAACATCAGTAATTCGAATTGGTTAACATGCCGAAAATTCCTTCAACAATTAAAACATTTCTAATGAAAAAAAAAGAATCATAAATGAAATGTTAGTTTACTCAATTGTAAGCTCAATGAATTACATTAAAGGGAATCAGATAACTTCCGTTACTTACTTACATGTTGCTGGCTTTTGTGGCTATTTATTATTTTATTATACCTATATGGTTTTTTTCGCGACTTTTGTTGTCGATAAAGTACAATGGATTGGAAAAAATAGAACTTCAGAGTTACTGGTTCAAATTTTTTTTTGAGTTTTAAAATATCATGATTAATGAACTAGCAAAAAAATAAAGAATCAACTCTGCAACCATCAGCAAATCACAATAAGTAAGAAAAACGCCTCTAAACCATTATTAAACTCACATAACAGAATCTTAAAATCCATAAACATCATCTCGCAATCTTTTCATCATCGAGATGGAAAATTCATTCTTTTATGGAATAAAATGTACAAGTTTATTGGTCAGGGAGCAGCTAACATACGAAAAGAAAAAAATGTACAAGTCAGAAGCAAAAAAGTCCATAATTTTCGTAAAGTACATTTTTTCTTTTGCTCTGATTTAATAATTTATATCTTAAGCATTTCTTCCGAGAGTAATCATTAAAATGTTTTATATCTCTAGATACATATTCGATTCATTTAGCGCACAGCTTAAGACTCTTTAAAATTTCCGTGAGAACTTTGTGAATCAAAAAACATAAAAAATTTTCTTCCTTCGTATTTTTGGTTGAGAGAAGTAGAAAGAGGTCTTGTATGATTGTGGTATGAGCGCATTTTTTGATAAAAAAAAGTTGTATGATCAGGTGGATCCAAAGTAGACACAATTAGACACCAGACATAATTTGTAATGTACTGGAGGCCCCGATTTGAGTTGACTTGATTTGAGTTGTTTCGATTTGAGTAACTGTAGTGTCCCCATACAAAAATTGAAATACGTTTCGAGGCCCACCAGTACTTAATGATGATATTGCTAGTCCTTTGTAATAACCCAAAGTGTGCAGATCTCCGTTTAATTAAAAAAATGCTCAAAGATAGTTTATGAATTTCGATATGGAAAGGAGAAGCTCCCAATAGCACCAACTATTGAAATCGTCAATTATTCTAGACCAACATTTCACAATAAATGAGAAATATAATGAAGAATAAAAGAATCTCACTCAACATTCCTTTATTAATAATTTTCTTTCTTAACTTAAAGAAAGCATCAATCACACACCAACAAAATACTTGAGAATAATTTAGACCGTACAAATCTCATCAATTGAAAATTTTTCTTTACTGAATAGAAAAATAGAATCAATGAAAAAAAAAAGTTCAATAAACTATTTTAATATGAAGCGATAATTTTAGAATCAATCGACATGGCGGTATCATAAAATGAAATATTATAAAAATCTACAATAATTTGTATGAGAGTCGAGAGCAGAACTAGCGTAAGAAATTATGATATTTGCGCTTCATTTGATCGATCTTTATGAATGGAGCGCAACGATAATAATCGATAGACGTAAAAGAATGAAGAAACTGAGATGTCGGGAGGAAGATTTGTGAAGGTGTCAATTTTCGGAGTCGCTTTTGTTTAAATGTGCGCTTCATTGCTCTATTAAGCATCAACTTCCTCTGTAGTTAAAATTATGAGGCTTGTAAAGTGAATTTTGGTATTTTCAATGACTAAAGCGCATATTTTATTTGATATAAGCATATAATTAAAAAATATATGTTCAAAATATTTTATTTCATAATTCTTTTTTAAGAATTGCAAATTTATGAAATTGATTTTGGTATGTAACTAATTCAGATTTACTTAAATATAATCAATTCAGATGCAAACAAACTGCTCACCAATTTCTAAATTTGTCTAAAACTAGAATAGTAACATTCAATAAATTCATGGCACATAAAGTTTTTCTTCATATTCGACATTAATCTATGAAAGAATCATAATTCTCAATTTCATTGTATGTCTCTTAGCGGATTAATAGAATAATAAAAAAAAATGAAAATGAAAAAGATTTGAAACATATGGCGCTGTGTGTAATTAAGCATAATTTAAAGTTTCTCAACTCTCGAGAAGAAGAGAAAAACTCTTAAAACTTCTATTTTTGAAAAGTCAGTCATTAAATGCACGAATCAAAGATTCACAAAAAAGTTGTCTGGATTTTTTCGAAAATATTTTTTTTTTCATCTATTTATGCAATTTGAAGTTAGAATTTATTTGAATAAATTAAATACCCCCGACTACCGTCACTTCATTTCGAAAAACTTCGAAATTAATTTCGAAAACTTCGAAATTAGGTGTAAACAATAAATAAATGTAAACAAACAAAAAATTTCAAATCGAAATATTTTTGAATTTTTCATTTCTGGATCTTGATTTATTAAATAAATTATATTCTTTAGTAATTTTTCTACCATTTAATTAGAAAAGCTTTTAAGGAAAAGCTTCAATCGATAAATTATTTTGAAAATTATAATTAGTGAAAAAATTCACTAACACATTCACACTTTTTATTTTCAAAAATTTGACAGTTCTTAACTGACAAATTTCGAAGTGTCGGTAGTCGGAAATACCCTTGATAAAACTTTTTACTGATTTTTCTACTAAATATTTAAGTTTCTTATTTTAAGAAGCAGATTTTTTTTTAAAAAATGAAAATTGTATGAAACTATTCTACTATATCCCACACAAAAAAAAAAATCAAAATGAGTTAATAATATAAATTGATAATTAGAATTTTCTCAATTCCGTTTAGATTAGTAGCACACAAAAAACTTTTAAAATGCCATTATTATCATCACATCATCATATGCTTCTCTTCAAGATCCATACGAGAGCATCTTCAATTTTTCACAAAATAGCACGCAAAATCTATGATTTGACTGCTTTCTTATGGTACCGCTAAAGGCAGGTGATTTCCAAACTGATGTTTTTTGCTGCTGCTAACTTGTCTAACAGTCTCACTATGATGATCATCTTTTGATAATTTCATATTATTAATTTTTTATGATAGCAAGCAACTTTTTTGAATTTTTTTGTTGCTACTGCTGTTATAAGTAATGGTAGATACTTATTGATGAATTTGAGGTATAAAATGGAAAGGACAATATTGTACTTAAGCAAATTAGTTCTCAGAATGTTCTTGAATTTTGGCATCAATTTAACCATATAGTCTCTCATAAAATTACTTGTTTAATGATTTAATATAATAGTGTAAACGTGACATTCTCAAACTTGCTACCTGCTATAAAAAATCTAAATTTGCATATTAAAAAGGAACTAAAGCAAACACACATGAAGTAAATTGAAGGGAGAAAATAAAAAAAAAATCAAAAAATTGTTAGTTAAAAGAATAGAATTGGAAGCAAAGATGAGAAGAATTGAGTGCGCAATCATGCAAATTGATTGGAAGAAATGAAAGGAGAGAAATAAAAAATTAAAACGGAAGCTTCTTCATCATCATCAATTTTCTTAATTTTAGCAACAAAATGTTCAATTTTTGTCTACACATTAGACTATCAATGTCAGTATTATTAATATATTGAGTCTATTATTTGGATTTTGATGTTTTGAGGGGAAGATGAGATGAGCAAATTTTTATGAAAAGTCGCACGCTATATGTAAATGAGACTTTTGAAGCTTGATTTTAAAATGATGGTTTGAGATGCATGTTACTGAATATTTTTCAAAATTTATATCCTTTAATCTTAAAAGCTAAATTAAAGTTGTTAAATGAAATGTTCTGATTTTGCTTTTAAATGATTCAATGGTCTAAATTAAATTTATCAAAAAATAAGCAAAATTATCCTCAACAGAAGCTCAATCAAACTTTTTGTATTATCTTTGATGAATCGAATTTCAAATGAATACAAAAAGTGAAGAAGCATCAGCAACAAACTAATTAATCTCTCTTTAATCATACATGCGGCTAGCTATGTGGTCATCGCACACAAAAATTATATAAAAAAAACTAAATTTCTTTCAATGAAAAGAAGAAAGAAAATCATTCAATGAGATGAGATTTTTTCGGTTTTCTTGACTTCTCTCGGGTAACATATGGCAAATTAAGATGATTTTCATCATCATTTCACTCAAAGTTACTTACTATCAAGCTATCTATCTGGAGATATGCTTTAATTTTGACTCTTTTCTCTTCTCTAAAAATATACCGCAAAGTTAATTGCTTGAAATATTTTTTTTTCTTTCTACTTTTGTGTTTGTAAGAATTTCGTAAATTATATTAAGTAAAATGTAGCGTGTCAGGAGATTTATCGATGAATTTGTATTTTTTTGCTGATGTGGCCCACTCTTTTGCAATTATTAAGAAAGCAGAGATTCATTTGGTTTATAGCGAAAAAAATGTGAAAAAAAATAAAAGAAAAACTTTTTCATTTGTTTACTTGTCAGGAAGAAAAAATCTTCACTTCTTGAAAAGAAATATCAATAACTACGCATAAATATGAAAATTAGTATGTACTGAAAGTGTTTGGAAAAAATTTATTGAGAAGGTGAATTAAAGATTTGTTGATGGAATGGAATTCAATTTTATTACCTTATTATTGAAAAAATTTCAATTTGAAATTTCAATTTTTTACTAAGCTTTAATTTTTTACTTCCAAATCATTTATGATCTAAAAACTTATAAAATTTGTTCATCATAAATTTTTAAATTTTAGTTAATTATTAGTAATTAATTAAATTATTATAATAACTAAATACAAAAAATTAGATTGAAAGAATGCATAACACATTGGTTGGGTTTGAAAGCAGAGAGATAACTGACGGAAAGCCCTTGATCAATAACTCAATATTTACTCTTAAACTAAATATTATTGAAAATGAATTCTTCGCAACAAAATCATCAAGCTCATATCCAAACTCTGCGGGTCATTTTAAAGAAAAAAACATAATTTCCTGTTAATGATCCGTGAAATGACAAGTTTGGACATTTCTGCCTTAAATCACAGTCAAACTACAGTTTCACAATTCTCGTAGATTTATGCAAATCACTTCTAAACTGAAACCTACACTTTGCTGAAAAATATAAAAATTATTACACATTGAGAAGTTCGACAGATATATTTATATCTAATTGTTTTTCTCATAGACCACACTGTACCAAAAAAAATTTTTTTTTCGTTTCTCAAAATAAACAATGATGAAAATTTATGAATATTTCTTGACCAAGACGAAGTAGACTTCACTTATTGAGAATTTATTTTTTATCTCGTTTCACTTGCGGGACCATAAAAAAGTCGCCATGATTGCGAGCCAAAAAAGCAGAAAAGAGAAAATTTTCATCTTTTCTTACGAGTACACGACTGAGGGGTAATTTATTGAGGAATGAAAAATTATGTGTCGAATGAAATTGAACATTTATACACAATCTCAATGTGAAGAAGAAAATTTTCTCCTTAAAGTTTCCATTTGTTAGTCACTTAATGAATTCAAAAATAGTCCAAAAAAGTGAAATGTGAAAAAATGAAGCGAAATTTGAAATTAAACAGAAATATATAAATTGGTAAGCTATTGAAAATTTGTTGAAGTGAATTTAATTGTGATATTTAATTTCTTGGAAATTTAATGGTCACTTTTATGTGGAAAATGTTTACAAATTAGCAGACATTCGATTTCTTCATAAGATATGAGAATTGTGTATAATGTATAAAAAATTTTATAAACGAAATATTTTCTTCATTTGAAAATTTTGTGATTCATTTTAAGAATTTATTGGTATTTCTGTCGTGATTTTTTATGAATCCATAAATTTGTATGAATCAATATTGAATTTTTAAAGTCGGGCACTTATAATGAATTACTTCCGCATGCATCTGCTTAAAAAAATCTATTTATATTTTTTTTTTAATTTTTTTTTAAATATTGGAACTGTTTTGTCATAACTCTTTAGTTTTATCCTTTATGATCAACGTAGTTAAATTCAAAAACTGTCATCAATTAAAAAAAAAACTACAAAATTTATCTTAAAAATTTTTTTGATAATTTACCAAACAAAAATGTTTGCATGCTGCGTGCTTTCAATCATTAACATTATTTTTCCATTTCTGTACATATCTGCAAAACTATCATTATCCACTTGCAATAAATTTCAATAGAAATAGAAAAGAAGGAAAAACAAACTTTCAAAATCAGTCAATTTGAACACACTACAGAGAAGAGAAATGAAGCATAATCTCATTATTATCATCATCAAAACAAAAACATATTTGCACATCTACGTAAGACATGAAGAAGACATGGATAGATATCATTAATTACAATTCAAGAAAAAAAAATTGCATTCATGTCGAGTGCATTGAAATGAATTGAAGAAGAAAGAAGAAAGTTTTTTTTGGTTTCCAAGACTTTTTCTTTCCTCTTCTTTGTTGAGTTTTTAATTGAAATGTTTTACTTGAAATTGGGAAAAATGAGTGCTAATTATTTACACTTTTCATTATTGTGCGTACTACATGCAATGGCAGCAAGTAGTAGCTGAACATTAGCATTAACGATAAATCATTGTTGTATGACGTCTTCGTGCGAAATCTTTCTTTTCGAAAAAAATATAGGCATATGCACAGCCGACATTTTTATTGAAGCTGTGAAATATTTTTGCTGCAATGAGGAGGAATAATTATTGGAAAATGCATGTTCTTCCTTGCTGATATTTTGTTAGCAATTCATATAATTCATGTTCAGTTTGATATTTAGTTTGAGCATTTTATAATCAAAAAAATTTTACCAAGGGATTTTTAAAAAAAAGTTTTTGAAGAATCCCTGAAAGAATCACACAAAATCATCACAAAAGATTTATTTTCACACCGTATGTGACTTTATGTGAAAATATTAAAAATGCAAATATTTTTTCGATGGAAATATGAAAATAAACTCGATTCTTTTATTGTTGTAAGTGTGAGCAAATAGGATCGTTACGGAAGAAAAATGTCGACACTTTCAAGATTAAATTGTGAAAAATTCTTTGGAAAGTCATAAAATATGAGAATTTAAAACTTTTTATGTGCACAGATTTTCATGCTGAATTTGAGAAGTAGAAATATTTTCCTTGCATCTGTGCTTAAAACTTTTATTGAAATTCTAATATTCTTTGAGTAAAAGAAACATCAGAAATCTAGAATAAAAACATCCAATTAATCCACAAAAATCTATCATTTAATAATTCATTCATTCATTCAATCCTACTACTCGTTCATAATTTTTCTTGTTCTGTTCAAGTCATTTATTGAGTCATAAAAAATTATGGCATTTTATGACTGCCAATTTCCCAATTTCCTGTCGAGCGTTCTTTGTAGCTCTTCAGTCAAAATAAAATCAATTTAAAAAAGCTACTAAAAATAAGAAGCACAAGAATAGAACGAAAATTATTTGCGATTGACGGCAAATTTAGCAAACAAAGCAATGCCGTCAATAAAATTCTTCAGGTGAGTGTCAAAAAACGTTTAGAACTTTATTAAAATTAAATTACAATACTAATCTTTTTCTAAGAATTTCTGCTCGTGTCTCTTAAGTTTGATTCGCAATAAAAAGAATAAAATAAGTTTTTTCGAACTCGTCAGAAGTATAATAAATCAATGTGATTCGTTGTTTTTTAATTTTGTCATAAAATTTGTCTCAAAAATCGATCTGAAAGCAAAAAATCTCCAAAAGTCATCTCAAGGTAAATTAATCTACAAATGAACAAATGCACCAAACCCACAAACGATTTCGTCAAACTAAGTGCTGTATCTTTTCAAATAGTAAATTAATAAATTTTTTGCATGACATTTATTGTACAAAGGAGGGTTGGACACTTCGCTTGAAGCATTTAAAGTTCTCCTTTTGTCTTCAATCTTTTTTTGAGTACCACATAAATTTTCTCACACTCACTTGAATGAGATGAAATGAAATATTTAAAAAAAAGATCTTCATTTTGCAATCGAATGAATGTGTCAATAAATAAATAAATAAAATACAAATACGCTGAATACTCAATTTATAGGCATAATGAAAAGAGGTGTCCATAAATTTATTTTGTCGGCATTCTTTTTTCAATCTCAACTGTCTACACATCTCAAAGAGTTCTCATTGTTATAATCATAATTACTTTTCAAGGCACATACTGAGAACTGAAGAAAGTCAATTGTAGTAATTTTCATCATCCTAGAAGAAGTTTTAGTAGACAAATATGCATACAAATCATATGAAAGGGGCTGAAGATTCAGGTTTGAGATTGTAGCATCATGAGAAATTAAAATTGAAATAAAAATTCTGATTATGAGTCAACAATTTTTTTAGTAATTTTTTTATAGACGAATTCCAATTGAACTAGCATTTTGTCCAAAAAATAAAATGAGGACGTTAATAAAATGTTTTTTTTTTTAAAAAAAAAAATTAATACAGCCTAAAGTACATTTCTGTCAAATTAAATCATTAATGTAATGATCAAAAAATTCGCCTTCAAACCCAATTTTTCACTGATATAACTCTGATACTCGCCATATTCACATCCCATCTTGTTCGGCGACGACACTATCAAAAGAACTTTTTTAGTTCTATTCTTGAATTAACGATGACGATGATGCTGTAGAATAACACAAAAAGATATAAAACGTAAAGTAGTTTTGATTTTTTTTTCTTCTCCTTCACATCTATTTATTGTTATATGGCATAACAATAATGTGTGACTTTGTCTAGTGACGACTGTAAATGATGATGACGATGAGATTGCATTTAATTGTAACAGGCATAAACGACTTGAATTGAGTGAAGAACATGTATTAAAAAAAATCCGTTTCAAATCCTTTCATTTAACCTTCAAAATGTGAACATGAATTCATGAGATAAAAAATAAAGGTGTTGCCGATGAGATTATAAAATCGTCACTGACTTGTAATGGAAGGTCATCAATAGATGAGGTACATGCGCAAGATGAAGAAATAAATATAAATATGTACACACTTTTTTCAATCATCAACATTGACAGACAATGAAGAAGAATAAAAACGATTGCTGTAAGAGACAAATGAAACATTTGACTTTTAGGAATGACACTATGTGTACAAATTGTTGAGATGAGACTTTGGATTGACATCAAGTTCAAGGTTTTGCTTTTAAGCATTTTTCTATTGATATTGTGACAAGATTTGATTGAGGCTAAACTTGAATAAAAATTTGCATGCAACCTAAACATTTGTTTCCTTGTTAAATTCCTTTATTAATTAAAATGAAGAGTTTTGAAGATGTTATGTCACTTCTTATGTGAGAAAATAATTTTTAATTGGTAAATAAGTTAAATTTTATCCAGAAATTATTCAGTCTAAAGAATTAGGACAAAAATGAGTCCATAATTTATAAGAATCTATGAGATCAGATTCAAATTAAGTATTCCTGAAATAAAGTATTATTTAATTTATTCTTCCAATAAATTACCATTTTCGCAGTCTGTTTTCTTCAACATCCAATTAAATCATTTGGAAAATTTATTCTTCCTACAAATATTCCATCTCATTTTATTAAATTCATTTATATTTCGTCACTTTAAGAATAAGAATTTGATGTACTTAGTAAGGAACGAAGATGGAGACATCATCCATACATTATCACTCTTAAGTTCAATTTTCCAAAAATGTCGAGAATCTCCTTAAATAAATTTAATAATAATCAACATCCAGAATGATGATTATGAAAATATCCAGCACTCACATAAAAGGAAGAGATGAATAAGTCTGGCAGACAGAATTCATAAGAATGAAGTAAGAGAAATTCTGATGAATCATTTTTTATGATTATTATGAATGTCGGCAATCGGTAGATGTTTATTTTATGCGACAAAAGAAGAATCAAATTTAAATGAAATACCATAAATTCCAAAAACTGAATGTGTGAAAGAGTCTGTGAGGATTTCAATCATTGAATGCCGTAAAGTCACATGAAGCACTTAAAGAATTAGAATTTCAACACTTCTTCACATCTTTATGATGTGACATATGTGTAAAATCACGTGCAGCAGCATAAGCATAAAATCACTTCCTCTTCTCTTATTTATGTACCCCTTTCAACATCAATAGCAGCATCGTCATGACTCGAGTTGAGAAAAAGGAAGGAAAAAAGTGCAAATGTAGCCATTAAGTAATTATAAGTTACTCATTTAATCAATTAAAATTTTTCTCTCCCTCTCTCTCTTTTTTTTCTTCTTGCGTACTCGATGCAGTGCTGATGTTGATGATGTTGATCATAATAACATTCTGGTGTGTTGAAAGGATTTTGCTTTTGAACGACTGAACAAAAAATATATTTTCATTTATTTAAAAATAAATGCTGAGTTGCAAATAAATTAGTGATAATTTAGTTCTAATGCGCATTTTTGATACAGAACATTGAACTGATTAACATTTTTATACGACTTTAAAAAAAATTTAAAAAAAAAATTTATCAGACAAATTGACATAAAATGTAATATTTTTGAATACAATATATTGATCACATTTTAAGCACTTTTTCTACCCTCAACAGCGCTTTTAAGCTCATAATTCCTCATTATCAAGCAAAGTCGGCTCTCAAACAAAATAAATACAAACAGTCCATTCAACATCAAATAAAGTGCTTTGATCGTTACAAATGCGAAGTAGCAACAAAAAAGAAAAGAGTAAGAGTAAAAAGCGCGTAAAAGAAGAAAGGCAAAAACGACCATCAACACAACAAGCAATTTATAAATTCAATTAGCTAATCATCAAGCCGTTTTGAATTAATTGCTCGGGTGCGAGTGCATAAGATAATGAAAAAAAATGAAGAATGAGCACAGAAGAGATAAAAAAAGAAAGAATGCAGCAGCAAAGTACAAATGGATTGTTTATAAAGTACAACTTAACAATTTTATTTATTTGATCTACACCGATTATCATACATATTCATATAATGGATGACGGAAGAATTACATAAAAAATAGGAATCGACATTCAGGAAATGTTGACATGAGTGAGAACCATGAATCAATTGAGTTTCAATCAGTCAATAAGCGTGAGACATGATCAGTATGGTATGAAATATTTTTAAGCATATTTTTTGAGGAATTGTTGATTATGTGAAAGAAATCTGTCCAAATGAATAAAGTTTTGAAATTTGGAACTTTTAACTTTGCAAAATTTATTAAAATGTGGACATAAACTGCGCTGCCAATCCTCATAATTGTCACATTTCATACCACATTATTACTACTTACATTGATTCATTGTTGTATCGAAAAAAATATCCGGGATGTCATTTATTTTTATTCCATCATCACATGTACTTGAACTTAATTTTTTTTCTTTATTTTCTTCTTCTTACTTCTTACTCCATAGAGATAGAGAAGTCCATATACAGTCAAAAGTCAGTCCATGATTTTTTTTTATTTCATTATAAAAAACCGCGACGGTGACCGTAGAAGTGACTTTTTTAAACGATCGGACTCAATTAGACATTCATTCGTTTCACTCGTATTGCTCGTGGTGACGTTAATTTAGTGGTAACAAAAAATTGTGGATTTGTGTCCAAATAAATAGTTATAGCAAATTGCTCAAGTGGGTAAAGCAAAAATTAATTAAAGTTTAGAAAAAAAAATGGTTTAAAATTTTTGTGGTTTCATTTTAATTTAGTTTGGTGTTTTAAATGTTGACTTTTGTTACTGTGACAAATATTTATGATAGGATTAATGTTGCAAGATCACTTCAATTATATGACGTGAGTCTTCAAATGTCTGAATTTTATTCGACATACATGAATCATTATAAGTCATCCTCGAACCTCAGGACATCATCATCAATAATCAGTTGCTAATTCTTATAAAGACTAAGCACTTTATTAAACGTTTATATCTAAGAAACTTTAATAATATCTTTCATAATTATTATTATTGCCTTTAAATGTTCAACTTAACCTTCAACCGTCATCGGTACTCGACTGTATAAAGCTGTCATTTATTTCTCTCTTCAGTCTTTATTATTTATTTCGGAGGTAACAAACTGTGTGTACGCGAATAACTAACACATTTTTTATGCCATCGATTTTGCACAAAGGAGCATTATTGGACAACAAACGATTGTGACATGAAAATCTACAGTCAAAAATATTTTTAAACGAATATCAAAAAATGTTGTTGCTTGTATGCGCACCCAAAAAAATAATATTATTATTTTCTTCCTCAATCGTTGTATGTATCAATCAACAATGTTGAAAAATTGAGATCTTGCGAGGAACGAGTTTGAAATGTGCTTATAAATTGAAAGAATGCAGCGCATTTGTGTCAGATTTCCACTGAAGCATGGATTCAATTTTTTGAAATTAATAAGTGTGATGTGTTATTTATTTTGTGATCAGGCAGTTTGATATAACAATCAACTGTCAAGAAATTATATTGGTTCACAATTTTTGTACAAAATCCGTATTTAGTAAAAATAAAAAAGTGTGTATGTTATTAGTCGATAAAAATATATTTATTATTTTTTTAATCGATTGTTTTCATTCCAAACTAAACTATGCACTACATATAAAAGCTAGCAATTGTCATGACATCACGGGCCGAATGTTAGAAAAAAAATTGGAAAGAAGAATAAAAATAAAAAAAAATCTGTTTAATCACTATTCGTCACATTTTTGAATTATTCATCAATTTCAGGGCATCAGCTGTATGGATGTATATTAATGTCGATGTCAGTGTGAAAGGCTTGTAAAGAAATAAATTGATGAATCATTGAAGCACCTTTTATTAAGTATGCTTTAATTTTCTTGTTGTTGCTGGCATACAAGTTTAGAGACATAAAAAAAGATTGAAGATCAATTGAAGCTGAAAATTTTTGTCGTCATAAATAGGACACATTCCAGAGGTGACTTTCATCAGTATTTCTTCTGAGAAACTTTTATGATGGTCGATTTAAAAAATTTTTTGGGCTTTACAAATTTATTGTTTTATAATTATAGCCATGTAGATGAGATATTCAGCACGAGAATGAAATATTCTTTTGAAAAATTGACATTCTTTTGGATGTGGTTACTGCAAATAAAAATTACATTAAAGTTTTAGACTCAAACTGACTTTGTTTTTGGCACTTAATAGAAAGTCACATTTTATGCCAAAAAAATGTTAAAACATAATAAGAAAATTCTGTTAAGGGCTATCATTAAAAGTGAAAATATTTTAAACCAACAATGTCCATAAATGTGTAATTTACCACGCAAAATCTTTTGTAATATCACAGAATGAAACAAATAAATCAGGTCATAAATCCGTGAACCTTCCTACTAATTGACATTTTGAAAACATCACATCATTCTCATACAATCTTGCACTCATATTAAGTCTTGTTTCATATTGACATTAAAATTTCTATATTTTACACGAATGTGTTTACATTTTAATTCCAATTTATTTCCATTCTCCCTTTTTGTTGTGCTACAAATCACAACACTTCATTTGCGTGTCCATCGATCTATCATTTCAATATTTTTTGATTCAGGCACTCACACACAATTTTCCATATATGTGCATGCAGTCACAAATTTAATTTTATATTATATATTATGTACATTATACACATGATTGTATACAAAATGTGTACAAATAAGCACAAAGCAAGAGAGAGAATGAATAATAATAAAATTTTTGCGATCGAGGGCATAAGGAATCTGATAACCCGCATGATGCGAGTCAACTATAAACTGCCAGTGAGATATGTCGTGATTGCTCCAGCCCATCAAAAAACGGCAAAGAAATATGAACAAAAAGAAATAAGATGTATGTAACCTATTGCTGTTGTTCAATATTTTCAATACATGACAGTATGCTTCATACCTTACGTGCTCGCGCCTTTTCGTCAAGATTTTTTCCTTCTTCTTCTCATTGCGATGTTATTGTCAATCTTCGACTCTGTGATGTATTTCTTCAATCATTTGGAGCAGATTTAGGAGAAAGAAGAGACAAAATCATTATTTTTGACTTCAAATATGATAATTTAAATTTTTGAATTTTACTTTTTAGGTTGATTAAACCAAAAAATGCGCTAAACAACTCAAGGAACCAAAAAACAGTCACGACTTGAATGCCATTACATACTTTATTTCGTGAGAGATGCCTTCAAAATCAAGCGTATAAAGATTAATTTTTGTATGTCATCGATAATTCATTTTTATGTCGCTTGCGTCGCTCATTCGATACTCTTTTTTTTCATAGCTCTACACGGACGTAAATGTTTATAGTAAATTTAAATGGATAAAGTTATTTTTTTTTCTTCTTATTCTCCAAAATTGCTCTGTCTCACCGAAAATAAAAATACTTAAAGGCATTTCATGTGATTTCAATGTCATCTCTTCGTTCACGCCGCACTAGTGCTTATTGCTTCGTAATCCATCAACGACGCGTCATTTTTCAATTGTTGCTATTGAATAGAACATCGAAAAAATGTGTAAGAAGAAAATCAATGATTGAAAATCAATTTTTTAACAGAAGAAAAAACATCAAGTTAGTTGTAGATTTGATGGAACAAGCAGTATATAATATTGATTTAAATTGTGCAGTAACGCATTTTAATTTTGCAATAAGTTATAAAATTTCTTAGTCTGAAATAAAAGTACCTAAACAGGGGCGTAGCCAGGGGGGGGGGGCAAAAACCCCCCCTCAAAAAAATTCCTGGCTACGCCCCTGTACCTAAAATAATAAACTTTACTTTAATAATGAAAAAGGAAGTTTTTTTAGACAAACTGAATATTCTTACATGCATCTATTCTTACTAAATCCATAGAACCAAAATAGTCATCAATGTTCTGTTGAATAATAACATGGTTCATTATTATAATATGTTTCAATATACATTATTCCTTCCTTGCTGCCCAGAGGCTTTGATCACACCAAAATATTTTATACATTCATTTTTTCATGGATGTCACATTGTAATTATTCATTGTTATTATTCTTATTATTAATGAAAGGAATTCTTGAACCTCTGAACTCTAAGTCCATTGCTCATGCATACACGACATGAAATATTCATCAATAACTAAGTAAATGTTCAATGTATAATAATAATGTGTGTCTCAACGTATGACAAATAGGTATTTCATAGCTTTATATCACTTACATGCCCAGTAAATATAAGATCAAGAAGCAGAGTTAGAAATTTTTGAAGGCACATTTTTTGATTCTCAAATAATTATTATGATGAGTTTTAATAAGTTTTTAAGAAAAGTTCTTAATTTAATTTAAGCTAAATTCAAAATATGTATAGACTGGAAAAAATCCACCAACACATTCCCAAATGTTCCAACTAAAAAAAAATTAATTAAGCTGAATGACAAATCTAAAAAGTGTCGGTAAGTAGAGGACTTGAAAAAGACTCAAATAATTGACAACTTATAAAGTACTTGAATGTATGTCTCATTTTCTGTGTCTCGCCTTCTCTCTGTCTCTCGATTCCATTCAATTATTCTCGTGAGGAGACACATCGTCATCATTGATCTATCATTAATTTTTTTTTCTCTTCTCAATATTCTTTTACAATAATATATACAAACAATTTGAGATTGAAATCTTAAATGATGATTTACTTTGAAATTCCTTTTCGAGATTTTTTTTCATCTTCTTCATAACTTTTAATATAATGAGAAGCGACAACATCCTGGATCGTCAAATATATTTGATCATTATTGGGGGATTTTAATGAAATATTATTATGAGTCACAAAAATGACGATGACATATGATTTTTTAAAAAAGAATTTAATTTAGATGTAAGTAAATTGAATTGAAATTAGATTGAATTTAAATGAGTTAAAATTAGTAGAAAACTTTAAGTCTAAACTTAATAAAACTTACAACAGTAAAAAAAATATTTTTTAAAATTAAAAATAAAATTTAAGTCTTTCTAACTACAATAAATACTCAACAAAACATTATTTATACGAAAATATCCTTAAATGCTTGGTATTTGCTTATTTACTCTCCTAACAATCTAAACATAATCACAGGCTTCAATCTAATTGTTTCACATAAATTTTTGATAATGCTCTACGTGTAGGTATGTAGAACTAAGGTATATAGTCTAATCATTAGTATAAGTGAATCAAGATTGAATAATAAAATACTTAGTGTACAGACACAAATAAAAAGGATGAAAATTGTGGAAACATATTCTTTCAGGCAATTTTCACTGAAGACTTACGACTTCCTGGAAAAATAGATTAATTTTCATTCTTCTTTATTTTTTTGCTTGACTCATCCTTACTCAGTCGTTGATTACATAAGAAATCAATAAAATAAATAAATGCAAAAGTTGTTGCAACTTATCAAGTGCCTCATTGTAGAATGCTAACTTGATTTTATAGGTACATAAAGGTTTGAAAAATTTTAGAATGTCTGGATGCTTTAATGATAATTCAAAATGTATTCAAATAGATTAAAATTTTTAAATGTTTAGACTGCGTCTTTTTCATCTTAAATCAGTGACGCATTTACTTGTTTTTCGTGACAACACTAATAATTGATTTTATTATGAAAGCGTGCAATTCTTTTAGTCTCTTCAATGTGTACCAAGAGAATGCTAATCACGCACACCGGATATTAAAATTTGACTTCAACTTTTTTCTACTTCTGTTGTTGAATATTCTGCTCGAGATATGTCTCGTTATGTTGAATAAAAATTGATTTTCTTTCAATGCATCATAAAATATGAAGAGAAAAAGTTTTTTTTCATTCAATTTTATTGCATTCCTTGCTCTTTTGATGTCGTGTTTTTGTATTCTTTACGACTGACTTACCCTGTAATTACGTTTGACATTTTTTCTACCCTAGTCTTGTTTTCTGTGTAGTGCGTTGGATTTATTTTTTATATAATGTTTTTTCGCTTTGAGTTGGATATAAAAAATAAAATCATGAAAAGGCTAATCATTGAAATTGACTCTTTAATCTTTATAATCAGGAATTTGTCTAACAAAAATATGTTTTTAAAAAAAAACTAATTGAAATTAATTTATTTTGTTTGAATTTTTTTTAAACATTCAAATGTGAAGACTTTGCAATCCATTTAAAAATAAATATTTAAATTTAAATTCAAATATCTTGTTATCAATCTACTCAGCCACTAAATTTTAAAGTAATTCTTTGCAAATTCTCTCTGATCTCGTTTGATTGTATAAATTATTGGCAAGTGCCATTCAAATTCATTTACAATATTCATTCATGTGCAACTGTAAAAAAAAAGCAAAACATCATAAATAAATTTTCATTCTATAAATAAATTAAAATTCTCTCTCTTTCTTCACTCTATTGTTTGAAATGTTTAATAATAACAATTACACATACTTATAAGTATCACATCACATAGGAGAAATATTTATTCATTCGACGACGCCGTAATGACGAAAAATTGAAGGAAATTTCCCTGTGCTTGATATTTTTTTAAAAAAAAAATTATTTAAAAGAAAGAAAAAAAGAAAACAATTTAATTAATGAAAAGATTTGAATTGAGGAAATTTTATAATGATGATGATGATATGTCTTTATGGAATGTGTTTCTGGTTTTTCTTTTCCACTAAAAATTTCTTTATTTTTTTCTTTCGGATGCGTAGACTTAATTCTATATTTATCATCGGTTACACATTGTTCATTATTCATTATTTTTAGATCGAAAAGTTCTGAATATAATAAATAAGAGTTGAATTGGATAAGTTGTGTTTAGTTTTGATAAACAAGAAAATAGACTTTGAATGCTCAACTGCTTTTTATGTCATTTCAAAATTTACAAAATTCGCATTAAAAAAAACAGTTAACACACAAAAAACTTTTTCTACTTTTCTGCTTGCTCGCTTTAGTTGCTCTACCTTTGAAAATCCATAGAAATTGCTGTGGTTTTGGCACACGAATTTTGTGTATTTTTAGTCACACAAAGTCAAAGGAACCCACAAACAGAAAACTACAAAATTATCTCTCTAATTTGTGACTTCTTTTACATTCATGAACATATGTAGAAAAATTCTATTTATGCGACCCGTAAAATGAAAATGAGATGAAATATTTTCTCAAAACCGCCATGTGTTTTTGTTTCCCATCATCATTGGCATGTGCCCGTGCCCTTTTTCTCATCTCTTAAATAAATTTATTTCATTTTCGTTTTTCGTTTGTTCCACGCGAAAAGATCAAAAGCGTGCTTACCACTAATCTATTTGTCACAATTCTGTTCCCGTGGTATGAGAATATAAAATGTGAAACATTAATGAACTTAGAGCACTTTGTGGGTGTCACAGAAATACATTTCATTTCATTTTGACATTTTAACGATAATTAAAACGTTTCTCACTCAATTATATGCGTCGCCTCTAATTCTTGAGATGCCATTATAAATATACATGTGTACATGTCTGAAAATTTATTCCTACATTAGTAAACTTGTCAAGAGATTTATTGTGATGTTCACGACGTGCTTACAAATTGCCCATCTTCTCCTCCAATCTTTACATCTTCCATCAATTTTCGACAATGTCGTTAGATGTGATTTATGTGTGAGAAATTAAATGAGGCGATGTATGTGAAATATTTTTAAAATTTCTTGGTGACTGTAGCGCAGCGTGATATTCTGATATATTTATGACATGCTTGGAGAGCTAAATTTTGATAAGCCGCTTAATTAATTTTCAGATATTAATTTTGACTGATATGGAGTAGGATAATTTTCTAAAAACTTTAATTGCATTTTTGGTCCTCTCATTAACTACATACATAAATATAATACAGCTATGGACAAAGTTTCATCATTTTAGCTACAATTTTCCATAAATTCAGCTAAAACATGGAAATAAAAGCTTGTTGATGCAACAACGATGACTTGTTGTGACATTTAATTGAACATCAACATTTTTTAGCTCAATGACATGTGAACAAATTGGAAAATGATTTGTTAAGTTCACAAAAAAATCATTTTCGAAAAATTATCGTGCCGTAAGTGCACATAACAATGAAATATTTTGTGGAACCTTGAAAATAAACATTTTTTTTTTGTTGTGAAGTAATTGAAGGCTCTTTTTTCAAACTTAACATGAAGTCATCAGAAATTTTAATTTTCATATGAGCTTGAAGTTTCCGATTAGTTGAAGATTTTGTTGAGTAAATATTAGGAACAATTATTTTGTTGATTGTTCAATGAAAAGAATTTTTAGCATTTTTTAAAGTCGCTCTAATTAGACTAATAAGTGTTAAAATTGCACTTGTTAATTTATTTGTCGGTGATTAATTAGTAAATTGATGAGCTTTGTTTCCCGTTTGAGTTGTCAAAAGGTCATTACGGCTATAGGTGGAAAATTTTGCAATTTATCACTTATTTATGATTTAATAGCTTTTTTATGAATTTTAAGGAAGTATTTAAGGGTATTAAGGTATAAATAAATTGACTAGATTTCATCAATTTAAAGATTTATGAATATGATTTTCAATTAAATTAAATATATTTTGTCAAATGCAGTTTCATCCCTTGAAATATTTTCGAAGACACTTAAAGAATTTTTTAATAATTGCACGATCATCCACAACCTTACACTTTTACTAACTTAATCCATTAAATCAATTTAATAGTAAAAATAAAATGCTTTAAATGAACATTAACAATAAATATCAATAATAAAACTGAATATATTAATGTCGACACAAGCGAACAGGCACAAGTATGAAGAGTACTTAGCATTAATAAAATCAAGCACATAAACTAAAAAGGGTAGAGAAAAATTATTAAAAGTCATTGTCATCATAAAATAAATCTTGCCATGTCTTTTTTAATGACATTCAATATTTTAATATTTCATAGAATTTCTCATCGACACGACCATCCACAGATAAATGAAAAAGTCTTTAAATTTTTATGTCTAATTCTAAGAATCTCAGTCTTCACCAAAATATGAAAAAAAATTGTTTATGTTCAACTCACAAAAATAATAATAATGCAACATATAAACACAAACACACATATTGTAGAAGAAGAGAAGAACAATTCCCATTAAATGCCTGTAATTTTGATCATCATCATCAAGACAAAGTTTTATCTTTTATTTAATTTTAGAAATGCACAAGAACAGAAGAAGAGCATAGACATAATCGACTTTTTTTTATTTTTTCGGGTGTCAATTGAGACTTTAAGCAGTCAATCAACCAGATGCTGTGGTTTTTTGTGAGCCTGATTTGATGCAATGTTACTAAATGCTCATTACAATTGGTATGGTTTATTTCTTGAGGTTTATACGTTTTTTGATAATTGGAGATTTTGAGACACAAATATGGTTTTTAGAGATAGGTAAAAAATATACCCAGTGGATGAAAAGAAGCAGCATTTGATTTTTATAATGTTATAAAAAAATAACGTCTTTAACATTGCAATGCATGTAGTTTTACCAAAGGGGTCGCAATGTTAAAAATTCGCCAACTTGGATTAAAATTTGACTGGCAACAAAAATTTTTCATTTTAAAAAAATTTTGTATGGAAAGTTAGAAAGTGTGCCATGAGTGAAAATTAAATTTGATTTTTCAAAGGTTTTAAATATTTTTTTTTTTGAAAATAAAGCCATTTCTGTGGTAAGGCTTATTCCAACTGTCGTTTAAAAGCTCAATATAGTAAATAAAGGGAACAAAAAATCATTACATATTTTTTGATTTTTCTCTCATCACGGCACACTTTCTCACTTTTCATACAAAATTTTTTTGAAATCAAAAATTTTTGTTGCCAGTCAAATTTTAATCCAAGTTGGCGAATTTTTAACATTGCGACCCCTTTGGTTTTTACACAAAAATTGACAAAATATAAAAAATTACTTTATCTTTTTATAAAAATTGAATAAAATCCTCACCAGGAAATCTAATGGCGCAGACTATAATTATAACAAACGAAAACGATTTGAAAATGAGTGTTTTATAAATGACGATATAAATGGCATTTAGAAGGAGCAGCAGCATCAAACATAAGCCAAACTACCTAAGAAGGTTCTCAAAATTGCATTCTTTCATTCCGTTTATATATTTAATTTCTTTTCTGAATGCTCTTTGTGATATGTCATGAATCAAGACACACAAAAAAAAAATAAAAAGCGTATAAAAATCGCATCTTATTCAAGATAGAAAGGAACCGCATCGATTAGTAGAAAATGAATGAATGAAAATTACAAGAAAAAGACGAGCAAGAAGAATAAGAACAACGAAAAAAAATGACTATAAAATTTCATCTCACTCATTCACATGTGAAACGCCCAATCAATTAATTTGTAAATGATTTCTGTGAAAACGATTTTTCTTTCCTTCTTCTTCCTCATCATCCACTCCACATACAAAAAACGATCCATTTCTGCATTGTGAACGCGATTTGTTTGCTGCCCTTTTTTATGCTGTATATTAAACTGTCTAACTCAGGATAGATGGTACAATGCATTATGCTTCGCTGCTGATGCATTCTTCCTCTTTAACTTTTTTCCTCCTTTACTTCTCTCTGCTGTTGCTCGGCTATGGGATACATATATCATTTTGTTAATTTTTCTTTCAACTTTTTTTTGTTGCAGCTAAAAATGAAACAACAAATTTCAACAGTCTCAGGATTTCTCTATGCTGTTTTTTTTTCAATTTTGTTGCTGTGTGGCAGTGCATTAAAATTTCTTGCTACTTCTTCTTTTTAAGGGTGATTGCTGTTTATTCCTTAAGATGATTCCAAGGAAATTCACATCAGAATATTTTTTTTTTTGCATTTTATGCTGTTCAATTTAAAATGAAGAAAAAGGTTTGAAAAGGTTAGGAAACTAGAGAAAAAATTTTTAGTACCTTAAGAAATAATTTATTGCATTTCCATAAGGTTTTTGATAAAAATTGAGATGGGGTACTAATTATTCAAATCAATCTTTTCCTTAAAAAAAAAAATAAATGTGCAAAAACTCAAGTGTTAAACATTTCTTCTCAGTTGCTTTTCTAATTCTTAAGAAAACTTAAGATGCTCTTCATTCGACCACGAAAATATTGACACAAAGTATTGGACGCAGGTAGCAAATTGACTATAAGAAGTGTCTGAAGTACACAAGTGCTTCTTAGAAGGTGCATAAGGTCGTCATAATCATCATCATCATAATTAAAACAATATACTTAAGAATTGAAAAAATCAACAGACAGAAAAGAAATCGAAATGGAAAAAAATTAGCACTGACTGTCACAGTTTTGTGGATTTCTGCACTTCAGCGTCTGCCAATGGTACAAATATTGAGAATATAAACAGTAAACTTTTCTGTTTTTCTACTGCCTGTTCAAATAAAACAAGTTCGTGTGGTAAAATAAAAGGTGACGAAGCATAAGCATTCAGAGACATGAGAAGCTGATAGCAGTCCAAATGGGCAGAAAGAGTTCATTGTGATGTACTCAATAGATATAGATCGTAGAGAATCATGCATGAAGGAATTGTTGGACACATCAACAGCAGCATCAGGCATATACCATTGCAATATCGAAGTTGAGTAGAGTTTAAAAAATTAGTTACAGTACTTTAATCATTAATAATGCTCGTTTTGTGGCAATCAACATGAATCTTCTCCAGATGATCTTAAGACTTCTTCTTTCCATTTTTTTTTTTGCTTATTTCTTTATCTCTCTTATTCACTTTGGCTTTCAAAGCTTGATGCAATGGGACTTTAATACAATATTAAATTCTGCCTGTTTGGATGTACTTTATAAAAGCTAAGGTTTCTATCAATTCTTTGTGAGATTTTAGATAAATTTTTAGACTTTATAGGCTTAACATGTGTAATACCCGAAAGGCACAAGTCGGATAATCGAGACGAAATCCGGCTTCAAGCCGAAGTGAGGCCAGCACCGCTCCGGCTTGAATTGTATGCTAGCTTGGTACAAGCCTTACTCCGACTTGGTGCCGGATTTCATTTCGATTATCCGATCTGTGCCTTTCGGGATAAACCCAATAAAATATTCTAAAAGTTCAAAAAATGTTTTTTTTTTGTGTAAACTTTTAAACACTTTGAATTAGAAATAACTGAAACCAAGTACACATTACAAGAAGTATGTGATACCTTAGCCTGCAAGTATTCATCGATCCAACTGCTAGTAAATAAATTCATTACATTTACAGCAAGATAATGTAACTTAAGCCTTAAATACGTGTAGAAAATGAAAATGAATAAAAGAAAATTGAAGAAAAAATTGAAGAAAAAGTGAAAAAGAAGGCAGAAAAGTGCAACAAGACATAATGTCTGCAACATCATCAGCAGCAAAACGACAAAACATGGCAATGGTCATAATGTAATGATGATTATGATTTACGGTAAATCATTTGTTATTACAACTATTTCTGAATATGTGCACATGTGTACATTATTATAATATATGAATGATGGTGGCCATGAATAACATGAAATGAACAAACGACACCACTTATGGGCCTATTATTGTACACTTCATGCCATTTGATCTTTCAATCACTTCTCTTTTCTTCTATTTTGGCATTTTTTTTTCAACCATTTAATTGAAATTAATCTTACAAAACTCTTCTTTTATAGTTTTCTTGTTGTGTAGATGTGGTTGTGGATGGTTTAAACTTTATTATTTGCATTTACACTAATTTGTTTCATTTTGAATGAAAAAATGAGGAGATATGAAGAGAGTGGAGAGAGGCGTTTAAAAAACAAAATATTCACTCTCAATAAAATTATTTAAAAAATTTTTATTGAATACTCCTATAATATTAAAAGGATATTTAAAGTAATCCAAGCTCAGAACTAGTTTTAAGTGATATTTAAGAAAAAAAATGAAGTTTAAAATTTCAATTTTTACTGTCGTTAAAAGTTTAAATCTTTTCAAATATCCTAAAATTATGTTAAAGATGGTTAAAGATAGAAGTTACTCCTTCCTCAAGGGTTTTCCTTTTTTATTTGATGTGTTTTTTTTTTTTTTTTTTTTTGTTACAAACATTCATAACCCTAAAATAAAAATTTGGTATCACGACTTCCATTCATACTTTATGCATAATTTTTAATGTAAAAATGTATTTAAAACTTATGCTTCTATTTGAAAGAGTGAACAATGAGGATGATTAAACAATTTATGTATCCATTTTCTATCCTTTTATAATAAATGGTAATGCAAATGCGTCTTCATTTAATAATGAAAAAATGAGCGAGATTTTATTATGAAGAGTAAAATAAAAGGAAAAAATAAACAAAATTAATGATTTTATCCGTATAAAGCATGATCCCTGCAATTGACAATAATGCAACTTAAAAATGCGAGATTTCAAAATTCATTTTAAAATTGAAACTAGTAAAAATATAAATTAAAATTTTTTATAAAATTTTATTAGTTTCACAAAGGAAAACTAGAATCCAATTCAAAGTAAAATTCACAAACCTGAAATCAAAATACAATAGAAAAAAAAAAAATCAAAATTTTTGAGAAAAAAAAAACACAATTTTTGAATATTTTAATTTTTCCTTCAATTTTTTATTTTAAATTTTTCATCTACATTTCCTTATCAGCTTAAATTGATATTTTTGATATTTGATTCAATTATACGTAATTTAAAAGCTAGAGTGTGTGTATAATTATTATACTTAATAATTCATAATTATTTTATATTTTATAGCAATATTTATAGGATATTTTATGATATTCTAAATTTTTTATTTACGTAATTTGCTCTTCCTCAATAAAAATCTTTAATTGCGAAGACATTTAAATATTGCAATCGAATACAAATGTACAATTTAATTTAATAAAACTGAGCTGTGATGTCTGATGATTTTTACTTATAATTACAAGTTTACCACATTTCTCTTATCATTAATTTTATTTTCATTTTTTTAAACTTAACTGAGATTCCCGAATATTCAATTTTTAGTAAAATAATTAAAACTAAAAATTTGAAAAATTTTCAACTATTAAATAATTTGAGTAACTTTTGATCCTAAATTTTCATTTTTTTTTTCGATGATATTTTTCTGGACGATCATCATTGATATTGAGATTTTTTATTGCAATTATATCCAATGTAAAATTTTTACAGAGGAGCGAGGATATTCCACAGATAAACACAAGTCTTTGATTCAATTAAAATACACTAATAAATGATCCATTCTCTTGAAAGTAGCGATTATCCTCGTTTTCATTTGTTGAGCTGACATCGTCGCTCTCACTTTCGCCATCTGACGTCGCTGACGGTTTCGAGAGAATGGAATTAATTAAAAAATTAAATGGTGGATATTTTGGTCCAAACATTTTCTTATTAGCTAATAAATTATTATTGATCTCCTCATCGTCTTTCGATTGTGAGTTTTTTGGTGATTTAGATCTTAAGTCAATTGCTGCTTCCTCATTATTATCATCATCATCGTCAATTGACGCTTTAGAGTTTTTTGACTTTGATGATAAGTCGAGTGTCATGTTTTCAGCCTCACCATCCTCGTTATGAGTAGCATCCATATCCATGTCATTATTACAACTTTCACCTATTGACTTTTCAATTGTCTCGTGTGGATCATTATAGCGCATCATTTTCGACTCCATAAGCATATCGATTGCATTATTTGTGCATTTAATTGGATTTTGACTTTTTCTTTTACGTTTTGAACTGTTGTTGCTGCTATTATTGCTATTATTACTCGTATTTAAAAGGTCATCATTTTGCATTTGTTGTTGTTGTTGTTGCAATGATAAAACCATCTTGCCGCCCGTCAAATACTCATCACTTTTGACACGAATCAACGGCGATGAACTCTTCTTTACGCTATAATCATGCGGTTCTGTTTGTGATTCGATGTCACTGTTATTTGCATTATTATTGTTGTTGCCGCTGTGATGTTGCGCAAATGAAATCTCAGAGTCATTAACCGAAATGTCACCATCATCCTCGAAATCACTGACACTTTTTGTATCATTAAATTCACTCGATTTAATCGAATCGATTGACGGCGATGCTGATGGTTGATTGACATATTGAGATGATGATGGATGTTGCATTTGTGGTACGGCGCCATAACTCATTGATGGTACTGCTGAGGACGGTGGGAAGAACATTGTACGAGACTGGAAACTACGTCCATCGTGTGGTGAAATTTTACGGCGTAAATTTGACGAGTGGAGCTTTGGATTTGGATTAGCGCTGTGTCGATTGCGTGAACGACGAGAACTGAACATCATACTGCAACCTTCAACCGTACACTTGTGCATTTCTCGAAGGTGAACGGCTGAGAAGTGAATTTTTAATGCGCCCTTATCGCAGAATGTCTTGAAACAGACGTTACAGCGAATACGTTTCTTTCCTGTTGCTGGATTTACAAATGCTGTACCCAGATTTGATGGAAATGCATTCATTTGACGTTGTTTGCGAACTTTATCAGCTGAAGATTGTTGTTGCTGTTGTTGGGTTGATTGTTGATGGTTTGGTGATAAAATTGGAGCTGATAATTTTTCTGGAGTTACGTCATGATGATTTTTTGGATAATTATTGTTGTTGTTGTTACTATTGTTGTTATTATTATTGCTGCTATTATTGTGTGAAATTTTCGAATTTTCAATTTTCTTCTGTGTCTGCTGCTGCTGTTGTTGTTGTTGCACCATTGCTGCCTCATATTCCATCGTTTTCAATTTTTTCATTCTCATCAATTCACTATTTAAATTATTCATGTCAAAAGCCGGATGATGTGTGTGATGTGGATGTGGCGGTGGTGATAGCTGCTGATTTAAACGCGAATAAAATGGGTGCATAATTGATTGCAAATTATTGCTTGCTGCAGCGGCCGCTAATAAATTTTGCGGTTGATTTAATGGTGGTGATGATGATGGTGGAGGTGCCAGACCAGCCATTAATTGCATTTGTAAGTGTTGGAGTAAATTTAATTGCATATTAAGGCGATGTTGCATTGCTGCCTTCTCCATGTCAGTTGGTAGGAAATTTGGGGGTTGTGATGACATCGTGGTTTTGTCTAGTTACTTTTTTCCGTTTAATTGGTTGAAGTTTGAATCATCAAAATAAATGCGTGAAATCTGTGAATGAGAAAGAAAAAAAATTAAGCAAATCTTCAAAAATAATCATCATTAAGTAATTGAGAGTGTATCAATTTTAATTTATCTTCTTATGTACTGAATACTTTCACATGTATGTATCATCGCTTTTTTAGCAGTAGCCATTTATTTTATTTCAAACAGATCACCCAAGTGGAAGTGCTCAAAACTCAATTACATGTAAATATCGAAATGAAATCAAATTTCTTGAGTTGAGCACGAGACGAAGAATTTCTCTCTCATTTTTTTTTATAGCCAACAAGAACATGAAAATTATGTGGACATGAGAACCAGAAATGAAATAAAATAAAAATTATGAATACAACAAATTTGTTTTGTTCATTTCATTTTGGGAATGGGTAAACAGGCATAAATAAAGAGAATGAAAAGAGAAATAAAAGAAACTTGTATCGCGTTTATGGTCGTCATCATGTTGAAGAGAAAGACTTGTAATTCTTTTTATTACGAAGAAGACAATGATTGTAAACTGAGTGGAAACGACATACCAAAATGTGATCTTTAAATCTCAATGGATGCAAAGAATTTCGGATGCTATTGTTGTTATGTCATGAGGAATGCGATGTGACATTTTTTTTGTTGCTCTTTGACATATGTTTTAAACGTATTTAAAATAAAATTATAAAAAAAATGAATCTAAAATTGCAAATTTAATTGAATTAATAAGTTTAATAAATTGCAATCACCCATCTTCATATTGACACCAAACACTTAATGCAAACATTTCCGTCGGCAAAAAACAAATTTGCCTAAAGCATTTCATCTCTCATACTCGCAATTTTAACGCACACGGAACGATTTCATTGTTCAAAAAGTAAATGTTGCATTGCTAAGAAATTAAATTAAATTTAATAATATTTTACTGAAGTGAATAAAAAAGTTTACATGGAATGGAAAAAGAAGCAAAGTGAGAGAGGAAATGAAATGTTATAGGCCAAAAGAGACAAGAAAGAGAGAAGGAAAAAAACTTAATTTTAATTTATTAAAAAACACTTAACATGCAAAGGTTTTCAAAAAAAAACAACATTGGCGCTCAAAATTTTTCATTTCTTGTTCATTCCTGCTTTGTTCATTTGCCGTTTTGCCAAAAAAAAAGTATAAGAAATCAAGTAAAATGAAATGAAAGAGGAAAAAATAAAAAAATTAGAAGAATGAGAATTACTTCATGTTGTTTGTTGTTGCTGTTGATTTTTCATTTTACTTCGATTCTGTGCGCATAATATTTATGACTTTATGCTTCTTGTAATTTCAATTCTTCCTCTTTCTTGCGTATACTTATTTTTGAGAAATATTGGAACCAAACTCAAAAGGCAAAAAATAACAAAAATTTTAAATGTTTTATGGTCCAACATGCCATACGTTAATGTCTTTAGTTTCTTGTTCCGAGAGACCTTCAAAAAACTGTTTGGATTGTTTTGCATAGAAGCATAAAATTTTCTAATCATAATATTTTTGAAGACATGACGGCTTTGTGAATGAAATTTGAAGTCTCTGCTGCAGTCTTGTTAATTTATAAATATTTTTAAAGAATATTAAAAAATGTTCTTTGGTGATTCATTTTAAGGTTTTTTAAAATTTAAAAATATGAGAATTGTTGCAAAAAATAGTGACATTATAATATTACGGTCGTTTGAGTTTCAATCACGTGTACCAATGCAATGAGTCATAAATCTGATTAAATATAAATAATCTTAAATTTCTTTGAAATACAAATTAATTTTTTTTTCTCGGAAATTTTTAGTCACTGTTGTTTACATAAAAATGTCATATTATGGAAGTAAAGCTGATAAATATTGTATGAAACTTAATATTATGAATATTTTGTCATCAAGTCAATAGTCAATAGTATTCAATATTATTGAATTGTAAATATCAAAATTTGAATTTAATAATTTGTTCAATTAATTCGAAATAAAATTTTGTCAGATGAAAACATAAAGCATTAAAGTCTTTCGAAAATATCCGACAAGCCCAAAAGTATCAAAAATTATTGTTCAATATTGCACTTCAAAATTTTATGCAATAATTTTCGAGTATTGTAATTATTGCCATTAAATTCCTCACTTCTTCACTTTCAAGAAAAAAAAAAAAAAAATGTTCAATTTTGTTCACAATTTTCACAGCCTTATGCCAGTGCAGTATATTTATCCACATGGGAATATCAAAAGAAATACAAACGAAAAAGAGAGCAAGCAAGAATCTTAAATAAAATGAATTGCCTGAGGGTGCAAAAAAAAATCGTCTTTATCATTCTTTGTATTTTATTATTGCATCATCATACGTGTGTGCACACCGCATATCCTTTAACGTAATATTTTTATGAGTTGAAGAGAAAGAAAAAATCCGAGAAGAAATTAACGACAGTCCAGACTTCCAAGAAATTCGAGAAATCATAAAAATGATTCTTAACTCATTCATTTTGGTCATAAAAAATTGAGAAGCTTGAAAAACACATCAAGCTTAATCAGCGAGAAGCGATTCTAAAAAGATTATTACAAACGTAAAAGGCTGTCTCTTATTTTTCTTTCTCATGCGAGCAACAAAAAAAAATGTCATAAAAATCACCAATAAAATATTGTTGTACAATAATTAGGAAATTTCAAACTTTTTGCTGATCGCAAATATTTTTAAGTAGCGATGAGAATTGAATTTTTACGGTTTTTAAATTTGATCGCACTTTCAATTTTTGTCGGATGAGATAATTGGAAATAAGTGGACTTACCTTTAAATATTATTCACTTGATATATTTTTACTAAATTTTTATTTTTTTAAAATGTTCACAATATTTTTTTCTTTTTTCGACTGTTCACAAAAAAATTCACAAAATATATTTTATTCTTTCTTATTTTAATTTTTTTCTTATTTATTTTTTTAAACAAAAAAATGTCTCTTACTTCCTCGATGCACTTGACTTTACTGATTCTCAGTTCATTCTAAAATTTTAAATTCTTGTTCTTGTTTTTTTTATTCTCTTTTTTTTCAAATTTTTTTTTTGGACAGAGCACAGGAAAAAAATTAAAAACACGTCTGTCTCGTTAGAAAAAATATTAAGCAATGAGAGACGAATTGTGTAGCAACGTAAGACAACACTACTCACGATTCACACATACACAGACACAAACAGATTCGAAGGGGAAATTTTCAGCTCAAAATTCTGTTTTATGTTGTGCAACGAACTGTCGCGTGCAACATTTGAGCAACATAAGAAGATTTTGTGAGGGGAACGTAGCACTAACACATACAATTTGTTATGAAAAAAAAAAATAATGAGAAGCATTTACACAACGAGACAATATGAAGCAGCTAAACTGGATTATATTCTTATCGAAAGGAATAATTATTGAAAAATATAAAAAAAGCGAGAATGAGGAAAAAATCCAGAACTTCTGTTGACCTAAATTAAATATTTTGTTGATTTTATTTTGAAAATTTTAATGTTAGAATTCTTTCAAGATGTTGATTAATATTATCTGAGTTTTGTATTATTTTTTAAATAAAAACTAAATTTGATGCCACATAAGTAATTGATTTTAGTTATTAATTTTAATTTTATTAATATACTCAAAATTGGTCAACATAACTCATTGTTTTATTCTTCTTAACTTTCAAAACTTCTTTTTAACTTTCAAAAAGGTTATTTTTTTTCCAGAGTTGATACCTAGCATGTGCCTTCAAAAAGGTTTGCCTAGGCGTAGGCAAATTGAAATCAAAGGCACCTACCTTTGCCTTTGTCAAAGGCAGAAAAAATTGCCTTTGCCTTTGTTTTGCCTTTGCAAAGGCAGAGCTTTGTCGTGGTGCCTTTGAATCTTTGCCTTTGTAAAAAAAAAATTTAACAAAAAGTTCCAAAAATTAACAAAAGTTAAAAATTTTCAAATTCAAAAATATCAAAGGCAAAGCTAGGCAAACTCAAAGGCAAAGGCATTGCCTTTGCATAGGTAATGTTTTCGTGCCTTTGCCTTTACTGTGCCTTTGCAAAGGCAAAGGCTTTGCTAGATCAAAGGCAATGCCTGAGCAAAGGCACCTTTGTATCAACTCTGTTTTTTTCTACATTTTTAACAAATTTTTAAATATTTTTTTTAAATTTTGATTGAAAATTTATTTTTATATTAATTAGGTTTTGGATTTGCTTTTTTTTTCAAAAATGTTCTATTGAGAATTCATTCTTAAAAGTGACTTAACTTTAATACTTTATCTTGAATCAACTTCATACATGAATTTCAAAATTCAAACATAAAACTAGCCGAAAAAAAATCACACTTATTACTAAATTAAACATCACAATATCGGATCCTTGTGATCTTAAATTTCCACATTATTCTCACTAATAGCTCCATCAAAAAACACCGACTTTCGACAGTCATCAGCACAAAACAGCAAGTGCAATAAACTTGTAAACATTTATTATTTATTGTCCTTTTCTAAGAATTTATCGCTTCGCGTAAATTATTTGTCCTAATTCTCAAATTTCACAACAAATTATGAAAACATTCAATTTTTCTGTTTTTTTAGTCCTACCGACATGAATGGATGTGCATAGAAGAGACAACATTAGAACGGACAGTAAAAAATTATTGAAATTTTAAACTTTTATAACTTTTTTCTTATACAGCCTTCGAAGATGAATAGAATTTTTTTATAGATTTGTGAAAAATGCGGCACAAAACCCTTTTAAATTGACATTGCCTGTTCAAAAATGTGTAAAAGGGAAAGAAAATACTTTTATGACCAAGTAATATTATACCCTGCTTGAAATTTGTTAGATTTTGGTGAGATAGATGAGATGGCATTAGAAATCTTTAAAAATTTAAAATAAAATGAAATTTTTAATTTTTTTTTTTAAAAAAAGTCCTCTTCAAAGTAATTTTAGAAAAAAAGTGACATTCAACTAAATCCAACTTATATAAAGAGTCGATATAATTTTCCATAATCTGCTCAAGGGATACAAATCCTTCCAGCCTTAATCATCAACAAAGGACTAATTGGAAATGTGAAATTTTGTCTTCAATTCTAAGTCTTTGCCGGCTTATTCTTTATATTGTCTTGCATTTGGAGGCTCAAATTAGGAATCAAATTATAAAGTCATGAAACACAGCAAGCGGGCACAATAGACTTAGAAGTAAAAATTTCTTGCCTAGTATCTAACATATAAAAAGAAAATATGAAGAAGAAAATGAAAAATAGAGATGATAAAATATTTTATGGCGATATAATTTGGTTTTATAGTTTACAAGCATTGAGTGTGTGTCAGCATCCAATTTTCGGCACAATTTATACGATAAAAAAAGATAGAACTAGAGAAAAAGAAGAAATTTTTGTCCCTTTTCCATACTTTTACGTTTATCTACAAATAGTCATCGAGCAGCGGGGAGCATGTGGTCTCTCTTTGATCTCTTGCCTGCCACTTGCTTTACCCCCTTTGTGAAAAATATGTTTTGTCTATGTGTCTCTTAGAACTTTGCTTTTGTGTGTGAATTCTCGGTTGTAATGTTCTTCCTTTGCTCATTTTAGATGTGATTTTTTTGCTATTCCTCTTTTTCTGCTTCGTTGGTGGACTTTTCGGTATGTTTTGCTTCCTGTTATTATGGACATTTATTAATTACTGCTTTGATAGTAATGAGATTGATTAATTTTTGCAACTTTTTAAGAAAAAATGCCGATTTTTTTTAGTATCTTTAAAAAAATGTCTACAAGCAACAAAGTTAGGGATTCAGAAAGAAAAATATCAAGGAGTACAAAAAAATTGAAATTTATGATAAACTAGGTTTTTGTTGTAGCAATTAATTTTAATTTAATTTTTTCTTACAAAACTCTTACATTCGGCTTCCTTGTTGAATTTTTCTATGTGCTAAAAATAAAATTTTTTGTTCCACATTTTCCATCCTTAGCATTCAATGATGCATACATTATTGAAAAAATGCACAACAATTCAACAATTGAAAAAAAATGTATTAGAAGTAAAGAGACTGTAAAAGCGGATATGGCGCTACTGAAATGAATAATACTGCAAAATATACAAATTTTCAACAAAAGAAATTTGCCAACAAAAGAAGAAGCAAAAAATTGTTCTTTTGTGGTTGAAAAAATTTGCAAGCAATTTAGTAATAAGTAAATAGGATAAAGAAGAACACAAAAGACTTGTGAAATAGTAAAATGACCAATTGAAATGTTGAACTTTATGCCTAAAAGAATCGGTTTAAAACCAAAAAAGGATAACGATTAAGAGATAAAATCTTTAATTTAGATTTTCTATTGTCAAAGTTAAAATTTTATCTTTAAAGATAGAGATGCGCAGTTTCAGATAAAAAATGCAATTAACAAATTGGATATTGAATATTTTAAAAGGGGATGAATGTTTAAAAAATAAATTAAAATTAAAAAAAGTGCCGAATTTCTGTGTTTGATGTTCAATGAATGTAATTAATTTGCTTAAAAAAATATATTTAAAAAAAAGTTCGGTTTAAAAAATGTTTTAAAATAGTTATATTTAAATTTTTATAACGACTTGCGTAAAATTTCATGCGTAAAAAATTTGTCACACATAAAATGTCAGAACTACTAAATTTAATTTTAAGGTATCTTCTAAAATAATTTCCCTTTTTAATTTGAGTCATTTTTTTCACTTCTTGATCGAATAAAATTCCAAGAATTGTCTTTCCTCAAGAGAACCGCCAAGCAACACCAAAAAAAGAAGAAAGAAATTCAACATTTGTATACGCAAAAGGAAAGGCGAAGAACAAAAAAATTATACCCAGCGGCGCTATGACAGAACATTTTCTCTGACAACAATATTAATGGCTTTTTATATAAAATTAATTATTTTTCTTCTTTTTTCCTCCTTTTCATCTACCTTGTTGTACCTGTTGACTTTTTTTTATTCTTCTTCTTTATCTTCTAAGTTCTGCAATCTTCTTATTCCTCATCATTATCGTCATAGTCTCAAAAGATAATTGCAAGTTTGACTTTGGTAAAAATTTAAGTATTTCACATGAACAATGATGACAATGCAGAACACTACAATTGATGATTATGACGATGATGATCCACTTGATGAGAATAAAAACATGTCAAGTCAGGTGCCTGTGTCCTTTTTCTGTGTTTCTCATCCATCTAAAAAATACAAGAATTGATAAATGACAATGAAGTCTCTTGTCCCTTTTTTTCGCAAATAACAAAGAACCCATAATCGAATTTGTCTATTCTTATTTCGGGGCACAATTCTATTTATGTTCACAGTCACATGATGTCATTGAAAAATTACAAGACATGTCCCAGACGCTTGTCATACAAGTGTTTAAAGTGTCTCTTTACACATTTCATGTTGTTATTTTCTTCTTTTTGTATTTTTTTGTGAAATCTCCTTTGTTGTTCTTGTTTTCATCTTCTTCTTAGCTCTTTCGTTTTCTTCTTCTTTGATTCCTTAGAAGTCATAAGTCAGTCAATTGTAGTTATGATGAACATTGATCAACTTGAAAAATCAAAATATTTCATGCATCAAAAAGAGAAGATAATTTTCATCTTTTTTAAATGCATTTATGATAAATTGCAGGACATTAATTATCATGTGAGAACCTCCGAAAAAAAAAAATAAATGGAACCTCCGACAATTTTTTATTTGTGTCCCTTTAATGATTCTGTATAAAAGAGATGAAAAAATGAAAATGCTGGACAATAAAATGTATTTATGAAGAAATAAAGAACGCAAGGCGAGCGAGAAGAATAAATTAGGCAATAAGAAAAGAAGAATAAGAAAGCCCTCTGAGGGCGCATTATTTCCACTTTTGTGTATTTTTTCTATTCTTATTTTAAAATTCATCATTTTTTAAATTATTTCGTTTGAGGGTAGTTGCTGGATGCTAGAAATTATAAATTTGGAACTGGAAAATAATTTATAAAATCTTAGTAACTTGAACATTAAAATTGAATTTTATTTTAAGTTCGTACACTAAAATTTAAGAAAATTCCATATCAATCTAAGAATCTTCCATCTCAAAATCTCCTTGTTTTCACCTTCTTACAATAAAATAAACGAGAGTAGCAAAGACAAAAAGAAGCGACAGATATTGTAATTCTCTAAGAACAAGAACATCAACAACAACAAAGAAATGTAGCGCGTCAATCGCAAAAGAGAACAACAGAAAAACAAAAGACTAAACTCTATTTAATAAAAAATGAGCATGCTGAGAATAAAATCGAAATCGTATGACTGGAGAGACTTAATGATTTCTTGCTATATATTATTTTTATAAGAATCATCTCTTGTCCTTATGATCGACATGGCACGATAGATGGATGGATCATTAGATGAATATGAAGAATATTTTTTAAATTGGAAAAAGAGAAAGAAGAAGAAAACCTTTTTCATGACAAATGACTTTTTCTTGATTGATTTAGCCTTATGTCTCATAATTATATGTTACTACAACTATTGAATCTAAAAAATAACAAAAAATAAAATCTACGTTTATAGAAAATCACGAGATGGGGAAGGAATGAGAGAATCTTGCATTATCACAGCGTGGAGACTTTTCAACGATTTAGTCACACATATATACAATAACTATAGTTCTTTTTCGATTTTATTATTAATAATAATAAGTAATGTGAGAGAAAAAAGAAGAAATTGTCAGAAACAGAGTAAAAGACTGAGAATTAAAAGCACGATTTTGTCATTAGCTATGCATCAATATTGAATTATGACTTTTTATTTTTAACGAAAAAATAAGAATAAAGCGTAGTTGGTCATATTTTGTGCCAACAACTCTGAAGAGCAAATTCTTCCGTTATTTAGATCAAAATTTTGAATTTAAATTGCTTCTTTGTACGAAAAATTTACTCACACAAGCAAACATTTTTAATTAAAACACAAAATTATATTGATTTTAAGGAGTTGTCTTATGAAAACAATAATTATTATGCTTTACCTTTAAGCATTCTTTCATTTTTAATCATTAAAAGCATGAAATTCAACTAAAAGTTCAATGCCAAATTCTAAGAAAATTACTAATACAACCACAGACTAATACAGTCGTAATAAATTTAATTTCATTTTGATGAATTTAAACGTTTCTTTTCCTATATTTAACTGCTGGAAATAGCTTATTTTCTCAATACGTAGTTCTTCTATACATTAATTAACTTTGCACATTAGCAGATGCTTAATTAAGTTTGATATTCGCAGATTTCTTTATTAAAAATTTAACCGACAAGATGTACTAAAATAAGGAATACTAAAAATTCCTTATTTCAAATTTTGTACTAAAATAAGGAAAACCGTTACGCCTTCAGAGTTGTTGGATTTTGTGGAAAATCTCATTTTTTTGGACTAAACCAGTGGTGGACAACCTTTTTTTTGTATCGCGACATAACTTGTGAGTAAGTCATGACCAAAACCGTACGTGGTACTTTTCAAAAAAAAAAATCGACACACTAGTGTGCTGCGGCAAACCGATTGGCCATCACTGGACTAAACTAATGAAATTTAAAAAGTTCACTTTATGCATCAAGACGACTGCAAAGAAAATAAATTTTTAGAATAGTCACAATTGGTTTTCAATGAGCCTCAATAATTTTATAATTGGTATACGAAATAAAGCATCCTTTTGAGATGATTACATGTATTCGATGATATCAAGTTGTTCTGGTGAAGCCTCCTACAATGCAACGAATTCTCCTAGATTCGATGCAATTCGTTACACTTTAAATCTATGAGAAACACCACTTCACATACAATAAAATCTAATGATATTTCTATCTCGTATCAAATGCATTTATGACACAACAAAAAAAAGTTTCGGTCAATTTCAAAAGGACGAAAATTTTTTTAGTTTGATGCAAAAATTAATTGTAGATCGATGGCAGGCATAAACACACACAAATTTCATTGTATGTTAAGAAAAGAAAAGAGATCATGAGAATGTAAAAAGGACAATAGAATCGAGGCATTATAATCCAATCCCAATCCATTTCATACATCCGTAAAATTTTTCGTTTATCATCCTCACAAAAAAAAAGTGTACGAGAGAATTTCTCATCTATTGTTCGCACTACTTAATACTATATGTGATGTAAAGGAGATATGTAAGACCTTAGGCGCCTGTTCAAATTAACTGTTGGTCTAGGAAATCTTTTGTTATGTGTCGCTTTGATGTGCGTTACGAAAAAAAAATGAGAATTTCTTCATCAACAATATTTCGATGATACGACAACAATCTATATGGAGTGATGGAATCAACTGATTGAGGGGCTGATTGGAATGATTTTACATTTTTTTTCTTACTTCTACTCTAACTTTTTTACGCCCACAAAAAATAACAATAATAATGACAATGATGATGACGAAAATAATGATGATGAAGAAAATAGTCTTCTGGCATTGAGTAATGTCATTAAAGTAAATAAAAAATAATAATGGCATTAAAAGATTAAAAATTCTGAGAAGATCACATTTAAAACTGTCAACAAGAGTCTCTGTCAAGTCAATGGTGTTTTTTGTGGTTAACTATTATTGAGAAGTAAGTTCTGTCTGAATATGCAGTTTGGATGAGGATCGAATACTCAAATGAAGGCCAAATTACTGGTTTTGTTTATTCTTAAATCCTTCAAATTTGCTAATCTTGAGCGCTTCCAATTCAAATGCAATTTGTCGACTTTTAATAATTTTTGGAACTTAATATTTTTTAATCCAATACTACATAGAACACTAGCTATTTTTAAATTAATCTAACCTAAAAATGCGCTTAATTTTTCATAAAAACCTTCCTACTTCTAACAATCCTTCATTTATACCTCAACTGCACCTTTAATCTGATGACAATATAAGTTAGTAAATAAAATAAGACTACGAAGAAGTCACTTGAGGAGATACTTCAGAATTAATTTTCTTCTTCATCATCATCACATCAGTTCTTGACTCGCTCGACTAAATTTCATAGAAGCGGTGCAATGTGACCGAACACACATAACCAGTACACACAAAAAATGAAACTTTCATTTAAAATGAAAAAAGTGCCACTCGAAGTAATAAAGAAGTAAGAAGATCTCTTCAATTTGTAATTCAAATTGAGCATGTTACAGTCTGTTTAACTTTTATAAATAGCGATAATGATCTTCTCTTGAAGTGTCTTTAGTGTGTATATACTTTTTTCCTTGTTTTTGCTCGTTCTCTTGGGTCACATTTTCTGTCACAAGACGAAGGAATTTATTTGCTTCTTATTATTAAATTTCTGTGGTGACAATTTTGAGTCATAAGTATGGGAACTGATGTGAACAAAAATTGGTCAACGATGCGTGGAAGTTTAACATTTAATTTAATATTTAAGTGGCGAGAAATGTCTTATTTTTGTATAGTGTATAATTTGTGAGCTAGTGAAATTTTCGAATATAATTTGTGAATTTGGATGTTATATAATTTAGTCAACTGCGTTTTTGAGGACTTTTCAGTCTTATCATTTATTTCAGATTGAAATTTCAGTGAAAAAATTATTCCTATATGAAGTTACTTTTGTTATAAATAAATATTATAATTCTATTATAGAATTTTAGGAATCTGTACTAAAAAATTGTTTTTTAAAAGAATGGCACTTTAACCATGATTTAAAAAAAATTGAAAATTATTTAAAAAATTCATCACTTATCGCACTAATAAATGTACCGCAATATTTTTTCTCTTCCGTCTACTTTTAAATTGAGCACCAAAAATTTTATTGCTGACGAATTTTAATTTCTTTCAATTTTTTATGCACATAAGATGGAAAGAAAAGTGACAGAACTGTTACGCTTTTATGAGTGTCAAGTGTAACGTAAAATAAAATAACAACAAACTGAATAAAAAAATTGAATTTCCATATTCATGAGGTCACATCTCAGCTCTCTTTATTTTTATTTTTTCATTATATAGCACTGTGTATGTCGTTACATTTCGATGAGAAGAATTTGCATAAATTAAATATTTTTCTTCATATTTTCTCTGAAAGTTGCACGATATAAAAGTAAAGTAAAGTGAATTGTAAAAAAAAGAAAGAGCAACAAAGATAATTAGATCCAGAACGGAATCGTCATGCATGCGAAACTTTTAATTTTTTTTACTATTCCAATTATTTTATGATGCCTCTTCTCATATTATTTCATTTTATAGTGTTTGAGTGAATAAATTCCTCATATGTACAATTTTTAGAGCATACTTTTTTGGTGATAAGTTATTAAGTATTGTTTGCACTTTGTGAGACTGTCTCGAAAACTTATTGTTAATTCTTATTTACTCCTTTGGACGTTTCTATCAAGTGAAAAAGAACTCTCTAAAATAAACTTCACAATTCTTTCATTGATTCATTTTATTTTGGATACCTGCTGTATATGTTTTCTGAGACTTCCATCTTCAGATCTTACAAGAAAATACGCTTTAATCTACATCAAACCATACTCCACATCTTACTATTTTACCATTTTTTGTCGTGTTAGAGTAAAAGAAAGAAATCTTCAACAGTCAACTTGTTGCATCAATTCCTTCCACTCATTTCCTCACTTCCACTGTTAGGGCACTTTATGTAGAAATGAATGCAAGTAGCAGTGCATAGCAGTAATTAAGACAGTTACGCCAGATCATTTATGCGTCTTATTTATGCGCGGATTCAGTGGTTATCTAAAGCGATTTACATGTGCAATTGGCGTTTGATTATTGAGCGGCTAATGACCAATAAGTGCGCACTTTTCTTGCTTCTATTCCATCATCATCATCATCTTTAGCTCATTAAATCACAAAAATTTTCCTCACCGGTTCTTTTTCCGTCATTTTTATGTCTAATACTGGCAATGCTGATGTGGTCAATATCGTTCTATGCTCGTATATGTTACATCTGTTGAATCATTATAATTTTTTCATTTGATGATTTTACAGAAAAAAAGAACATTAGACAAGATGATTGTGTGTAGAAAACAGATGTTGTGCAATTAGAATAAAATTTTTGAAGGCAGCAGCAGTAAAAAATGGGAAGATAAGTTTTTTTTGCTTCGTTGTATCTTTTTTTCATTTTGGATACAACTTATGATTTTTATGTGGTATGTTTTTAACTGAAATTACTATCTTGCGGGATTTATGACCCATTATATTGAATTGGATGGAATAAATAGGACACCTTTTTGAATTTTGACAGGTCTGAAAAAATCGGAAATTATTTTATGGATTTTTTAAGAAAGAAAATTAGTTTTAAAAGTATGGCAAATAGGTTTCAGACAAGAAATTTAAAGCAAAATTTAAACCAAGATAAAGTTTATATCAAATTTCACATCAAGCATTTTCCAATCCAAATAATACGTTAATGACTCATAAATTTACTCTAATTAATTTCTTACTATAATGCATATTTTCAATCTAAAAAATCATTAATTAAACTTCTTAATATAACTAAATGATACTTAACAAGCATTAATTTTTATGTCCCTCTTGTAGTACAAAAAACAACAATAAGAATATTATGTTTATCTACACTGATATTTATGTTTATTACACAATTTCATTCCCAGTTCCTTTACTATTTTTTTTTTGTTCATTGTGCACAACGTGTTAACAAGAATATATCGAAACATTATACGTGATCTGTGCCTGTAATCGTCTTACTTTTATCCATGTGCCAATGGCACATATATCCCAGCATCAACTACAGCATCATATTCTGAATGTCTGTGAAGAAAATTTCTCAAGGGTAATGTCATAAAATATTACACTACATGACATTTGCCAATATTTTACTCGGTTTAATCCATCAAATTTTTTTTCCTTCTTTCCCCTTCCATCTTTTTAACTTCCTTTTAATATTTTTATGTCTCTAATATTCTCTCTTTTATGAATTTTAAATGACATTAAAATTTAAATTCTCGCGGCTCATAATCTCATTTCTTTAATATATTTTGATGGAATAAAAAAAATCATTGCCTCGTGTAGGGGAAGTTTGTAAGTCGCAAATAAAGATCAAAGTGATTTCTTTCTCATTTTCTTATTGCGGATGATTATTTGACGGAAAAATTCTGAAACGCCTTCGTTAAAGAAACAGTAGAAACAACATTAGCAGCAGCCTAAAAGGCAATTTTTTATGTCATGATTGGTAAAATTTTAGTCAGAGTTGGAAATTCTGATTTTTGGAAATGACAAAATTTTTAAAAAAATCTTAATACCAATTTTTATTTTTAACTTTTAAATAAATAAAAATTCACTTCTTTTAAACCACCACTGCCCTCCTTCCAAATAAACAAAAAAAAATTTCATTTCTTGTATTTAATCTACTGGAAAATGATTTCTTGCTGTTTCAACTTCCACATCCCTTCAACAATTATGAAATGACATATTCCTGTTATGTGCTGTTTTCATCCGTACGTGGGTGAAATGGCATGAAAAAAATAAGAAGAAACAAAAAATCAGGAACTAGAAGGAAGAAAATTTATTTATTGCCACTCATTAGATATCAAAATGTCAACAGCTCAATGATAAAGTGGCCAAGTGGGGATATGATGCAGAAAATGAAATATTTCTGTTAATACATTTTCATGATAAAAGTGGAAAGAAAGAAGAAGTGGTTGATATGAAGTCAAACATTTAATAAGAATAGAGATAAAGAATATTGTATGTGTTTAGTTAGAGGGAATTGTTGACAGCATATAGCACATTTGAAATGCTTGATTGTGATTAAAAAATGGGGGTTAGGAAATCTTCTTGTCTTTAAAGTTACAAATATGTTTTTTGTTATTTTCTTACAGGTATTTTAAGATTTCTCATAATAAAAAAAAATAGTAAGAGTCTTAATTCATATCTTTTCATAAAGATCCAAAAGTTACTAATTTCATTAACTTTAAAAATTCATTCATTAAGCAATAAAACAACAATATGCAAAAATAAATGAAAAATGCCCATAATATGACCACAATTTCTATCAACAAAAAACTATCTTAAGCCTGAAAGAGGAAAATAACCGTTTGTTTATTGCATTTTATTTGCATAATTTGTGAGGCAAATGCCATTGTTTTAAGGCGACAGTGCAATTCGATTATAAAAAACAGAAATAAAAAAAAATTCAATATATTGTGAAATGAATGAGCAGAAAAAAGCCACACAAGCATTAATCTTATCAGTTGTACTGCAATCTCTGCTTCAATTTGCTTCTAACTAAATAAAATATGCAACAACAAACGACGAGATCTTGAATATAATGTGCAACAAATTGTATTGAATAAAAGTTTATGTTTAAAGCTATTGAATATTTATACTTTGTTATTATGAAAGGAGAAGGTATATCTGATCCAAATCACAATAAGGAGATTAGTGCTTTAGCTAGAAGGAATTTTCCTTATGCAAAAACTTTTTAATCAATTACCTTGCGTTGCTCAACATAAAACCAGAAAATATCACCAAAAAAATTAGTTTAATTCTAATTTTTCTTCAAAATATTTGTTCGATAATTTCAGTGGCATTATATGAGGTTAACATCAGCATGTTAAAAACTATTAATGCCAATAAATTAATAAAACATACCTCGCAGAATAAAAAATCATTAAAATTGAAATTGTGTGAACAATGGCACGGCATTTACGCGCACAAATCGTGTCTTTTATTCATACATTGTAGCTCTTTTTTTGTCAAATATTACAATGGGACATCTGAAGCAGTTCACACCATTCGTGACAATAGGTACCTTCGTCGTCACATATCAGAATTTCGAGTAGAGTTGTCATGTGTACACACTCTTTTTTGCCACTTTGTTTTTTAATGACTTTCGATTTGATGTCTATTAGATGGATGGAGGATTCATATTATGTGCATTTCTAGCGCGTTTTTCGATTTTTTTTAGTAGATTATTCAAATAATGTTATTTATTAAGCTTTTATATTTTTAAATAATCTCCAATGAATTTTGAAAGTTTGTCAACTAGTAACGAACATGTTTCAAAATTATATTCAAATATCGCTAAATTTACTTACCCATATCACCTTTTTTAACTCGTTTTGACTACCAACAGGCAACAATCAAAGCGATCTATATGTGCTACAAGCGATATCATGCATGGATGAATTAACGAAGTTAAATTGGGCAATTTCGCTTCTTTCTTTATGTTTTCAACTTTTTTATTAAGTCTCTTTCTATTTTTTATTATTAATATATCCATTCACATATTCAATAATATCACTCAATGACTGTCATGAAATTGAAATATAAAGTGAATGTGAATATGCAAATAGACAACAATGTGTAAGTATGTATGAAAGGGAAAGGCACCATGTGCTTTGATAACAATTATGGTGCTATTTATTTTAGTATACATGCTATATTAAATATGGAAAGTGTGACATCAATTCATAACTTTTTGGTAAATACTTGTCATGTAAATGAATGATTTATTAACTTCCTAATTTTTATGTCGTTTATCGGAAATCAAATGGAAAGGTTTAAACCAGTGTTGGCCAACCTTTTTTGTGCCACGGCACATCTTGTGAGTAAGTCATGAATAAAAAACCACACGCGGAGCACGGCTCGTGGTACCTTTCGAAAAAAAATTACACATTAGTGTGCCGCGGCACACCGGTTGGCCATCACTGGTATAAACAAATTAATTTTTTATTTAACCCATCCGATTTTCATCTAAAGGTTCAAAATTATTAATGTTTTAGAAACCACACTTGTCATAATATGTAACACTTGATTTCAGAATTAAGTTAAACATAATTATTTCAAAAATTTACATTTTTGAAAAGTTGATTGATACATCCAATTTCAATGTAAAAGCTTACATATTTGTTATTTGCCAATCGTTACAAATAACGAAAATTAAATTGAAGAAACAGAAATCAAAACACACTCTGCCATGTTGTAACATCAACACAACTAAATTGATGAAATGTGAATTTTTCGTTTTGTCATGAAAATGGAAATCAAATGATGAAAAAAATAATTTCATGTTTGCATTTTCACAATGTAAACACCAAAAAAATCCAGTAAAAATCCTATTAAACTAATGCAATAGATTGAATTGAAAGGATTGTGTGAGCGGTAATGTCAAGTTGATGGGAAAAATATCCCCAAAATATTGATGAATAAAATTTTTACCATGCCAATCCTTTTTTTATTTGCATTTTATAGGGAAACTCCGGCCACATGAAATATCCATTGAATTTTCATTATCAAAATGAGAAAATATTTTCGGATGAGTGAATGTAAATGATGGCAATTTATTTGATTATATTCGATGCAAAAAATACATACAAGCACAGACACAATATTGAATAAATAAATTTTGTGCAATTGCATGTTCATTCAATCGATTTTGAAATGAGATTGATGAAAAATTTTAATTAATTTAATGACATTTGAGCGGCTGGATGGATGATTTTGAACATTGAATTTACAGAAATTTTCAACATATGCAGGTGATCATTGATATGTGTCCAGTAGTAATTAATAATTTTAAATAGTATTGGATTCATAGTAAAAAAAGCTAACAATACCACAGAATTGCAGACAAATCTACACAAAAAATATTCACCTGAACATTTCGATAAAGCAGCAGTTTTAATTGTCAGGAGCTTCGAAATGCAATCAAACGCACATCATCGTCAGCAAAAAGAAGAAGCAGCACAAAAAAATAATGTGTATGCAATGTGCGTTTCAACATTTCTGCATGTAATTGGCGGTTCTAGTTGTGCATATTCAAGCAATACAAAACATATTTTTTTCCATTTTGAAGGACATTTTAATGCCATTTTTGCCCTGATGCCCATCATTTTACGATATTTATTTATGTTAGAAAATTACTACACGCATTTGACTGCTTAACGCATGTTTTATTATTTTGACGGTTGATCAAACGCAAAATTGAGGTGACTAGTTATTTCGGTCAAAGTAAAACACAATTTTCAAGGATGAAACTAGTCACCGGATGGTTACAAAATTTTACTAAATATTTATAGTTTTATACTCAATTTAAAATAATATGAAGAAAAAATTTAAAACGCAATGATATGATGTGATGTCTAGTTTGAGAAGTATTCTCCTTATTTTCAGTGTCTAAATATGGAGAGAAAAAAATTAAAACAAATGTCGTGAAATAAAAAATTTATGGCTTAATATTGAATAAAAAAAACTTGAATAGTCTTCAACTGAAAATGGCTTGAAAACGACACATAGCACAAAATTAGTCTGGAATTACCTGGAAAAATTTGTCTTCGAAATTGACAGTTGAAGTTTGCGTGATAAATTTAATATTTATAGTTTTTTATTCAGACAAACACGAGCAAGTGAGCTCGAATACAGCATGACACATAGGGACATTCTAAGCATTAAAACTCTCTCACGTACATTGAATCTCAATAATAATAAAAAAGTCAGTACAGCAATAATAATAACAATAAAATTTCATCATGCGGTAAAGTGATGGCTGGTTAAAAACAAAACGAAAAACAAGAATAAATGTAAGTCTTCGCCTTTAAGCTTCATTGGCTTTTCAAAATGTGCAAAATGTAATTTAAAATAATTGAGTTTTTTGTGCAACGACAGTCGACAGTTTAGTTCACTTACTTACAGCAAATAGCTGTCTAGAGAGTTAAAAAGAAGATATGAGACAGAAAATAAGTAAAGGTTTCCTGTCATCAATGTCAATTTTTGAGACAAATTTTTCATGAGAAAATATTGTTGAAAAGTCACTTTGATGATGATTTACATGCCTTATAAGTGATTTCTGTTGTCAGGATTACACTGCAAAACCCTTATGCAAAATATGAATTATCGGATTTTGGTGGGACTCAACCCAATATCCTCGTTCATAGATTTTTTTGTCTTCAGTGCATATACTTTAGAGACCTCCCAGGGGGCCCAAGGGGGCTCGAGGCTCCCCTCTGGAAAATAAAATCCCATACAAAAAATTTTTCTTAAGAAAATTTTCTGCGGTCTTGCTTCTCTCGACCACTAAAGTAACCTTTATTGAACTCTTGATAGATTTATAAAAAGAATGAACTTGTCAGAAAAATTAATTTCTCGCCCCCTCTCCCCCAAAAAATTTCTGGCTACACCACTAGACCTTCCTATTGCTAATAATAGACTTTAATACTATGGATTCGATATTTTAGATCTCTCAGAAACCATAAAGATGAGGACTTTTAGGAAACGTTCTAAATTCCTAACTCAAATAACTCCCGTACCTAAATATCCATTCGTAAGTCTAAGGATCTCGTGATGATAAAAATATTAACATTTTGGAGATTTTTCTGAAAGATCTAAAGATAATTTTTGTGTACATTCAAAAAAGCGAATGGATAATAATACTCAAAGATGATAAGTGCTTCAGAGATAATCGCATTTTAGCTTATAGCTACCAAAGTGATGCAGTGATATCCACACTTGTTTAAGTGCCGAACGAAATTGCACAGAAATTTGTTTCTCTGTAAAAAAATTAATATTGAAATTAGTTTAATTAGATTAACATAAAATGGAAAAAAATATGCACGGACATAACATGCAAAATAAATTTAAAGCAATGTCTGCAGACATCATAACATTTATCACTTAATGACTTATGTGAAAGACTTTAATCTTCCACAATGTGCAGCAACAGTGCAGACTTTAAAAGTTACTTAATGATTGGATTTGATTTCAAAACATGCCAATAAAAGTGTATTTAATATAATTGTAACATGCAGGAAGCAATTTTAATAAATATTAAATGTTTATGATATTAACAGAATGAAGCAAAAAAAAACTCACAGACAAGCCACACAAAAAATATTATCAGAAATTTACTCTCGATTTTCATTCCTTACTTTAATACATACGAGAGATATGAAATGAATTTCGTGCGTCTTTGAGCTTCATCTCGTCTTATTTTTTGTCTTATTTCTCTCACTTTTTTTTACTGTCTTCTCGTATCATATGAACAGCAATAAGTATACGAGACTTACATTTATTGCACAAGTAGATACATGCAATGTGATAATTGTAAAATTATTTTTATTTTTATTTTTGTTTTACTCTCCGCTTTTTTGCTTTAAGTTTAATTCTGAAAAGAAAATTTGAAGAGTGATTTTTGGTTAAAATTTAGACAATGATTTTTTATTGAAAATTTGGTGACAAAAAAAAGAAAAATCGAAAAAATTTAAAATACTTGTAAACCATTCACGAAAATTTATTCGGGAAAAAGGGATAGAAAAATAATGATAAAGATATACACAATAAAACTACCTATACAATTTTAACTACAAACAAGCCATCACAAAAGTAATTTTTATGTTGCAAACAACTATAAATGCTGGTGACAATTTCTCGATATTCACGAAGGTATTGAAAAAAAAAATGAAAAATAAATGTTGAAATGTAACATTATTGGTGAAGAAATGAAAGAAATAAAAATCATTTAATAAAAAGAGAAATAGTATAAAAGCTGCATAGGTATAGCATGAAATGTGCAATAGCACATATAAAAAAACTAAATCAGATATAAACATGTTATTGCTTTAACTTGACGTGTTTAAATGTTTTTTTTTTCTCTTTATCCAAGCATAAATAGACCTTCAAAAGTTGTGTCCATAGCTCAAGAAACTTTTATTTTTGTTGTTGCTACATTCAAAGGCGTATCATATCAAGTAAATGTCTATTAATTATATTCAACACCACTGCGATTGTGATATACTCTTTAGCTTTAATGTTAATGTATATATACATAAGTAAGTACATGTAGCATAACATGAACGTTGCAAATTAAAATCGATATTTTCATAGCACGAAAGGCGATTAATTAGTTTTTATAACACAAATTGTGTGCGATTTATTGGCTGTTTTTTTTTTCTTCTCTTTTTACATTCAGTAAATGCTCATGCCTATCGATTGAATTTTGAAGTCTTGAGCCACACACCATACAATATTGTTCCTCTCAAGAAAGTGAGAAAATATTTTATCTCGGTGTTAAATTGCTGCTAAATGCATTTCACGATTTCATTTTATTTTCTTTTATTTTTTTTCTTCATCAACATCAATATGTATTTATATTGTAAGGTACCGTAGCATACACTAAATTTTACCGTAGAGTGGAATTTAACGATCGTATGCCACAGTAAAAATGACAATAATTAAAATTCATTGAAACTAATTAATTTGCTTTTCGCGTATGGTACTGTACATATTTTGATGGCATTACAAGTGATAAATGCCGTTGTTTCCTTGCTGTAAAGGCAATTTTTCTTTCGTTTTTATGCCTTCTTTCTTCGTTATATTGTTTGTTAAATGAGATGTGGATTATTTTCAAAAGTAAAGAAAAATCCAAAAATATATTAAATTTTGATATTTCTAATTTTTATTAAATTTTTTACGAATTTTTATATTTTGTTTTTAATTTTAATTAAATAGTGTACTACAGCCATAAATACAGTAAAATTTAAGTATTCAAGATTTGAGGGAACACGTTGTAAATTGCATAATTTTGCAATAAAAATACAACATTCATAAAAAAAAACATTAAAATAATTTGAAAACCTTAAACTCTTCCCCAAAAATAAAAGAAAAACAATTCGAAATCTATAACAAACCCCCAATTTCCTCTTATGAACTCTAACTTTAATCCCATTAAAAATTTAAAACCTCATACCATTCCAAATCCTCTTTCCATCTACTCCTCATTTCAATCCCATCTCCTCAGCATTTTCACATGCTGAAAAAACCTAAAAAGAAAAGAATCTTTACTTATAAATTATTCAAGTGGCATGACTGACTCTAGGCTGTTGAAATTAGAAATTAATTTCAAAGTCTTCCGCGTTCAATTGATAACAAACGAAAGAATTTTATTTGCTTACACAACTCGATGACTTTGTAAGTGAAACGAGAGCTGTCCTTTGATGTGATTCAGGCAAAACTTTAAAATTCAATGAATGTCGGAAACGAGGGCATAGGACATGAAAAGAAACATTCCAATGTAATCAGATGGAAAACAAATTGTTGTTTTGGAAATTTTTACACAAAATTAAACAATTTTTTCCCTTGTCGACTGGATGTGGATTTTTTTAAAGGAAGAAGAAATGAACGCAGAGAAATTTTAAAAAAGGGTCGCAACAAAATGATAAATTTCTTTATTTCACTCAATTTAATGTCAAGACGATGTAAATTTTTCCACATAATAGCGTGAATATAAATCACCACAAAATTAGTTAATTGTTAATTAATTACATCACAATGAGACTGTAGATTTACAATCTAAATGGAATGTCGTTAACTAAAAATATTTCTTACTTTTTTTTCTTTCTCACCCCACCCCCGGCATGTCGAAAGATTTTCATCGTGTCATCGTGAAGTTTCCCTCATGTTTTATCTGCTGCCAACGCAATGTTTTACGTAAAGTAATTAAACAATAATAAATTATAGTCGCATTATTTTACAAAAAAATATCTGATGAACAAATACTTTTCGATCAACAAATGGTGATGGTAGGCAAGTAGTTTTTGGAGGGACATTTTTGAGAGAGACGCATGGAGAAATTGAAGGTTCAATGGTCCAAGCAAAATCCAAGAGTATTTGCATTATACTCTTGGATTTTGCTTGGACCAAAAAGGTCTTAAAACAAAAGTAATAATCGTAATAATCTCTAATAGTCCATTAATAAAAATTTTATTCGTTCTTCATTACATTGTGTACCTCTTAGGTAAATGTCATTGCCTAACCACCTAACCACACACTACCAATATTTTTTCCAAATTTAATGCTAACAACTAATGAAAACAACCTTTCTAACAAAAACAGAAGAACTGAGTGTGTCAATGATTTTATTCTTTCATCAAAATTTCTTTCAATCCCTCTTTATTTAATTCCTGTATAGCACATTTCGTCATTCGTGTTTTTGTCATTAAATGAAATGAAATCACCCTCGAAATTACTCGATGACTTTCACATTTCACTTTTTTTTTGTTCTGTATATTGTCGTTTACTAACGCTGATGCCTCTTTTTGTTTGTTGATTTGAAATCTTTTACAGCCTTTTGCGCGTTTTTTTTGTTGTTGATGTTTTGTGTCATGCTCACTTAATTGATTGAAATGAATAGAACAAATAAACATTCTACTATTGTTTGGTAATATTGTGTTAGCGGAAATATGAATGGAAAAATATGGCTTATTAATTTTAGGTGTGAAAAAAATTCTTGGTTTTCTTTCTTCCTTAAAATTGCTAGTTCCTTTTTTCCTACTCAGACTTATAAAATTAATTTAATAACTGTCTATGTCTTCCACAAATCCCATCATTTTTGTCCACTTTAGTTTAATTCAATATCTTTTACTAGAAGACCATTTGCAATCACCAGAATCACGTTTTACGATTCTCATCTACGTGCTCCACTTCCTTTACATCCTATACTTTTTCATTCCCTTTAATCAGTCAACATTAAATGAAACGTGAAAAATTACGCACAATGTGGAGATGGAGTGGCACAAGTGAAGGCAAAAATAACATTTCATCATCATTATAGTCGCTTGTTGACCATCTGAGGCTTTATCATGAAGTTCTTATTTCATTGTTCATGAGAAAAAAAAGAGTAGGAAAGGAAGAAAAGTGGACGAAATTGTAGAGAAGAAGCTGAATCTTCCTAAATATAATATATTGACGTTGTTTATTTATTTCTTCTGATAAGGATAGAAAAATAAGTCATATATGCTTTCACATGTATGATATTGGTTCAAGTTAATAAATTGAAAGCAATTCATCATCATTTCCTTATTATTTGCTTTCTTTTGTGCTACTTCTGTTTTGTGCAATGAAATTTATCAAAAATATTTTTGGAATGATTTTTTTTCATCTTAATTTAGGAATTGTTTTCATTAGCAGCATGTGTTATGATGTTTGTTAAATGGAGTGACTTTAGTGACATTTGGTTTATTTTGATAATTAAACAAGCTCAAAGACTCTCGTTGACTTGACATTCTTGTTTCATACTGCTTCATGCCTTAAAAAACAATTCATTCATCCATTAAGCCAGTGATGGCTAGTGATGGCCAACCAGTGTGCCGCGGTATTTTTTGTGTGCCGAAAAAAGTCTCAGGTGTGCCGCGAAATTTTTTTGAAAACCCAAAAAAGACGACTTTTCTGAAACGATTCGAATTTTCGCAGATTTTAGAAGGAAAATTTTTAAGAATCCAGCCAGAACTTAAATTTTTGTGGTAACTTTTCAAGTACACCAAAAAGGTTGGCCACCACTGCATTAAGCGAATCGCCAAACCTGCATTTACATCAGCAATAAAAATGTCTCATATCAATTGTCAACAATTAAGTTAATTCCAAAAAGGTACGAGTGAATGTAATACTCATTCTCATGCAGATATATTCTACCGCAATCACATATAAAGGTCTCTTGAAAACATTTATCATCAATAACAAAGATGATGATGAAGGCTAATCTGTTTAACAATATCTTATCATTAAAAAGGAACATCACAAGGGCACAACAAAGTACTTTTTGAACTGTAAAATTTTAATGCAAAATTTATGTAATTTTTATATGTATATATTCTTGAGGACTTCGACTTTTGTTTACTCTTACTTCACATTTAAATAGTGCAGTCTTTTGCTTAGTGTTGATCTGATAAATTTTTTTTTTTCTTCATTTTTGTCTTCTTTCTTTTTCCCTTTTATTTTCATTAAATTCACTCTAAGAAATTGGAGCAGAAAAAGAATTTTTCTCTTAAAGTTCTTCGGTATGAAAAGTCGGCTTACAGAAAAGACGGCACTTGAATGTGTGTATGAATGTAGAATCGATGTAAGTGCAAATGCATGAGCACAATTTTCATCGAAGGAATTTTATTAGCTTTTTTTGCGTAAAACATCACAAAATCTGGAACTATGTCTAATAGAAAATCTTTTTACAAAGGATTCAAACTCAATTTTAGGGCAAAATTCTCAAAACTTTAATTTATTAAAAACAAAAGATTTTGATTTCCATGTCCTAATTCAATATTTGATAACTAGAATATGCATTTCAAATGCTAGTGCTTCAGTGCTTCATCATCATCATCATCATAACTTTGCAGATCAATAAGATCCATAGTTTCGCAAATGCGATGCTCAGCTGATGATTTTAACGAGTAAGGGTTCGCTACACCACTGTACTCAGTGCTCCAGTGCTTATAACTTTCAAAATGCGCCTCTCATTTCAATTAAAATTTTTAAACTTTATTTAGTATTTCTTTTCTCTTCACTGTGTCAGCAAACAGCACACAAGAAGTGCAAACGGCAGATTAGTTTACTCTCTTACCCACCACCATTCGGCATGGCATGTCTACCAACAAAATAATAAATTGCTCGAATGTTTTGTTTTGATTTCTTATCAAAATCATACATTAATTCATTAAACAATTTCTTTTCTCATTTCGCTGTTTGCTGCTGCTGCTGTTGCTTTTAATGTCCAATGTCTTATATACACTGCTTTTCATCTCAGCAAAAATAAAGGCACATACAAGACACAGCGGGTAAGTAACTTTTTATGTCGCAATTTTGCCTGATTGTCTCATTCGATATATGTTTTTTAAAGTCATGGGAATTTAATTTGATAAGATAACGAACGGCAAATGTTATTGTTGAATATAAAAGTGTCGTCAAAGTTATTTAAGTTCGCATTAAGATGCGATACCTAAATGATCATTAATTAAAAGCCATTCTGGTAAATAAAGAAAGAAAATGAGAGGTTTAACTGCCTCGAGAACATTTATGTTGATGATTCTTTTTGAATATATTTTTGCCTTTTTCTCGCTTTGCTTTTTTCTCTCTTCCAAATTTCTGTCATCTTTTAATTTTCTTGGAAGGCAAAAGGTTTCAGTATAATACAGTATTCTTGGATTATTGGAATCACATTTTTTTGTCGCAAACTACAGAGTTATGTCACTTAAACCGTAATTAAAAGTTTTTTAATCAAATCAAAACTAGCCAAAAACCTAGAATAAAAAATCAATTGGGGCTTAAAAAATTATCAAAATGTTAATTTGAAGATTTTAAATTTCCAACTCTGAAAAAAAAAGTTGCCACAAAAATCACAACTAAGAAAACGACAAAAGCCAAAAAATTTGCATAATTTTATCGCTAAATTCACGCAGGTAGACACACATCCACATTGATTATTTCCTAATATCAGTTTTTAAATGAATCTATTTCTTTTATTAACTGGACATTTTACATGCTCGAATTATTTATTGTAATCTAAATTGTGAATAAATTTGTTGTTATTGTCAACATAATTAATTTTTTTTTCGCTGTTTATTCCTTCATCTTACTTGAATGTCTCCACATGTGGCAAATTATGTGAATGAGACATTTTTTTATTAATCGTTAATTAATTTTGTCATTTAATCGCACGATTAATTTAATTTAATTAAATTTCAATCTTGAAGATTTAAAATAAATTGAAATTAAAAAGTGAGATATTTAAATTTTTTAGGTCATCAGACACGAGGTTATAATTAAAGTTGGTGTTTTCAAAATGTGATAATTGAGAAAATAAGTAAAATTTTGAGAAATTAGTCATAATTTAACACGAGACTTGTCAATAAAAAAAATTTATCATAAGTTACAAATCAGTCATCAAAATTCTCTCAATTTTCTTCATGTCAAGCCTATTACAATGTCATAAATCAAAAGATTTTCAAACGGAATCCCACGTTGAAATACAAGACCTTAAATCATTCAAATGATTGAAAATTTACAATGCAAATTTCATGATATACTTAAAATATTGTTATTAAATATTTATTGTCAAAAATGTTAATAAGTTCATTAACTTCCACGTGTAGAGATCATTTTCTAAAGCTAATCAATCTCAAAAGACATCAATCAAAAAATAAAACAATAGTGACAATCAAAGTTAAGATCGTGTTTTGTTTAATATCAATAAAAGTGGTTTCTTTTCTAGTGGATAGTAAAATCATTAAACTAAAGACTAGCTTTACATGTTTGATAAAAAAATTAATTATTTTTATTGATAAGAAAATATATTCATCGAATAATTTTTTTATATTTAAAGAACATACTTAAATAAGGCACTGTAAAAGACATAGCATAGTATATTTATTTCTTAATCAACAATAATTATTCATCAAATTATTTTTAAATTGAATGAAATTTGATACTGAATATTTGCATAAAAATAAAGTTTAAAATCTATTTTAACTTAATTTCCAATATGACTGACCTAAGAAATTCTCAACTGTCTGCCATTATTTTTCATCTTCTTTCCAAAGACTTTAATTCAATTATATTGTTTTCTAAATCAAACTTTATCAGATAACATCTTACAAAAGATATTGAGAGAATGAGAACCTTTGACTCTCGATAAGTCAATAATTCTATTATACCTTTTGTGCTTACAATTTATCTATTGATGAACTACATAAAATAGTAATGGTATGAAGATGAAAAAGGGTAATCAAAGAGAGAAGATATTCCAAAATACTTTATAAATAAATAACCATAGTTGAATTCAATATATCATCTGAGAGAAATTGCTGTACAAAAGTATAGCGAAATATTCAAGTTGTAAAAAGATAAGAGCGTCGAATCATGGTAGAAGCATTTTTAAAATTTAGAACAATTTTTTTTATTTTTTATTCGTCACATGACATTCGTCAAATTTTTCATTTTTTCACTTTCAATAGAACATATCAAAAATTTAAACATCAAACAAAATGCATCTTCTAATTTAAAAATCAGAATAAAAAGAATCATCCGTCTTAGGGCAGTCACATTGTTGTTATAGGTAAATTTTCAAGATTATTCAATATATTCAACTGATTAAACTCATTCTCTAACTGACTTGCATTTTGATTTATAAAATAAAGGTATCTTATGTTTGTTTATATACATATCGGACACATAATGCTGCTGGCAAGGAATTTTTATTATATTATTGTGAAATGTATTCATGCACAAGACATTCACGTTCCTTTCTCATGATAACATTCAATTGTGACTATTCCCTTTTGTACATCTCTTGACTTTGAGCTATGATAATTTCTTGGTATTGTAGTAAAGGCTTGTTTGTTGCCTTGATGACGAAATTTTCTTTTAAAAATACTCGTTGAAAATGTCCTTAAAATTGAATTAAGTTTTAGCTTTCTCAAAGCTAATGGCTTATAAATTAAAATTCTTTGTTCATTTTGTTTTTTAATTATTTCAAATATCAAAAATATGTGTCAAGCTACAGAAAAAAAAAATAATTCAGAGCAAAAATAAAATGCCTCGATTTTTTTATTGCATGAATTAAAATATAAAATCCGTTTTATGAATAATGTCATTTTGAAAGGCACATTTCAGTAAATATTTATTGCTTTGATTTTATTGCTTTTGTGACTTCTCCTTATAGCTCTTTATGTTTGTTTGTTCATAATGCAGTTTGTAGAATGAGTGCGTTTTTACCATGATATTCTTACAATGCATTCGTGTTTGTATATTGGTTTCAAATAATTTTTTGATTTAATATTTTCGATTATCTCTTCAAATCTTTCTAGTTTAATTATTTTTGATATTAAATATTTAACATTTCCCAAAAGACTGCGCTCTTGCCAATTTAAAATTCTTATTTTAAATTTCATCTCTTTGCATCAGCATGATCAGCTTTGAATAAAAATGTCACATTAAACTGATCCGAGCAATATAATAAAATCGAGAAAGCAAAATGCAAAACACAGCAATTAAAAATTTATTAAGGACTGATAAGTAATGTCAATCAAAAATCATTTGCATTTGTCGTTTTACTTTATCGCACAGTCTAGCGACTTGTCATGCATTTCATATTAATATTATATGAGCAATAAAATAATTTTTATTGAAATCGAATAAAGATCGAGGGCAGTCGTTGCTAATTTTGTGACATTTATGAATTATCAGTTTAAAATTGCTGCGCATATAATTTATTGAATAAAAAAGTGTATTCACCTTTAATGTTTTTAAAATTTGTTTGAATATATTAAATTAATAAGAATCCCTAAACAAGATCTATGGATGAAAATCTTAATATGACGTCTGATAATTTGTTTATAAAATAAAATTGCATGTTACTCTGACGACGACAGAAAGTCATAAAAACATGTCATCTTTATTGAAGTGTAATGCAGAAAAGATGTGATGTAAAAATGTAGGTTAATCATGATGATGTGAATGTCAAGTTATTATAAACGAATGCAAAATTAAATGTATGACAGATGATTTAAGATGAATGATTTTTGAGTTTAATGTCTTATTACTAAGTAGGATTAAGCATGTTTGAGGATGTAACATTGCTTGTAGGTCTAAGTAATAATGATGAATAAATTTAAGCTCTCGTAATTTTATAAATTCTTGTCCTCTGTTCTGGGGATGGTATAGTAATTAAATAATGCCGCTTATCATCTAATGCTTACATACGTAGATTTTTAAAGATTTAGGTACAGTTCAAAGAAAAACAAAAGATCAAAAACGATATTAATTAAGCAATAAAACTGAAGATAAAGGATTCCGAATCGGAATTAATAAAATTCATGAACATCTTCATTTCCTTCCTCTTTCTCATGGTTGCATCAATCAATCAGAAAATCTTGATATAATTAAGAATTTGTTAAATAAATGCCGCTCTCCTTTTTTATTGATTTATATTCCATTTTACGATTTTTTAACTTTTGTATGCAAGAGAATAAATTTTTATAAAGTCACTTAAAAATAAAGTTCTTTTTTGAGTTCAAAAACTTTATTTTTTTTTGGTTATGTCTATAAGATAATTGAATTTTAAGTTTTAATTTGTAAAATTATGTACGTAATCGAAAATTTAAGGATTAAATAAAATGTTCTAAAAAAACTTTAAGTAACAAATTAATTAGACAATCAAAAATTGCTATAAATTGACGACATCGATTGGAAACAAATTAATATGCAAATAAAATTTAAATCTCACTTTAATGAAATCATTCAGCTCTCGCGAATGCTAATGCGATTATTTTTTAAAAGAAAATTTATGCATAGAACTATTCAAAAAATCAAATTTCCATTTAAGAAACCAATTCAAAATCGTTTCGAATGATCAAATAAAAAAGGACACACTAATCAAAAAATGTCATTTTTAAGTTCTCATAAAACCTCTTTTTGGAAATAAAAATTAAAAAGTTTTATTTTTTAAAAATCTTATTTTTATTTTATGTTGTCATGAGAAACTATAAAAAAAGACAATTTGTATACACAAAAGAAGACTAATCAATATCAACATTAATAACTGCCCCGTCAGTCTTATAAATATTCATTCATATGTCTAGAGAGGTCTTTGACTATAATTTTATTATTATAATTTTTGGACTGACAAATATCGAGAAATGGTCGTGCACAGAACCTAATTTGGTAAAAAAAAAATATTGAATTTTTAGATTAAGTAACGCAGTTTTTAAAATAAATTTTAAAATTCTTTGTATATTTAAAATTATACTAATCTGTATCAGATAGTATAGCTGAAGAAGATATTCCTGAAAATTTTTCTAAAGCCTCAAAAATGTCTTATCATTCAAGCAGATCCCATCAGACAACAAGTCAATAGAACAATCATTCAATTTACTGAAAAATGAGCTAAAAAAACTACAAAAAAGATAAAATGTCACAAAATTTATGACAGCGATGGCTTTGTCGCGGCATGTAATAAACTCGATGAAACCGCAACAGAGAGAAAAGGCAATGAAGGTACGGAAAAGAGATAAAAATCGATAAATAAATTAATATCTTTCCATGGATGTAGGAAAAATTATTATTTGAAGAAAAAAAAGGAACAGAGAGGAGAAACTATAAAACATATAATTTGTGCTTTTTAATGTTCTTGATGACAAATAACCTACTGATTATTAGTGTGGAACTTCTAGGAAAGTGCCGCAAAAATGTGGTAAAAATATATTTTTTCTCATTAATTTAGTTAAGAGTGTGGACAAAAGCTGCACAGTTTTCTAATAATTTAGTGAAATTTTATGTTGAAAATGTCTTTTTTTTCTTGAAATAAGAACTGATGCTAAAAAATCTTTGAATAAATTTTTTATCAAGAACTTTTCAACAGCAATCGCATTGACAAAGAAATTGCATTGAAATGTCTTTGACCCTTTACTTAACTCTCTCCTTGTATTCCTTTTACATTTCATATCACTCAATTGCACTCTCGTGTAATTTAATCTTTCATTCAAGACTGAACAGCGACACAAATGCTGCCGATGTCGTTTTATGATAGTTTTAAGTCATTTCTTTTATGCAGAAGGAAAACGAAGGAAGACAAATGAATTTGATGAAAAAAATGCGCTCTCATTCATTGTTTGGGTCTGTGTCGCAAGAAAGATTTCTTATCATTCGTGGCAGTTGAAAACTTTTTTTATTTATATTCAAAAGAAATCTTTTGTGTTGCTTTTTATTTTTATTTGAGTATCTGCTTCAGTTTTCTTTTGAGAGGCAAAAAATGCAATGATCGAAAGATTATAAAATTAATACTAGTTGATTTAAAATTTTTTAGGCACAGATAAATTTTTATTAATTTTTTTTAACCTTAAATCCAATAAAATCATTAAAAAAATTAATTTCCCAAAAAATTTTTCATCAAAAATTTGAAGTTTCTCTTTTCGTGATACATCACCAACTCTGCCCTTCAAAGAAAAGAGAAATGAAATATGAGCGATGTCTTCAACACTTTTATGTATATAAATACATTCTGATGCTGTTATTATTGTTTATTTGCTTCTGCATGTCAAGATTAAGCACATTTTATGAAGGAGAAGAAAATAATAAAAATTTAAATGTTCTGCTTGTTTCCTTCTTCTTCTGCCTCCCTTTCGTTTCTCCTCATTACATGCAAATTGAAATTTGAGAAAGATCAAAGACGAAAAAAAATATGTATGAAATAAAAAACGATTGAAGAAGAAGGATGAAAGTATATGGCAGGTCATGGGCAATTTATTTGAAATTTGTACTTGAGATAAGAGATGACACAAGCTTTGTTTTCTTTCTTTTTCTCGTGTTTTGCATCAAATTAATGGATGAATAATTAAATATTTCTCTGTTCATGGAAGCTTCACGATTTTTATTTTATGCAAATTTGTATTGACTTTTGAAAGACTTTTTGATGATTGAAAAAATAATTTGTTAGCAAAAATTTTAACTACTATAGCTTGACACTGATAAAATTTCAAATCTAAAAAATCAAGAAAATTATAGCTTGAAAAACTAAAATTTATTCAAATATTAAGGTCACAATTTAAATGTCTTGTTTTCTATTTCCCCAAAAAAACTTCAATCTTTATATTTGAAAAAAAAAATCACGCATTTCACGAATCGCATTTTGACATAAAAATGTCCCAAATTAATGTCTGCTAAATTCTAAATATAACAATTTAGTTCTTTTTTCGTGTCTGTCGTTATTAATTCACAAAACTTATAATCTTTTTTACGATAGACTCAAAACAGAGTTGATAGTTGAAATTTTTAAAAATCATATTTATAAGAAAGTAAAGATAGAAAAAAATTTAAAACAATTTCAAGTATCAAGTTGCATCATCAACTCTGTCAATAATAAAAGTCTAACGCTCCGCTTAAAAGAGTGTACGTCTGTTGATTCGCAAAATATTAAAAATCGTTTCATTTTCAAAATCAATCAAAGTATAGCAAAATTATGTTCGCGTGACATCTGCTTTTTAATTTAGCCTCGAAAAATCACAGAATTATTTTTTTGGGAGCGCGTCGCAAACGTATTTTGTGTTATTTTGTATTTTTTTGGAAGCAAGTTTGTTTAAATGTAATTATCGTGACATTTTCAAGTGATTTTTATTTATTTATTCGCAACCTTCCAAAATATTTTGTTTTGAAAAATTATTCTGACACTCTTTAATAACGCTCATTCAGTGGATTGGGATGAGTAGAATGTTTTACGAATTCTAAGAATATTGAAAGTAAAAAAAAAATAGTTGAACCAAAAAATTTTAGTGAAACATTTGTCACAGAAATACAATAACAAACAGGCATTTTGATGGAATTAGAAACGAGCAAAGATAAAATTCATAAAACATTGTGAAATTGTCAGGATCGATGGACATTCCTTGTTAATTGCAAAAATAGTAGAGACATTTAAAAGGATATTTTATTGTTTCTCTTATTTGTTTTATGTGCGTCGAAAGAATCATTATTGCCATTTAATGGCTTTGTTTCATGCTCATTTGTAAATAATGTTCATCTTCTTACTTTTTTTTCTCGTTCATGACAGTATTAATCACATTGAAATGGAGAGAAATAACAGAAGATGTGCATCTCAATTTACTCTTTTTAAAGCAAGGTTTAAAGGGACAATCTGGGCAGGAATCGTGCTTGCGGTTTGTCTGAGGGTTCATTTTTTAAAGTTGAAATCTTCAAAGATTTATTTATAAATTACATGAATGCGCTTTTTTAATATCATTAATGTTTCCTAACTAGTTCCGTAATCTATTTTTATTTAACTCATATCTTCAACTTGTCATTCAAATTTCATTAAATAAAACCTCTTTGTCGCGTGTTTCAGTTAATGAACTTTCTTCCTCTCCTTCTTCTTTTTCTTCCTTCCTAGCTCTTTTTTCTGTTACTCAATGTGTGACAAATGCCAGATGCAATTGAGTGTAATCATAAAACTAACATGAAATTTCTTAAAATAATTTTTCAGATCAGTTTTCATCGGTCTTGTGGTTTTCATTTCATATGTAATTTTGTGGTTTGTTTAATATATTTTTAAACATTTTTATGAGACAGCAGTGACTACCACATGTAATGAGAACTTTAAGCGATTTGAATAAATGCAAAATTACTGTCATTTGAAGGTGAGGTTAATAATTGAATTTTATGGCATTAAGTAAGGTGTGGAAATAATTGCGGGTAAAAAATTGTATATTAAATCATATAATAATATTTATTACAATAATAAAATTGTAATTGCAAACTTTTATTTCTTTTTTTCAAGAATTTAAATTTTCTGTTAGTAGTTCATTAGACAAATGTCACTAATTTGTACCAAACATGCTCAGAACATTCAACGAAATTATCAGATTTTTTATAATTTGTTACTTTGTGTACCTCTTTGAATCTTTCTAAATCAAACTCATCTATTATATTTTGATTAATTTTTCACAAATAACTGCAAATAACTAAAATCATCCACACAAACTTCATCTTCATCAAAACATTTACCAACACATTTCATACATACTTGAGTAAATTAAAGACTTTTTTTTTGTTCCATAGTGTTAATTACATGTCATTCACTAAACAAAAAGAGCAAAACAAAAATCTCAACATTAGTCATTCCTCTTTGTGTTCACAATAAATTAATTAATCCCATGTGATAAATTTGCTTTCAGAAAATGGAAATGACGATGACGATAGCGAAAAAATAAGAGGAAAATTTTGTCACGAACAAAAGAGAAATATTAAAGGAAGGAAAAATTGGAAGGAAAATCTCAACAGTAATTTTTCATCGGCAACCATCTGAGACATTACAGTTGTTGCAACAAGGATTGAGGAAGAAAAGAATGATGTAAGCACAAAATTTCTATGTTTTATCGAAAGTCATTCGTCATATTATTTTATGAAAGAAATCTGAAGTGATTGCAAAAAATCTGAAATTATTTCTTGCATCTTTTGATGAATTTTTCTGGTGGATGGGGACAAAGAAATTCATTCTGCATGTAGAAGAACTAAATTCTCACAATGTCATCTTGATCAACTCAATCAATGATCAATTCCCATCATTCAAAGGCTATCGAGACACTTGAGTTCACTGCTCCTTTTATAAATATTATAAATAATTTTATATTTATTTTTGATGATGAATATTTCGACTTTTCTTCTTTTGTCACTCTCTTTCAGATTGATGTTTATGCCATAAAACCTGTTTTTGATTTCCATCTAACGTAGATAAGAATGTGTATAATAATCTTTTATTAGTCTGGCGACACACAAGAAAACCATCATTTGCATAATTAATATATTGATGTGCCCAAATGGGAATGACAAAATGAGAAATTAATGAAATAAAAATAAAAAAGGAGAACGACGAGAGACGACAATTATTTAGTGTGTTCTCATATAATTTTCTTAATCAAGATTTTCTAACTCGAAAAGGTACGGATATGGAATTAATTTTAGACAGTTTTTCCCATGAGTTGAATTAGTCCAATTGTAAAATTTTTATGCAACTTATAGTTCAAGAATTAAGCAAATTTAACTTTAAGTTTTAAGCAAAAATTTTGAATTTAAAATGAAAATTGAATTATTGAAAATTCTTTCCAGGTACACAACCTCAAATGTCTACCTAACTTGTTTATCTTAAGACAGTTTAATAGACGAAACAACACAGACATAAACATCATTTCAAACGTGATTTTAATGTCCACTTACTTTTATTGCTGTCGTTGATGTCAAGATGAAACATTATATTTTATAGCTACCGATTTTATGATATCGATATGCCTTTTTCTGCTTCATTAAGTCGCCTTTTTATTAAGATTGGATTTTTTAAAACTTTTTATAGAACTTTTGATTCTAAAATGAAATTTATTTCTTGACTTGATTTGATCGAAATTAGTGACTAATTTTCTTGATTCTTTGAATGATTCATAAAGTCATTGGAATTGAATAAATGAGAAATCAATCATTTCATGCAAAAGTTCACACAAATAGTGGAGATGAGGAGAGAATGAGATCATTTATGTCACGCACAATCATTCTATTTTAACATTAAAATGCTTAAATGACCGTAAACAGAATCGAATTAAAGAACCAATATTCCATAATAATATAAAGCATTTCATTAAATGGCAAAATTGGATGTTTCCTGTCATCTTTCTTGTTTCTCATTTTCCTTTTTTTGTGTTCTTCACGTCCACGTAAACCACGAGATCAATGATTGAGAAATTATTATTGAGTATAAAAGAATAAGAAAGAAGATATCCATAGCATGGCAATCAAATGCCTTCATATTCTCCTCGTCTTCGGTTGCTGGTTTTGCTTGCTTGTTAATTTTCTTATTTTAATGATGATCATTTAATGATGAAGATTCTTATGCTTCTTCTTATTATTATTATTAGACAAGGTTGTCTTTAAAATAATTTTTTGGTTACTTGCATTATTAAAATTGTGGGATGTTGGTCATCAGGGTTGATAATTTCTTTAAAATCAGACTAAAAATGGTTGCATATTTTTTCAGCATACATTCAAAAAATAATTTTTAAAATTGAATTCATAAACCCTTTCTGCAATATTATTGGAACATCTCTATTAAATCATCAAAATTTCAACTCTGGGTATTTTGACTCATAAATCTCCAAAATTAAATTTCTTCTTGGATTTTAAAATCTAAGAGAAAGAAGAAAATTTTTTTTCTCACTCATTTATAGTAAATAGTTCAAAATCTTAATTCCTTTGTGTGTTTCAAAAAAATTCATCATCATCAATTTAAGTAAACAGAATAAAATCTATCAAAAAAATTGTGTACCATATAAAAAGTGTATTCAAGTCAGACAAGAGCAAGTTAAACTGTGGAATAATTTGAATTTTATATGGGAATGATACAGTTTGCTGTCTCAATATAGTCGCTTAGCTAACCATCTAAAATAATGAATGTTTGATTGGAAGAAGGCATGAAAAAAGTTTGGATTTTTGATTGAAGTATAACAAATAGTGAATAAATAAAGAAGCAGCAGACAAAAAGGCACATCAATGGGTGCTATACGTGAAATAGTCGAAGAATATTTCTCCATCTAGTCTTATTAATGAGGTATGAAATTAATTTTCCTGATGTTTGATTTTCAATTTTTTCTCATCTTGATCCGAAGAAATTTCGTGCAACAATGAGAGGAGATCCACGAATTTGAGCTTTGATGATGTAAGACAAATAAATATCGACACAAAAATGAGACTAATGTTTAGTAATTTTTTGAGATTTAAATTTATAAGCGCATCTCGAACGTGTTTAAATTTTTGAACTTTTTCAGGATAATTAAAAATTAAAATCATATATCAGCAAAACATTGTTAAAAATATTAAGAACACCCTGAAATTATAGAAAAATGTAACTACAATACTTTTAGCCATTTTTAGTAGAATCTTTGAATTTTCTTTTAATTTTAAATCAGCCATACAGTCGTAATAAACTTTAACTGCTCATGTACTTTATTAATCAGTTGAACGAAATGTGTATCATTATGAATCGTAAATGAAGCGAAGAACTCGCGACGTGATACATTCCGGTCGGTTGATGAATTATGCTGTGGATTATGGAATTTTTTTGAATTTATTTTCTTATTTTGAAGAACAAATTCCATCATTTCGTTCAGGTGCCACTTGATACATATTTATTTTACTGCTCTTTCTTCTTTAACCATTTTAATAAAATTTTGTGTATGCGTGAAAAATTTCCAATATTATTTCTTTGTTTTCTCAATCTAGCTTGATTTATTTGTTTCTGGATGTTTGATTTAAATATTTATTTGTGATTTTTAAATTAATTTTTCAAAAAAAAAAAAAATAATATGGGAATAATCCAAAATAGCTAAAACCAAGTATATACTCTGACTTTATTTCTTTGTACATAAATAAGTTTAAAGAAGCTCGAATAAGTTCAACTCTTTACAAATCATTACAAAGTAACAGGCAACTATTTGCCTCATTTTCTTATTCACTCTCCTGATATCATAAATACCCCCCAACGATAGTCATCATATTAATATAACTATCAAATTAGCAAGTAAATATCCATGAAAGATATTTCTTAATAAATGAGATTTTAAGGAAATTTGCAGTAATTGACTCTTTATTCGTAATCAATAATGCACCTGTTTGAACTCTGAAAGAAACTCATTAGAGATTAACAAACAAGCATATTTCAAGTGAGCAGTGAACGGTGAATACCCGGTTCACATACAGCACGATAAATAAGTTTGTACGCATTTTATGCTTGATTAATTTTTTACCACATTTTTCTTGACATAAATTCTTATTAAGTTGGAAGATGTATGTGTATGCAGACAATCTATAGTCATAATAAATAAACGATGACGATGAAGACGACGCTGGTGCTGCAAAAGGTAGGAATGAATAAAAACAGGTGTAATTTATTCAAACACTGCATATAACTGAAAGACGATTTATTATTCTCAACATTTTTTTTCCTCTGCTTTTTTTCGTTAAAACACGTGCTGTTTGTTAATGAATGGAACTAGTAATTTACACATATATTACTGATGCATGCATATTCAATTTCAACTCTTTTTTTTTTGTATGAAAAAATATTTATTTTTCTTTTCTAAAATTCAGTATTAATACATATTCATAATAATATTTGTAGATGGAAATGAAGTAAAGCCTTGCGGTTAAAAAAATGAAGTACAATTGAACGAAAAAATGCAAAAATTAGAAAATGGCATGAATAAATATATTAGGCTTTGGATATAAAACAAGGATATAATCAGATGATTATTAAATGAATTTGAAATGTCTGTTCATGAAATTGTTGCAGGATTATTTTTCTGTTCTGAATTTGCAAACATTTTATCATAAATCCCTTCTACTTCTGCATTATTAGAAAATATCCAAAGCAATAAATCTTTAGCATTTTCACATTTTAAGCTAATATTAAACTTTTCTCCATTACAAACATGCGAGTTAACTTTGCTTCTTAATTGCCACCTTCCAGTTTCAAAAACATTCATTAAAAATTTTTTAAAAACATGATATGTGGGTGCGTTACAAGGGAGAAATATGTAGCATAATTTTCTAAAAAGGAAGAAATTTTGAAGTTGATCACGAGAACATTTATGCTTTAAATAGTAATTTGCAGTAATTTCAAATATTTCTGGATTCTTAATATTTAAACATTGAATTAGTGGCGGAATGCAATCGTAAATATTGTCAAATAATACTATGTTAATTATATATTCACTGCAAAGTTGTGTAACGCTCTCGTGGATAAAATTTAATGATTCTGGCGTAATGTGATTATAACAGACTTTAAGTAAACAAATATTTAAAAATTCATCAGATGTCAGTGTCTCTTTCATTCTTGAAATTGATTCAATTTGGATGCTTCCATTATAGCATATAATCTGATGAAAATCATTTAAAAATCTATGTTGAGCTTCTGATTCTTCTCCATTAAGGTAAATTTCGAGCATCTTTATTTGTTCTATATCATTATATTCGCCTTCTAACTGTTCAATTTCTTCGTGTGTCATCAACTGTTTCTTTGACTTATTAAATTTTAAATGCCAATCTTGACCGAAAGTAGCAGTTACGGCTTTTATAAAAGTACATGCATTAGTTTCCAACCAGCCTTTAAGAACAAACTCATCAAGTAAATTAATTTGTTTATCAAACTTAAAAAATCTTCTCGTCATCTCAGAATCCAGAGACATAAAAATTGAAAAATTTTTAAGCAAATCATCTGATGGATATGCTAAGGACGTTGGATCGTAAACTTTTTGAAGGTTTTCAAAAATAACTTTTTTTACTTTTTCACAAACTTTCATTTCATTTCCATTTGTCTTAAAATAACTAACTATGAAACTGCAACATACTTGTTCATTCTTGTAACTACACATTATCTTGATGAACAAGTTGATTATAGCCTTAATTTCAGGAATTTCCAACTCTTCATTTTCACCAAATAGAAAATTAACGATGAATTGAGCGACAAAAAAATCAGCATAACTTTTATGAACAAAATGAATCTTGGAATTTTCATTGCCAACTATATTTCCATGCATGAATCCATAGCGTTGAATTATGTCTGATGTCCAGTTGCTACGATCTTTTCTCCATTTTCTCACAATTGGAATTAAATCCAAATTTATGGTTGGAAAGTTTTTCTCCAAAGCTACAGCTCTATGAACATCCCAAATGCCAAGCAATGCATCGTTATCTTTTTCTTTAGAAGGAATTTCTAAAAGTGTCTTCTGTTTCTCAATCATTGATGCAAAAACTGCATAAAAACTATCTTCATCAAGTGGTTTTGAATTTTTAGCACGATATTCAGTTATAGTCTGAATCATAAATATGCTGTCAATATCCCTTTCATAGTAATAGTCTGTTCTCAAATTGCTCATGAATATTATAATTTCATTTATAATCTCATTCTGCTTATCAACATTATAAATCTCATTTGCTTCCAAAACTTTTTGTATTATCACTTTCTTTTCTTCTCCTGTGAATGGAGCAAATTTGAACTCATTTTGTTCATGAATGAGATCTCTAAAATTTGATGACATATCTGGTCGTGTTGATATCCAAAGTTGGTTTTTGATGTCATTATGGACCAAAAATTCAAAGATTTCTCTCAAAATCTCTGCAGAATCTGGAGTGAGAATATCGACTCCATCAAAAAGAAAAATTAATCTTCCCAATGAAAATAATTTTAGGAATATTTTAGTTTCAAGTTCTGACTTAATTCCAGCACAATGTAATAAAATTTTAAAATCATTATTAAAGCGTTTCTTATCAAGTTTCTCTAAAAAATTCTTTTGTTCATGAAGATCAATGTAAGTCACCCAATGAAGTTTGTATTGTTTCTTTAATTCAATTGCGAAATTTTTAAAAGTTACTGATTTTCCTGAATTAGCTTGGTCCGACAGGAGAAAATATTTGGAACTTTTTGTTTGATCCTTGACGTCTTTAAACGATAATTTCTCCTCTTCAAAGTCATAGTAATTCAAAGGCTTAAATTTCTCGTAGAAAAATTTTCTTTCTGCAAGTGGATACTTTATATTAATTTCACAAACTTGTCCAATGTTTATCACTTCGTTAGTATTTAAAATTTTTTCAATCCATTCTTCAGTCAGCTCATTCAGAATTTCAGTATTATTACCAATCAGTTCAAAAAATGTTGTTTTAATTCCTTGAAAATTTATAGTTGAATGCAGTATCCTTTTCCTTGATAATATAAAAAGATTTTCAAATCTTATTTCCTTTGGAATGTCTGATGGTAATGAAGCACATGCACCCATTTTGGTTGCCTTTAATTGCTATATAATCCTTGAAATTGTTAGGTATTAGAAATTTTTAAACGATCGTTCTCACATGAGAGTCTTTTATGAACTAGTAATTGATAAAAAAATTACTAAATAAGTTTTCTGTTGGAATGATTCTCAATAACAAAAGATTTAAGTCTGAAACATTATCATTTTAGAAACTTTATTTGCCGTCTATATTGACACTTCTATTATCATAAGATTAGCATTGATCTCGAACAAGTAGAAAAATAATTGTTTTTTGTAGGAACCCAAAAAATAATTTTAGACTACAAATATGAACAAAGAAGGAACATGACAAAAAATCTGACTCATTACAAATTAATGGAATATGACGCAATAACATGTCACATATTTACTTTCATGACATCCGTATAAACACATTTCTTTCATAGTTTATGCTTACTAAATATCTTTCCATCGTATCCGAAAATCAACATTTCCTTTATTATTGCCACCAAAGCAATGGTCGACAAAAAAATAAGTCAGTAATTTAAAAGGGTAGATTAAATTAACTCGATAAAGAATAATTGTAGGTTTCCAACTATCTATGTCAAATGCAACAAAATACTTAACGACACGCATATTCATGACACAAAAAGTGGAATTGACCATGTGAAGAAAGAGAGTCAAATATTATTTTAATCACACAGTAATTTATCAAAAAAAAAAAAATTGACCATAAAAAATCTTTAATTAGTCAACGCAGCATGAAATGGACATAAATTGACAGCGATATGAAAAATTACAATCAATTTTAAACGTTCTTTTTCAATTTCATGTGACACAGAGAAATAATTTATCAAGAAATATACAGACACAAGAATTGTAAAGAATGAGAATGAATAAAAATACGTCAAGACATTTTATTCGTTTCGCGTTGATAAATTATAAGCAATCTATAAATGAGTAATGTCTATACGTATGTATAAAGTTTTTTTAGAACGTCCAATTGAAATCCCATTTATGTTATTATAGCGTATCCGTAAGAGATGAGAGAGAGCGAGAGAGACCAAGATGAGACCACATACTGATGCTGACTAATAATATACGTTGCAAACATTATTGACATGACGTCGTGGGAACATTGTTGGACTTGACTAAGACAGAATATTGGACTAGGCGAAAAATTCTGATATGCCCATTGGATCACAATGAAATGAAAATATGTATAAAACACAGTTTGTCTCCATGCCACACCACATCTAATTACAGCCATAAGCTCACTATTCTTATTGATTGACGAGAGAGATCAGTATGTGTCTGTATATGTTTTGTTGATATTATTACCTAGTGTTTTCCATATCCACAGATACAAGAGTATCGGCTTAAGTTCACAAATCGAAATTGAAGCTGAGATCAAACAATAAGAAGAATGTTCTTGATTATCGAAAATTTATGTATTTATATAGTGAGAGAAAGAGAAATATGGGAAAGAAGACAATGAAAAATAAGCATATTTGGGTGATTAAAGCGCATTTTATGCTCTTTGAATAATCAGTTGTTTTGTTTAATTAAAATTTTTTGAGTACTATTTCCTATTCAAACTCTACCTGGTTAATTTTTATTGGACATCAAGACACCCAGCACACATCAACATCCATAATAAACTATCACAAAAGTCATAGCTAAAAGTGTGTAATTGTGATAAATGTGAATATATATTGATAAATTACACAGCAGGGACCGATTGGAATAAAAATCCGTCATGTTAATGGCATCAATCGAAGTTGATTTCTCACTGGCTATGACCAAAAAAAAAATATATTTCAGCTCATTTATCTTCTCGTTGATGTTTATAGCAGTTTATAGTTTTTCATCTGAAGCATATCTAGAGAAATGTTTTGTATGTTGTGGCTGTAAACATAGGAATTGTTTATTTGTTTGAGATTCACACACAGCTTTTAGTTATTCAGTAACTAAGCCAGGAAGTTTATGTCATAAAAATATCATTTCCAGTTGACACTTGTATGTCAAAACTTCTTGTTTTTTATTGATGTAGTCGTTGGTGGTCTTCTTTCGCGACTTACTCATGAAAAAATCCGGCTTTTGTAGAATGATGCATTTATTACCCAATAATTCCTTTAATTCACACTCTACTCTCAGTTATACGCGATATTATATGTCGTATAGGAATTTAATGTTGCAAAACTTGTCATAACATTTTTTTATAGGCTTGAGCACACAAAATAAAATGTGCAGTTGTAAATATTATCTTTTTTCTTGCAATAACTTCCCCACAAATGATGAAATGAAATGTGGAATTCACTTATGTGGAGATCATAAAAGTCAGTGAATATTTTTAAAATTTGAGTGCGTGGGAAAAAGCAAAAATTCTACAAATTTAAGCAGGAAACTTAGCAATTTTTTGAATACTCACATGATCTTCTAAATCTTTAATAAATCCACAAGCACCACGACATTCAATGTCATCAACTCTTTTAATATCGAAATGACTCATAGATCGTGCTGCAAAACTGGAACTCGATTCTTGATTATCACAAATCCAGTTTTCATGTTACACATGATTATTACACGTATCGGCATAATTATACGAATTATTGCAAATATTATTATGATTATCATTAAAAAGATCTTGCAGGCAAAACATAAAAAGAATTGATTATTGAATAATTATTGGAATTAAAAGCGCATCATCTACTGATATAAAAATGTTTTAGTTGAACAACATCGCACTTGATTTTATGGACATGCCGTTATTGAAACTCATAACAATGTAGTTTTTATGGCTGTACTATGAAATACATTTTACAGTTTACATTTGATGGAAGTTGATATGAACATGGAAGCTGAATAATGGAGAAGGAATGTGAAATGTTAAAAAAAAATTATTAGCAAAATGTTGCAGTAAAAACTTTATCTTTCATTGATTGTGAAAATTTGAATCTTTAGTGATAATCATTTCAATGTGAATTATGGTCGAGCTTTATAAGAAAAAGTTAAAGTTCGAATTACGTCCTTACAAATTCATGATGAAAAAAATGCTCTTAAATGCTCCATGAAAGACACGAATGTACAGATTTTATTTTATTCAGCATCAACTTGTTCACATGATGTAAAATAATTTGCACAAAATTAACCAATTTAAATCGCTTATGTAATTACTTATTCCAATTATCTCTGACAATTAATTTGACATAAAAAAAATGGGAATCGTCACAATGAAAAGGAATAGACAAGACAGAGCAGTGATCTTAATTGCCATTTTCGGATTGAATTAATTTACAAAAAAAGCGAAGCATATGGTAAGTTGAAGATGAGTAAATGAAACACGAACGAAATCCCTCCTCTCAAATGCCATCACACACAATTATTGTGTATCTATAATTTGCGATACACTTACATTTTTTATTTATACTTTTTTATAAACTCTCCTTTTGTACGTTTTCGTTATTTCTCGATCTATCAAGTATGTCAATGTGCTCCATTTTTAAGACGCTGTCAAACAGATGCTTTAAGTGTTCTTGAATGCGTTTTTGAGATAAAATTTATTATATTGTATGCATTCAGTTTGTCCAGTTGATATGCAATCTTTGTTCAATGTACTAAGAAAATATTGTAAATTTCATTAATAATTTAATTTTTAGCTTAACAACCCATGTAACCAAAATAGTTCTTATGTATTAGATTGACCTTCCTTAGGAACATGAATGGAATACATTAGGTCGATTTTGGTTATTAAGGAATTTTGAAATAAAAATGCTTTCCTTCAATAAATTTTTAAAGTCATTTAAACTTGCAATTTTATTTCATTGAAATGTGCATCTCTTTTTTGTTTTTTCCGTATCAAGCATTCACTTGATTGCTGGTGCTGCTACTAATGCCACTATATATTTTTCAAATAAAATAAGTACACAGCAAATGGAAAAGAGAATCAAGAGAGTAAGGAACAACAAAATAAGCGAGAATAATAGACAACACAAATCACTTAAATACATTTAATGAAACTTACGTTAGATTGTCTTAAGAGATATATCTCACTCATGGATTAATTTTGCTGGGGCAAGAGGAAAGAACACACAAAAAAAACTTGTAGAAAAAATAATAATTTTTTTAAAACGCTCAGAAACGCCCAATCAATTAAGTTTTTAGAAGGAATCTACACATCATTTTCAAAGTCATTATTTTGAGTCCGCAACTCTCTTGAATTATTTTTTTTTAGTTCTTTTTATATGATGATGCATTTCTTTTGAATGCATCTTACATGTCATTTTGTCAGAATAAACTGTTAATTTTAAAGTTAAAAAAATGTTCTTCTAAACAAAAATATGATTTTTTAGGGTTTATGGAGTCTACTTTTTTTTGGCATCGAGTGATTTTAATGACACTTTGTCTTAATTTGGAGGATTCAAAGCTTCCAGAGTTGACTAAAAACTTTTCTATGTTGATATTACGAGCATTTTTTTCGAAGTTGCATGCAAGAAGTTTTAGCAGATTTTTTCATTTAATTGACATATAAAAATGTAAAACCAATTTCATCTGATTTGTTGTAAATGCCGAAAATATGTCTAAATTCTGAAATCCATTGTAACCCCCAACTCGATATGTCTCTGCCGCATTTCAGGGACACTATTTGAATGCGCCAAAAAATCAAAATTTTTCATTTAACTAAGAAGCATGATATTTTGATTAAATGCAGCAATTTAAAGATTGCATTGGCTGCTGATTTTTGATGATGATGATGATGTAGAAATTAGCAGTCCCACAATGTTGATTAGAATTTATATCTAATGGATTTAATAATACCCTTTTCCAATGCTCTCTACTTATAATAAAGTCCTACAATTATGTTCTGAAATGATAAACTGCCATACTCCATTCTGTCTAGTCGATAAATGCTGCCTTTTTGCCAAAAAATCTGCTCTAAATTCTCTTCCTTCTTTTCCGTACGTTTAACATTAAAATCACATACAAAAGCCCATGATTAATGTCTTTTCTCTGCGAATGTCATTTCCAAAAAATTCTGTTCTCATTTTAATCTTGACATTTTGCAAAGTCACTCTATTTAAAATTATTTCTGTTCTGGCTTAATTCTGCTCTCATGCATAATTTACGCCAAACAGTGAGTGACAATTGAAATGCAAAAAAAGAGTCTTCAGCTACATCATCGTCGTCATTATCATTATGCTTTTTTTTGAGAATGATTATTAAGATTCCGACTTTAAATTGACGAAAGAATTTAATTAAAATAAATTGCAAAAATGTGAAGATCAAAAATATTATTTTTAATGTCATCAGTAAAGTGCTAGTGAACTGCTGTAAGCAAAAGGATAAAGGAGCCAGTCATTCTAATTAAATGATGTCTATTCATTGCAGTGTTAAACAGTTACAGCCACCCCTCCCATTAATTATGTATTTTAAGAGAAATAATAATAGAAATGAATCAAAGGATAAGTTTTTGACAAAAATAAGTAATAAAACTTTTTTGGCTAAAAAGCATTTCAATCACTTCAATTGCAGGAGCTTAAATATTAAAATTTTTATGTCAAGTTTTACGATTTTTGAAAATATCTTTAATTTTGGTTTTGTAACATTTATAATATTACATCACAATAATCAGTCAGCCTGTAACAAGACATTTCTCTTCCCTCATTATTTTTTCCATTGCAATCTCGTTAAAATGAGCAACCCTAATAATCACATAGGGCATGAAAATAAAGAAGCTCGCATTACATATTTAGATGAAAATGCCAGTTATAACAACAACAATGCCAATAATAAGAGCGAAGCTGAAACATCCCATTAACCAGCCAGTGAGTTTGCATTTTTTTTTTTGTGTAACAATTTTTTTTCCATTTCTCTCTTCTTTTACCGCATAAACATCTTTTCATCCATGCATGGCATACACATATTAATATGGAGAGTGCTATATAGCATTTATTTTTGCTGCTTCATAACATATACGTACAATACGAAAATGCACGCGCGCACAGGCAATGTTTGTTTTATAGACGCGCGGCAAAACATATAACACAATACAATAGGCAATTGGAGATGTAAAAAAAATATGAAAAGAGAAAAAAATAACTGAAGCAAAACTAATCATAACCAGCAATCAGAAATGTTTGTGTTAACTGCATAAGTATATCGATTGCACTCAACGAGACTATAATCATCCACATCATCATCATTGTAATCATCATCGGTAGGTTCTAGGTACGACTATAAATACATATTCATTTTATAGTTGTCGATATGCCTCATATAATGTTCAAGATGAGTTTAAAGAATGAAAATATTGTAATTGCGACTAAAGTGAAGGTTTTTTGGATACAGTTTTTGAGTAGAAAGTGGGATAAAGTGACAGATTATTTTTTACTCAATCAACTGAATACAATTGTCTTAATTTTGATTTTTTTTCAGTTTGTTATGGGTTTTGTAATTTCGAGTAAATGCGCTTCAAATTTTATAGTTACTATAAATATATTAAAATTTTCGAGAAAAAAAATATATGAACATGTTTATTTATTTGAAAAATTATTAGGATATATATATATTTATCAACTTTCCACCTTGTGTGCTTATCAAAAATTATTGCTTCAATTATCTGAAGGATTTGTTGAGTTTCTTCCAAAAAAATACTTTATAAAAAAAACTTTTTAAAAAACCACGTTTTTCGCGTGGACTAAAAAGTAGAAAATAACTTTGTTTTGGATTAAATATAATTTTCTTTAAAAAATTTAATGTTTCAAAATTTTATTGTTGATTCAAATCGCATATGACCTAGTACGACTTAATGTTATCGTATACTTTGACAACCAAAAACGTGGGCGCATTAAAGAAAAAGTATTTAAATTGAAGTTTCTAAATTGCATTAAAATTTTTCAAACTATAATTTATTGTAAACAACTGTTCATTGTGAAGTAATGCACCCACGTTTTTGGTTGTCAAAGTATACGATAACATTAAGTCGTACTAGGTCATATGCGATTTGAATCAACAATAAAATTTTGAAACATTAAATTTTTTAAAGAAAATTATATTTAATCCAAAACAAAGTTATTTTCTACTTTTTAGTCCACGCGAAAAACGTGGTTTTTTAAAAAGTTTTTTTTATAAAGTATTTATTTTCTACTTTTTAGTGTTATAAAGAGCAAAAAGTAAAAAAGTATTTTAAAAATTTTTTATAACTTTTTATGAGCTTTTGATGATCTTTTTGTAAAAGGAAAAATTACAGTGAAATTTTTTTGTCACAAAATCCGATAAAATTTTTTCTATCGCTCGAACATTTTTACAGTTGCCATATGAACCATATGAATCAAAAGTCTGGGTACGTATTTGGAAAATTTTCACACCTTTACTCGCTTCGCTTCGTTCAGGATGTAAAAATTTGTGAGCTTCGCTCAACCTAGTTTGAACTTCGTTCAAACTTTTTATGTTCGAGCTTCGCTCGAATATTTTTACAATTGCCATATGAATTAAAAGTCTGGGTACGTATTCAGAAAATTTTCACACCTTCACTCGCTTCGCTTCGTTCAGGATGTAAAGATTTGTGAGCTTCGCTCAACCTGGTTTGAACTACGTTCAAACTTTTTATGTTCAAGCTTCGCTCGAACATTTTTACAGTTGCCATATGAATTAAAAGTCTGCAGTTGACTATTACAAATTTCAGGAATGTTAGAGGTGGAGGATTACAGGAATGTTGAATTTCACTTCACTAAGCTTTGTCCGTTCGACTATTATAGATCACAGGAATGTCGAACTCCACTTCGCTTCGCTTCGTTCCGTTCGACTATTATAGATCACAGGAATGTCGAACTCCACTTCGCTTCGCTTCGTTCCGTTCGACTGTTAAAGATTACAGGAATGTCGAACTCCACTTCGCTTCGCTTCGTTCCGTTCGGCTATCATAGATTACAGGAATGTCGAACTCCACTTCGCTTCGCTTCGTTCCGTTCGACTTTTATAGATTACAGGAATGTCGAACTCCACTTCGCTTCGCTTCGTTCCGTTCGACTTTTATAGATCACAGGAATGTCGAACTCCACTTCGCTTCGCTTCGTTCCGTTCGACTTTTATAGATTACAGGAGTGTCGAACTCCACTTCGCTTCGTTCCGTTCGACTATCATAGATTACAGGAGTGTCGAACTCCACTCCGCTTCGCTTCGTTCCGTTCGACTTTTATAGATTACAGGAGTGTCGAACTCCACTTCGCTTCGCTTCGTTCCGTTCGACTTTTATAGATTACAGGAATGTCGAACTCCACTTCGCTTCGCTTCGTTCCGTTCGACTTTTATAGATCACAGGAATGTCGAACTCCACTTCGCTTCGCTTCGTTCCGTTCGACTTTTATAGATTACAGGAGTGTCGAACTCCACTTCGCTTCGCTTCGTTCCGTTCGACTATCATAGATTACAGGAATGTCGAACTCCACTTCGCTTCGCTTCGTTCCGTTCGACTTTTATAGATCACAGGAATGTCGAACTTCACTTCGCTTCGCTTCGTTCCGTTCGACTGTTAAAGATTACAGGAATGTCGAACTCCACTTCGCTTCGCTTCGTTCCGTTCGACTATCATAGATTACAGGAATGTCGAACTCTACTTCGCTTCGCTTCGTTCCGTTCGACTATCATAGATTACAGGAATGTCGAACTCACAAAATGAGATCCAGTGAGCATTCACGATCATAAAATGAGAATAAGTAAGCATTCATGATCATAAAATGAGATCCAGTGAGCATTCATGATCATAAAATGAGATTAAGTAAGCATACATGATCATAAAATAAGATCCTATGAGCATTCATGATCATAAAATGAGATTAAGTGAGCATTCATGATCATAAAATGAGATCCAGTGAGCATTTATGGTAATAAAGTTAGATCCAGTAAGCATTCATGATCACAAAATGAGATCCAGTGAGCATTCATGATCACAAAATGAGATCCAGTGAGCATTCATGATCACAAAATTAGAATAAGTAAGCATTCATGATCATAAAATGAGATCCAGTGAGCATTCATGATCATAAAATGAGATTAAGTAAGCATTCATGAACATAAAATGAGATCCAGTGAGCATTTATGTACGAATGATATGCAGTAATCATACTTGTCCATCAAACAAGATCCAGCAACTTTTTATGTCCTCTAAATGAAGATCCAGTAAATATTTATGTCCTTTAAATTAGATTTAGTCACAATTTCAGTCACAAAACACAAAACAACAATTAATTTAATTAATTTTCAAAATGAGATTTAATTTTGTTTACAACAAAGGGAGTCCACTTTTCAAAAAATTTACCCTTTAAATAAAATGTGATTTTCAGTGCAATATTTATAAAACAGAAATAAATAGTATAAACATTATTGATTAAATGTTCATATACAATCATTAACTAATTGATATTTTGATGTTTTGTTGTATTTTTCGTGATTTTTTAAAATATTGAACAATTTTTAATATTGAAGACCCCCTTGTTTTTTTTCGTTTTGGCCGTTATTTAAAAATTTAAATTTTTACTTTGAGATTCCATGAAAAAAATATTTTTATGATAAGATTTCATCATAAAACAGCTTTTAAGTAATGAAATTAATAATTGGTAATATTAATTAATATATAAAGAATCATTTAAGATTATGTTCATCATCTAACACATGATGTATGAAGCAAAGAAAGCACATACATCATTGATGTCGGATTATTTTTTCCTTATTTAACTTTTAATATTTAATTATAATTAAATGATGCATTTTTTAAATATGAAAACGATGGAATATAAAAATGTCCATTGGAATACATGCATGTAAAAAAAATCAGCCCAAACAGAGCAGTAGAAGTGGTCGAAAAATCGATCGACTTTTTTGCTCTCGACAGATAAACAGAAAGACAGATAAACAAACAGAAAAGAAAGCAAGTTAAGAAAAACGTGGTAAAAAAAAAAAAATATTCCCTCGTCTCTTTATGTCCCAATCAACAAGCAATGATGTTTAAAGAAGATTGAAAATTAATTTTTAAAATTGTTTTCAATTTGATAGATTTAAAGACAAGTGAGCATATGGAATATCGTGCGATGCATGTGGCGTGGTTTTAATATTGGCATGAAACAAAAATAAAATTTTACACACGTAGTAAAGCTGATGATCCTATTATGTTGATGGAGACTGGTTGAGTGTTTGTTAATGGTGAATTTAATATATTTGTTGTTGGAATGAATCATGTTTGATTAGGAAATGTAAATTAATTTAAAAAGAAAATAATTTCAGAAGTTTAATATTCATCTAGATTCTAAAGTTTTATTATAAAAAAAATAGATAAAAAAAAAACACGACTTACAAAGAAAGCCACGAACTTCCACGCCACTTATTGATAGACATTTTAACTGACAGATTACAATATATATATATATATATATATATATATATATATATATATATATATAAATAAATAAATAAAATATAAAATATATATTGAAATTTTAATCCTGCTAACATCCTACTTCATTGCTCTTTTAAAGTCCTGCTCAAGTTATTATTTTTGTTCGACCCATTATTACATCATAATGTTAAAATCAAATAACGTAATATAAAACTAAACTATCATAAAACTAAAATTTAGTAACGATTAGGGAAAATTTTCCCTTGTTCAGGATACAAAAATTTGTGAGCTACGCTCAACCTACTACTCTTCGCTTCGTTCCGTTTGACTATTATAGATTAGATACTCCACTTCGCTTCGCTTCGTTCCGTTCGACTGTTATAGATTACAGGAATGTCGAACTCCACTTCGCTTCGCTTCGTTCCGTTCGACTTTTATAGATTACAGGAATGTCGAACTCCACTTCGCTTCGCTTCGTTCCGTTCGACTGTCATAGATTACAGGAATGTCGAACTCCACTTCGCTTCGCTTCGTTCCGTTCGACTGTTATAGATTACAGGAATGTCGAACTCCACTTCGCTTCGCTTCGCTTCGTTCCGTTCGACTATTATAGATTAAAGGAATGTCGAACTCCACTTCGCTTCGCTTCGTTCCGTTCAACTGTCATAGATTGCAGGAATGTCGAACTCCACTTCGCTTCGTTCCGTTCCATTCGACTATTATAGATTACAGGAATGTCGAACTCCACTTCGCTTCGCTTCGTTCCGTTCGACTATTATAGATTACAGGAGTGTCGAACTCCACTTCGCTTCGCTTCGTTCCGTTCGACTGTTATAGATTACAGGAGTGTCGAACTCCACTTCGCTTCGCTTTGTTCTGTTCGACTGTCATAGATTACAGGAGTGTCGAACTCCACTTCGCTTCGCTTCGTTCCGTTCGACTTTTATAGATTACAGGAATGTCGAACTCCACTTCGCTTCGCTTCGTTCCGTTCGACTTTTATAGATTACAGGAATGTCGAACTCCACTTCGCTTCGCTTCGTTCCGTTCGACTTTTATAGATTACAGGAATGTCGAACTCCACTTCGCTTCGCTTCGTTCCGTTCGACTATTATAGATTACAGGAATGTCGAACTCCACTTCGCTTCGCTTCGTTCCGTTCGACTGTCATAGATTACAGGAGTGTTGAACTCCACTTCGCTTCGCTTCGTTCCGTTCGCCTATTATAGATTACAGGAATGTCGAACTCCACTTCGCTTCGCTTCGTTCCGTTCGACTATTATAGATTACAGGAATGTCGAACTCCACTTCGCTTCGCTTCGTTCCGTTCGACTGTCATAGATTGCAGGAATGTCGAACTCCACTTCGCTTCGCTTCGTTCCGTTCGACTGTCATAGATTACAGGAATGTCGAACTCCACTTCGCTTCGCTTCGTTCCGTTCGACTTTTATAGATTACAGGAATGTCGAACTCCACTTCGCTTCGTTCCGTTCGACTGTCATAGATTACAGGAGTGTCGAACTCCACTTCGCTTCGCTTCGTTCTGTTCGACTATTATAGATTACAGGAATGTCGAACTCCACTTCGCTTCGCTTCGTTCCGTTCGACTGTCATAGATTGCAGGAATGTCGAACTCCACTTCGCTTCGCTTCGTTCCGTTCGACTGTCATAGATTGCAGGAATGTCGAACTCCACTTCGCTTCGCTTCGTTCCGTTCGACTGTCATAGATTACAGGAATGTCGAACTCCACTTCGCTTCGCTTCATTCCGTTCGACTGTCATAGATTACAGGAATGTCGAACTCCACTTCGCTTCGCTTCATTCCGTTCGACTTTTATAGATTACAGGAATGTCGAACTCCACTTCGCTTCGTTCCGTTCGACTGTCATAGATTACAGGAGTGTCGAACTCCACTTCGCTTCGCTTCGTTCCGTTCGACTGTCATAGATTGCAGGAATGTCGAACTCCACTTCGCTTCGCTTCGTTCCGTTCGACTGTCATAGATTACAGGAATGTCGAACTCCACTTCGCTTCGCTTCGTTCCGTTCGACTGTCATAGATTACAGGAATGTCGAACTCCACTTCGCTTCGCTTCGTTCCGTTCGACTTTTATAGATTACAGGAGTGTCGAACTCCACTTCGCTTCGCTTCGTTCCGTTCAACTGTTATAGATTACAGGAGTGTCGAACTCCACTTCGCTTCGCTTCGTTCAGTTCGACTATTATAGATTACAGGAATGTCGAACTCCACTTCGCTTCGCTTCGTTCCGTTCGACTGTTATAGATTGCAGGAATGTCGAACTCCACTTCGCTTCGCTTCGTTCCGTTCGACTGTCATAGATTACAGGAATGTCGAACTCCACTTCGCTTCGCTTCGTTCCGTTCGACTGTCATAGATTACAGGAATGTCGAACTCCACTTCGCTTCGCTTCGTTCCGTTCGACTGTTATAGATTACAGCAGTGTCGAACTCCACTTCACTTCGCTTCGTTCCGTTCAACTTTTATAGATTACAGGAATGTCGAACTCCACTTCGCTTCGTTCCATTCGACTGCTATGGATTTCAGGGAAGTCAAACTTTACTTCGCTTTGGTTCACTCCGTTCAAACCTTTCAATATTAAGTAAAATCTAACAATACATAAAATGAGATTCAATGAGCATTCTTGATCATATAATGAGATCAAGTGAGAATTCATTATCATAAAATGAGATCCAGTGAGCATTAATTGTCTTTAAATGAGATCTAGTGAGCATTTATGGTCATAAAGTGAGATTTTGTAAGCATTTATTATCATAAAATGAGATCCAGTGAGCATTAATGGTCTTGAAATGAGATCCAGTGAGCATTTATGGTCATAAAGTGAGATTTTATAAGCATTAATGATCATAAAAGGAGATCCAGTGAGCATTCATGGTCATAAAGTGAGATTTTATAAGCATTAATGATCATAAAAGGAGATCCAGTGAGCATTCATGATCATAAAATGAGATCCAGTGAGCATTAATGGTCTTGAAATGAGATCCAGTGAGCATTAATTGTCTTTAAATGAGATCCAGTTAGCATTGATGATCATGAAAGGAGATCCAGTGAGCATTCATGATGATAAATTGAGATCCAGCGAACATTCATGATGATAAATTGAGATCCAGTGAGCATTTATGGTCATAAAGTGAGATTTTGTAAGCATTAATGATCATAAAATGAGATCCAGTGAGCATTAATGGTCTTGAAATGAGATCCAGTGAGCATTAATTGTCTTTAAATGAGATCCAGTTAGCATTGATGATCATGAAAGGAGATCCAGTGAGCATTCATGATGATAAATTGAGATCCAGTGAGCATTCATGATGATAAATTGAGATCCAGTGAGCATTAATGGTCTTGAAATGAGATCCAGTGAGCATTTATGGTCATAAAGTGAGATTTTATAAGCATTAATGATCATAAAATGAGATCCAGTGAGCATTAATGGTCTTGAAATGAGATCCAGTGAGCATTAATGATCATAAAGTGAGATTTTATAAGCATTAATGATCATAAAAAGAGATCCAGTGAGCATTCATGGTCATAAAGTGAGATTTTATAAGCATTAATGATCATAAAATGAGATCCAGTGAGCATTCATGATCATAAAATGAGATCCAGTGAGCATTAATGGTCTTGAAATGAGATCCAGTGAGCATTAATTGTCTTTAAATGAGATCCAGTTAGCATTGATGATCATGAAAGGAGATCCAGTGAGCATTCATGATGATAAATTGAGATCCAGCGAACATTCATGATGATAAATTGAGATCCAGTGAGCATTAATGTTCTTGAAATGAGATCCAGTGAGCATTTATGGTCATAAAGTGAGATTTTATAAGCATTAATGATCATAAAATGAGATCCAGTGAGCATTCATGATCATAAAATGAGATCCAGTGAGCATTAATGGTCTTGAAATGAGATCCAGTGAGCATTAATTGTCTTTAAATGAGATCCAGTTAGCATTGATGATCATGAAAGGAGATCCAGTGAGCATTCATGATGATAAATTGAGATCCAGTGAGCATTAATGTTCTTAAATTGAGATCCAGTAAGCATTCATGATCATATAATAAGATTCAGTAAGCATTCATCAGGGTCAATCAATTGATCGCTGTTTGATCGTGATCGGTGATCGTCGATCAGATCGACAAATGATCGAACGATCAATTGATCGATTCGATCAAACGATGTTTTATGATCGAATGATCGACGATCAATCGATCATATTTTGAGAAAAAGATCGATAGATCGTTGATCGACTCGATCAGTGATCGATCGATCAATTGATCGACTCGATCAGAAAACAAATTTGATCGAGACGATCAATTGATCAACGATCAAAATTTTTCTTTGATCGAGGCGATCAATTGATCGATCGATCACTGATCGAAAAATGATCGCACGATCACGACCATTTTCTCATAATATGATCGATTGATCTTCGATCATTCGATCAAAAATACCGATCAATTGATCGTCGATCAATGATCGAATGTTCGAAGGTGAAAAAAAAATATAAATTAATAATCAATAAATAATAATAAAAGTTCCTTTTAAAAGGAGTAAATCCCTTCAAATTTTTTAGTTCATTTAGTAGAAAGAAATTTAGCTCTTAATTATTATTTTTTTTTCTAAATCATAATATTATATTCATTCTTTTCTTTAAAAAACTATTAGAAATTAATATACATTGAATCAAATTTAAAGGAAATTCTGTATGGAAAGATCCTATTAAAAATTTGAACTTCTTTTTTTCTAACTTCCTAAATATTACACATTAAACTATACATTAAACTGTACACTATTAACAAAAACTAAGATTCGAACGAAAATTAAGATTCTACAATAAACATTTTGGATTCTAAAAGTTTTTTCACTATTAGCAATATTTTCATTATTATAATTTTAAATCTCGTTTAATATACAAAAATATATTATATTGTATGCAATAGTTTCTTGAAATTCTCTTCTAAGAAAAAAGCGTTACCGTTTATGGTCACAAATTTGTAATTTTTAAAAAACTTGTAGTAAATAATGCTTGACTAATACAGTGTGAGAATTGTATTTCAATTTTATTTCCTAATTTTTGGAACTTTTCGTTTAATTTGTATTGAAAACGATATCAAACAAGAAAATGTTGCTTTAACCAGCACAAATTTGAGATTCAGTTAGAAAATTTGAGTTTAAACTTGAAATTTAATTTAGATAATGCAACCTACAATACTTTAATTTTAAAAATTCTCGTTCAAGACATTTTTTTACAGTACTCTTATGATCATTGATTAGATTTAATTTATTTATTAATGTTTATCGATCATTAAATCAATTTTTCGATCATTTATCTGAAATTTGATCGAAAATCGATCAAATGATCGATGATCGACCGATCAATGATCGATCGATCAATTGATCGCCTCGATCAAAGTAAAAGTTTTGATCGTTCGATCAATTGATCGTCTCGATCAAAATCATGTTTTGATCGAATCGATCACTGATCGAGCGATCAAGGATCGAAATTGATCGTACGATCACGATCTTTTTTTGATTTTTTGATCGAATGATCGATAAAAAATTCGATCAAAATCGATCAACTGATCGACGATCGTTTGATCGTCTCGATCAGAAATGATTTTGATCGAGGCGATCAATTGATCGATCGATCACTGATCGATTTTTGATCGTATTTTGCGATCACGATCATGTCGATCACGATCATTGATCGTTGACTGTCCCTGGCATTCATAGTCATAAAATGAGATCCAGCAACCAATTATGTCAAATGAGTGAGATCCATTAATCATTTTCTCATTTTTGATTACATTAAGCATGATCCAATTACACTTAAGTCTAACACTGTCTTTAAATTGCTACAAATGATTATTTTCATACAAATTTTACGTACGTAATTTTACGTAACGTAAAGTTTACGTAACGTATGAAAACGTAAACAAATTTTTTTAAAATTTTTTGTCAATCTTTTTAATGCTGTAACTTCTTACAGAAGCATCATAGGTATAAACATAGCCGAGATTTTTTGTAGCTCTTATGTTTAACTTTAATTTTATGCCACTTATCATTACTAACAATTAAAATCCAAGCCTGTATCAAAAATGGCGCAACTGTTGCAAAATTTGCAGTTTTTGGCAATTTTAGGTCACTTAATGGACATAAAGTCCAGATTTTATTCAGCACAATTTTGTTTTTAGATACGATCTATCGAATCAAATAGAAGAAATTCTTAAAAAATGCTTCCCTGAAAAATTTTCCATACAAAAGTATGGATTTTTAACGGTTTTTTGCGTCTAGTTCCAACACAACGGAAGTGACCGGAACTAAACATGCTTTAGGTGATAGATATTTAAATTACCAATCAAACGAGACCAAAAACGTCATGATTGGTGCTTCCGTTTGCTCACAAAATCAAAAAAAGTGAAATTTTGCAACCTGCCCAAATCGAATAACTTGCACGCTTTGCGTGGAAGTTAATTAGAAATTTTCAGATTAATCCCAAATAGGTTTCATTGTATCAAAGATTAAAATACGTTATAACGCGAATCAAAAGCTTGAAAAAACCATAATTTGATTACAAAAATTGAATTTATTTCTCTTTAAAGTTAAATTCGTTTCCATTAAAATAAATCACTTTTGTCTATTAAAACAAAATCAATTATCTCAAATCGGCATCAAAATCAACCTCCTAAAATTATGTACACCCATACATTATTCAATAAACTGCCAATTTACAAACTACAAATTTTTCATTTCTTTATCATATAAATCGCTACTATCAAACAGGCTAAATGCATAAAACAGAGTCATAATATCGCAAATAGTCATTTTTTACTTCTTCATTTCATGATCGATAATTTCTAGAGATCACCTGCCTCTTTTCGATCAATACCTTCATCGTAATAATTTCTCTTTCTCATCTATAATTGCAATTTTAAAGCTATTTTTTACGATGGATGGGCTGTGTTGTTAGATGAATAGGTAGCATAGAAGTAGAAAATTTATAGAGTTCTTAAAGCGCATTTTGCAAAACGCCAGGCGTCGGACGCCAATGACGCCAAAGCGTCGGACGCCGAGCGGCGTCCGGCGCCAAATCGGACGATTCCAACTCTGATTTTAATCACATAAATGATGCATATTTTGTAGTACTAAAACTGAGAAATTCTTTTTTACTCCAAAAACTCCCAAGAGGACAGGCAGACAATCAATAAAAAAATTAACCTAAGTTATATTCTTTTGACTTGCTTAAATATCTTCTCATGCGACTTAACTTCTTTCCTATCCTCTCTTCTCTCTTGATCATTTTTTTTTTCGTTTATTCCTTCTCCGTTTCAGTGTGTGCGAAATGATTTGGTCACGATAAACTATTTAAAGTTGATTATGCTTCCATATAGATACTTACTTATAGCTCTATAGCTATGGCTTTATACTTACTTGTTATGGTTTATTTAGCTATAGTTTCAGTTAATCATATTTCTATATTATTTAATATTGCCTTTTGCAAAGAGATCTTCTAGATGTGGAATATTAAATGAATGGATAAATATATCTATTGGAGACGGATTATGATGAATACACGAGTGTTGAACCTATTTGGAAATTCAAAAGAGGTACTATCGGTAACATGATCTTAATTGTCTCATTCTCTACATCTACTTATTTACCCTTCCACTAGTCAACTAAACGAATGAACAACTTTATATGCTGATGCGGTAATTTGATGTATGGATGAATAGATGATCGGTGATACATTTTTTTTATATTGCAGATTACTAACAAAGTAACACCGACGGCAGTAAAACTGAGTTTTATGACTTTAAAATAGGTATTGCTGACAAAATGTATATTGCTTTTTGATGTTATGGATTCTTTATGCTTACAGTTTTGAAAAAAATTTCACCTTTAACCTTACCAACGATAAAACTTCCGTAAAAATATCTGCTTTGTGATTTACAGTATGAGATTTGTCGTATTTAAAATATTGTCTTCTTAAAATTCGCTTCATTCCCTAAGGATTTAAAACTAACCTTCGAACTCCAAAAATACAAAAAATCGTCCACAAACTCCACAAAAAAAAAAAACTTCAAGAATTTATCGATAACCAGCAGATGCCATTACCAACATTAAATGAGAGTTTTTACACTCAAGGCACATCCCAATCTTATTTTTTGACAATACGATAAAAAAGGTTTCACACAGTTATCTTGTAAATGGTATTACAACTTAGTACCCAAGAATAGCCAACGCCTCTAAAAGGCTTTATCGAATAAAATGTCACGTAAGGTGAGTCAATAAATCTTTCATCGACAGTTCTAATGTTCTCTGTATATAATAAAAAGAAAGAGAACTTCTCACATAAGTTGACGATGGTCGATAATTCAAAATCGTGCTGTCGATCCCTTCTTCAATTTGACATCCAGCTTATACCTATCCATGTCGTTCCCTTTCTTCTGCCTTTTTTTGTCTTATGTAATCGATTAAAAGAACATGCCTTTACTGAAAAGGGAGATGAAATCTTGAAAAGAATGAAAAGAAACCGTAAAGAAAGTTCTTTAAAGTGGACACTCAATAGACTTGCCTATCATTCTTGCGATGAGATAATGGACACATAAAACAAAACTGTCAATATTAAAATAAAAGTCTTTTAAATGAAAAAAAGAGAGCTGAGAGAAAAACACAACTAAGCCTTTTTTCTATTCTTACAACTATGCCGATGATTTGCTATCAAATAAAAATGTAAAGTCATTTACAAAAATGCTAAATGTATTTGTGAACATGATGTTATGTTGTCAAATTGTATCATGAATCCCAGTTAGAAAAAGTTTTTAACATTTTGCTTTATTTAAACGATGAGTTTTTATTTCCATAGAAGTCACTTCTTCAAATCACCCTGACTGGGTTTAAATCTTCAAAAAGGCGACTCTTTTATATTCCAATTCAAATTTTTATCATCATTCCCAAACTAAAATAGAAAAGAATACAACTAACCAGTCATTCGGCTGTTTAACATCAGAATAAAGACGAATATAAAAAGAAAGAAAATGAAATTCAAGCCGCCCAACGGCGCTTATGACATCGAAAAGAATAGAAATGAAAAAGACACTGTTCACAAAATTAATGACCTCTTACATCTTATAAAATTAATTACATTTTTTCTGTTTCTGTCTCTATGTTCTACTATGTTATACATAAAATATTTTTGTACATGTACCTGTAAAATTGAATAGATAGATGGTTGACTTCTCTACTGTGCTATTCATTTTGGTTAATCGCAAAAAAAAAAACTTCTTTAATGTCGTTACGATGGTTTGCTTTCGTTAAAAACTTAAAAACTCAAATGACCGTGAAAAAAGAAGAAAAAATATATATCTTGAGAACCTTAGAGCAGAATAAAGTCTGAAGATGACATTTCGAAAAATTACAAAGAAGAGTCACAATAGGATACAAATGTTTAACGTCAGGTGCCCTCAATTCTTTTCACATTTATTTCTCTTTTCTTGGATTTGAAAATGACACATTTGGGAGGATTGAATGTTGATTGAGTAAGAAATTTCATTTTTTGATTTAAATCAGTTTACATGCACTAGAACGCAGTTTAGATTTTCGAAGTCTAAGTTTGCAATATTTTCATGATTTCAATTAAAATTTTGGTGAACTATTTTGAGATGGGGAAAAACCTGCAATATTATCTAGATATGAAAGTAGGCATATAGTGGAAATAAATCATGAAGAACCAATTTGAAATCTACATAAAAAATTAAAGACAAAATGAACTCCAAAATTCCTCTCCCTCAAAAATCTTAGTTTAATAAAAAAAAGTTGATCACAAATGAACAACAACAATAGAAATTAAAAGAATATCATTTTATATCCCCTTTTCTCCAGTATGTCGTTGAGAATGCCAATTTTTTATTATTTCGTTACACAACTTTATGGGAAAAAGTTAAATCTGTAGACTTTTCTATTGTATATGTGGATAAAAGTTGACAAAAGGCAATTGTATGACAACACAAAAGAAAGCGAGGAGTCGATTTATGGGATCATTGAATGTCTACTGATCCATAAATCAGGTAAACATACCTTTTTTGTATTGTGTTTAGATGTGTGGAAAGATGTCACTTGTAAGGTCACACACGCGTGAAACATGAGATCTGCAATCGAACTTGAAAAATATTTTTTTTTTTGTGCTTTTAATTTATGATAATTATTTACCTTACAGGCACATGAATGAGAATTGGAAAAAATTACCTGAAAAATTATTATTCAAAAATTATAAAAATATACGCGAATATGTGTAAATTATTGCATTACTGTGAAGCAGAGCATGATATTAAGACCGCAAAAAAGAGACATAAGACGATTTTTGTGATCCAACACGGCAAAATATTCTTATTTATGAAATGGAAAGGAAAATACGGATTATAATGGAAATAAAATGATTGCATGCTGGCATAAGCGTCTGTGCTTTATTATTTCTGTTATCACAAACCTTACCATCGATATTGAAATTTATTGAATTTTATTTTGTATTCTTTCTCTTTTATTCTGTCCATCTTAGGGGCCGTTCATTTAGTACGTTCGCTTTTTAGGGGGGAAGGAGGTCTAAGATTTTGTAACAGATTAAACAAAACAAAAGAAATTTTTATACAAAAAGCGTAACAAGGGGGGAGGGGGTCTAAAAAGTCTTTTTTTTTCGTAATGTACTTTGTGAATGGCCCCTTATGTATTGATACATATTTTGTTCACAGAACATCTTACTTAAATTGAATTCGTTGCAAGATTTTTTTTTTTGACTGATTTACTCTATGTAAAATTTGCATGGAACTTTTTTCTTTTACTGTGTCCACACCAGAGGGCGAAGACGTCTTTAGTCGGCTTTAGTCGGCTAAAGCCGGCTAAACTTTCTTTTGAAATTTGACCGTTATTCTTTAGTCGGCTAAAGCCGGCTAAAATTAGTCGGCTTTAGTCGACTTTAGCCGGCTAAAAATCGAACGGCTTTGCCCTCTGGTCCACACGATTCTGGTTGAATTGATAAATTTCTTTTTCATTGATAAAGCATATCAATTTTCAATTTAAGTCCCATCATTTTTTATCCTATATTTTTTAAAACCATTTAATTTCAACTGTTAATATCCTTTGAAGTTTAAAAAAATTATTGATGTTGACAGGATTAAATTTTGTATGTCATATATTTCAATACATTTAAGAAAAATGAAAAATTTTGTATTCATTGACAAGTAATTGGATCACATCCGAAAGAACATAACATAGGGGAAAATAATTCAATTTCAGTATCATCTATGACCCCTTTTTCTTCTCGTTATAAATGCTCACTTTTTAGTCATGACATTTTCCTCGACAGGAGCTGGTTCACATTCACATAATAATTTCATCGTCAAAGTAGCATTCAAATGTCCTTCATCAGCAAGTTTCATGATTCTAGAACATCTAACAGCCATTTCTGTAGCTTCATCAAATTCTTCATACGCAAAGATATTTATATTTGCATCTTTAATCATCTTCTTTGCAGCTTCGTGATTATTTCCTTTTACACGCGAAACAATTGGAATTTTTATGTCAAATTCACGGACTGCCTTCAAAAGACCTTCAGCAACAGCACAACAATCCATCATACCACCAAAAATATTTACAAAAACTGTTCGAACCTTTTCATCCATCATAATGATATTCATGGCTTTTCGGACATGTTCAGAACTGGCCATACTTCCAAGATCTAGAAAATTTGCAGGTGATCCTCCGTGATAATCAAGAATATCAGCAGTTGCCATTGCAAGACCCGCTCCGTTGACTAAGCATCCAATTGACCCATCAAGTGACACATATGACATATCCAATTTACCAGCTGCAATATCTTTTGGATCTCCTTGAGTCTCATCAAATTTTTCAAAAATTTCACGCTGACGGAATTTCGCATTTTCATCAAAAGTAATTTTGACATCAAGTGGATAATAATTCATGCAAACATCTTCCACATATGGATTGATCTCAGCAAGCAATGCATCTTTCTTGACAAATAAATTGTACAAATTGCACAACATTTTACATGCAGGTCCTGGTTGATCAACAATTCCAACTCGTCTCAGTATCCACTCAGCAATTTCTTTTGTAAATCCTTTTGTGATATCGATTGGCTCATAAATTACAGCTTCTGGTGATTTAGCTGCAACTTCTTCAATATTAACTCCACCTTTTGATGAAGCAATCAAAACTGGTCCATTGTGTTCTCGGTCAAGTGCAAATGCGAAATAAAATTCACGACGTGGAAACTTTCGTTCAGCAATCATCACTGAATTGCATATTAGTCCACCTTGTTTAGTTTGTCTTGTTATTAGATGGTTACCAATCATTTTTCCTGCTAGTTCCTTTACTTCGCATGGACTAGAAATAATTTTATAAAAATTAATTTTCAGTTACAACAGTATCATTGCGTTAAACTCTTACCTAATGGCAGTATGTACACCTCCTTGAAATCCATTCTCAAATGTTCCTAACCCACGTCCACCAGTAACAACTTGAGCCTTCACAACCAAATTCTTTGTCATCAAGTCTTTTGCTGCTTGTTCTGCTTCTTTTGCACTTTTCGCGACTTTAAATTTAGGAGTTGTTATGTTGTGATCATTGAGAATGGCTTGCGAGAAATGCTCTTGCAGGTTCAAATAACGAACCTGTTGGAAGTTGCAGAATGATAACTTTGGAATTTTTCGAAACATTCTTGTTAATCTTCAAATGAAAGAAACTTTTCTTTTGAAATATTTTCAGAAATTTAGAAATGTTTACTGAGATTGAAAAAAAAAATATGACAAATGACTAATGTCACAATACATCAAGAAATCATAGTATTCAATGGTGAGCACACGTTTATGAAAATTTATGGAATGTAAAATATTTTTCTATAGAAATTCAATGCCTTAATTGCGTATCATAATCCCACGAGAGTGCACAAACAGGCAGCAGCATAAAGCACCCATAAGAAGAAGGCCATTCGTCATTTTTTTCAATGTATACAATTTCTTGATTATATTATGTTGTGATGTTTATGTCCCTGACCAATCTTTCTCTTCGTATCTTTTTCTTTATTTTCAGTTCTCATTACACCATCGATCTCACTTTACTTGCCTGAATTTTTCTTATTTAATTTGATTAAGCGATTATTTATGTTACTTTTTCTATCTTCTTAATAGTTGGGTTTATTGATTTACGCAGTGTATTCAAAAGTGGATGATTTGACTGACTGACTGTCATGATTTTCATATTAACAGAATAAGAAATAATTAATAAGAAAGTAAGAATAGATTTGATAATTTATTGACTTGACAATTTTAAAAAAACTGTCTTTAAATACAGTTTAGATGCAGTTTTGCATACTAAAGATTCTCGTTTCGATTCTCAAACTAAGCATTGTACAAGGATCATCAATACAGATTATGTTGAATCGGAGAATACTTTATAACTGATGCGCTGCTATTTCTCATAATTTATAACTTGCCGTGATATATTTGGAATGTTTTCTCTTACAAAAATGCGTCTCAATAAATCACAGAAACAAAAATTCTTTCTTCTCGCTGCTTTAACCAAAAATTGTAAGCAATATAAAAGTAAATAAATAAAAACATTTATTGAAATTGAATTGGATTACAGTCGATCCGCATATATACATTATTTATTATTTAATATTTAGAGCAGCATCTACCTACATATAGCCCACCTTTTGACATATGAGAGACTCACAACAGTGCTGTTCGTCATAGTCGCACAGACATCAAAACTTGATTGTAAAAAATGGCCCAGCTGTCATGCTGATTCGACTTTTATTATTTTCATATAAAATGGATTCAAAAAAACTGAAACTCTTAAGTGAGACTGAAGAGTCGATTTAGTATGAAATTTATCATTTTTATTAACATCATTCTCATGTCCTTTTACAACATCATCCTTTCCACAGCATTTATCTTTGGTACCCTTGTCAGATGATGATGATGAAAAAAATCGACCACTCACCATCTATCCATATCATGTTGATCCATAATCATCAACTTTTTTTTGTTTCTTGTTTTCATATCATTTTTATAAAAATTTATCTCACCTTTTTTAAGGGATTTTATCCTTCAAAAATAAAAAAACAATCTCCGAAAAATCTAGAAATGATATAAAATCTTTTTAATGAGTTTTATGACTTTAATAAATGATTTTTCAGGGATTGTTATTGGAGTCATTTGCCGCTTAGAACTTCTTATAATAAAAGTTTTAAATGATCCCTAATCAATAAAAATCCTTGGTTTTGAAAACTGAACATACTCGAACTTTAAATCACTTCGTATTAAATATTCACAAAAAATAGTCATCAAAATACCATCAACAAATTCCAAAACTTCCAAATGAATTTTAAACTGCTGTCATCGAACTTTCTCATTAAGCTTCTCACAAGCTTGACAATAATGATGAAAATATTCAAAAATTTATTCATAAATGAATTCCAAAATAGCAGCAAACAACAAAGCAACTCAAATAATGACAAATGGCTTTTTATTTTGATTGATTTTTGTCTGATGTCTCATCTATTGCCTCGATTGATTATTTTTTTTCTCCTCTTTTTTTCTCATTCTACATCAATTCTTTTCTCATCAAGAATTTATCAATTGTTGTCTATCGAAAAGTCTCATTTTCTTTGAGTTATTGAAAGAAGTACATCATTATTAGGGACTTCAATCACTCCCTTCTTTTTTTCCTTCTTCTTGTCTCTTTTCTTCATGACCATCATCAAAACGTAATTACAACAATTTAATCAAAAAGAGATTCAATGGACACAATGTTGTCATTAGTCATATGAAATGGCTTTTCTATTGAATTAGAATTTAAGTTAAAGTAAAGTTCATTTGAGTTTTATGGTCGCGCGTTTTCACAAGACATTCTTCTGTCAAAAAAACAAAAATAAAAAATAAAAATTTAAGGAAGTTAAGAGAATACAGAGTTTCAATGGTTGAAATCTAACAGACTCGCAGACAAACTACAAACAAAACACTCACAACAAGCATGCATTGTCATTTTCTTTGACAAGACTCCATCAAAGCCTCCACGATGGCAGAATGTTAAGTGACGAATGATCAGCAAAGAGTGAAGAATATGAGGGCATTGTCATGTCTCAACATCTCTAAATGCGATTAAAAGATTCTTTAAAGTAATAATAATTTCATGTCCATCGTGAGAGATGTCATGAGAGAGTCATGCGATGATTTATTTCTCATATAACATAGAGGTACAATATATAAACTTTCTGTGGATCTAATTTAAATGCTTACAAAAAAAATTAATAATAAATGGGATTTACTTTTGGAAAAAAAGTTATTCACATGACGACGACGTAAGCATGATCGATATTGATGAATTTAATTTATAGTCACTACACTTTTAGGTACTTACTCAAATGATTATATGTCTTTCAGATTTTTTTTTCGGTTCCTCTTTATTCCATTCCTCTTTCCGTTAATTAATTAAAATGAGTCTTCGTTTATATCGTTTTATGATGACTACCTCCTTAATATACCGTCATATATTATTATTTATTTTTATAAGTTGTGCGTAATCCTTGGGAACAACCAAAAATCTTTTCTTCTTATTCTTCACATTCTCTGTATGGCCGATATATTTATTACAATGTGCCATGAAATTTGTCGTTAATCAAAAGAAATATTTCATTCTTATCCCATTTACTGCTCAAGAACAGACACATACAATGTATATACATGTACTTGAGAAAGGAGAAAGAGATTAGTTGGAGCGTAGAGAATTGTCAGGCTATAAGGCGCCAATGAGACATCAAAAGTTATTTGTTGTCATTTCCTCTTGTTGGATGTGAATAATTTTGGTTTTTTGTGATGGTTGCTATGATTTGAAGTAAATATAAATTATAGTGATTTAATTTGTTTCTTGAACTTTATTACAATATATAGTAGAATCCACTGTTACTAGAAAAGTAAATAATTTAATGCAATATTGATCAAAATCAAACAAAATTCTACCTGAAGCAAATGCAAATTAATTAATTGATGACAAACCTTCACCACACACACAAATCTCATGTCATTATCATAATTATATTGATTTTTATCGCATTATATTTAAATTTATTACTTGGAAATATAATTCTAGCCCCAGTCTTTATCATATAAATCTAAGAAAATTATTCAAATCGAAAACTAATTAAAATTGATTTGAGTCTCCAGCAATATAGGAATATGGACAGTAAATAGGAATTCGATAAGCATAAATCACAAGCCACTCCTCATTGATGATAATAATAATAATGAACGATTCATTCTAATACTCATACAAATGTGCTGAATCGATTTTTTTTTTGTGTCTTAAAGACAGCATGTACATGAACTGAATGTTCCTTTACATCGGAAATCCAAAATTAAGGTGTTCTCCTCAACCATTTTGCTCTATATTATTTTATTTTCAGTTATGATTTATTGTCACGATAACAAATAATATTTTGTATCATACCTCTATGTTTCATGACTTCGCTATGGTAAACATTATTGGAAGTGGATTTCAGGACATAGACGGAAGAATGTGGTAAATAAATATTAAAAAAATATGGAAAGGGGAAAAGCGGTAGGAGATAATCAATAAATATGGGAATTTAGAGGAGGTGCACATATAGACTAGATGAATCTATTATTATTAAAAATGATGGAATCTAAGATTGGTTTTCAAATTATATTTTAAATACAGCGCATTTGGCATTAAAATGAAATAATACCTTAGAAGTTTAATTTAAATAAATTTTAAAAACACAACAAATTCAAAAATAGGTCTTGCATTGAGAGACAATCTGTTGAGTTATTTATAAAAAAATTGTTTCAGTGATCCTCGAAAAAATTTCATCACAATTTTAAAATTCACAAAAATCATAAATTACAATAAACGGTGAAAGCATATTTTAATAAATAAAAAATAAAGGAAGTAAAGGTGATGAAAAAGGAACGAAAAAAAAAAAATAATAAAATAAAATGTGCCTCCATGAATTTCACTTAACTCACAGTTTTTATTAATAATATCATAAGACAATTGTGCAAATGAAATTAAATTATTGTGTAAGGGACGACATGTGATGATGCTGATGCCGTTCTTGCCTTTGCCTTTGATGATAAACTAATTTTCTCATTCACTGTATGTGCCGCGCTCTATGTCTTCTCCCCTCTATAATTCTATATCACAATCATAAATTTTATATTACTGCTGTGTAGATATTCTCTACACGAGGAGTAGATTACAGTCGCAGCGATATTATCTTTTGCTGTGTATTTTTTTCGGTATTTAATTTCTCATTCCAGGACGACAACGACGATGTTGACGATGACGGTGGTGGATGAGAAGAAAATGATATTATTAAATGTAACATTTCATATATTTTTCTCATCTCTGCCTCGCCTTTCTGTTCATTTTTACTTTATTGCACTTACTTTATGCCCTGTAGAATATAACGTTTCCTTCTCTTTTAGTGCCGTAATCACAAAACGATGTCTTTTAGCTGCTGGTAAATCCACACACAAATTGGATAAAAGACGATAGAAAAGAGAAAGGTTTTGGTCGTGTCTTCGGAGGATTAATGTTATAGATTGGATGGAAAATTTATGATTGTTTAATTTAATTTAATAATGTACAAGATGGAAAAGTTCTGCAGTGGATGTGGTAATATTTATGACAAATATAGTCTTCGGGAACAGGTTATGCGGGATGAAACATTCAATATTTTGCAAAACATTTACCTAAATTTACAAAAATTTATTCCAGTCTCCAACTTTCTCATAACCATCAGCGCAATCAAGTGAAATTCAAAATTCATTGATAAATTAAGACCATCGAATGCTAATCCTTCAAATTATTCGAATCTGACACTTTTCCCACACGTCTAAATTCTAGTCATTCATTTATCTAATCATTTCTTCCCGCATTGCAGCCAACATTTCAATTAACTATCATTATGACTACTTCTCTCATTTGTATCATAGATATAGGATTCATTAAAAAAATAAAAATTGGGCTGATTTTATGAACTGGATAAATTATGGTCACAAATCACGCATCTAATCATCATGACCCGTGTGTTTGTGATTTTGATACTCAATGGGAAGTAATGTGAATGATTACATTGAAGAGCATGGTAGAATGTTAAGAAGACCCCTTTCAGTTTCTTATTCTTTTACATTCATTCATAAAAATTAGAAATGGTTATTTTTTGCCTTGAAGGGTCATAAATTAAATAAGATGAGCAATAAAACAGAGAAAAAAAATTTGTAATAATTTTTGGGGGGATGCTTTAATATTTTTAAAAATTTTCAACACTGAAAATTTCCAAACTTTTTAAAATTTACGATAACTCCTTTTTGAATATCCAACAAGAGTCAAAAAATCTTTAATGGGGAATAAAACTCTTAATAAAAAGTTTAATCTTGAAGTATCCTGATTTCAATGAAATTTTCTATTAACTCCTTTATGAACCCATCTAATTTAATTTAGCTTGTAACTTTGTCTCTTGGATCTTTCGAAAAGGAATTTTGAGAAGATTTCTATACTGCAAAAAAGTAACAACAAAAATAAACAATAAGAAAACTCTTCCTTTAATTTTATTGCCTTATTGCTTCTTTTTCTATCCCTTCCATGCAAAATAATTTTTATTTTTCCTCCCTTAAATCTCTTGAGATTTTAAGAAAAATAGAGTCAAAGAGTTGATTGTTGGTTATGAATTTATCTCTATAATTGCCATACTTTGCCTTTATTATTGATCACTAATTGTGAATGTTTTTCTATTCTGCTACTTCGTGCATAATGTTTGTTCCTTCCCTTAAGCAAATTAAACCCTTAGATCAGTAGTGGCCAATCTTTTATGTGCCGCTGCACACCTTGTGAGTAAGTCATGACCAAAATCGCACGTGGAACATGGCTCGACATCCTTTTCGAAAAAAAATTCGACACACTAGAGTGTCGCGGCACACCAGTTGGCCATCACTGACTTACATAGATTCATGTTTTGCTTACAAATTTGTGTTAATTCTTTGTAAATACTGCTTTACTTCTTTACTTGGAAATAACTGCTTTTGGAAGGTTAAAGATTCTTTGACAATCCGAATATTGAGAACATAAGTCATTGACTATCTAAAGAAAATGTAACAGTAAACTTTTGAAGGGTTCATTGATTTTTGTTAAACCTACTCTGTTTGCCCTAAAGCGTCTGTAAATTTATTAGAATGAAGAAATTCCTGTGACCATGAATGATCTGAAATTCAAATTTGTCTCTCATGTTCTTTTACGAGCGGTAGTTATTTGGATTTCAATTGTATATGTATCGCTGTATATTTCAGTTCTTGAGACAGTTGTTGATAATCATCAAAGTTCGAGGTAGAAAAGAAAAAAAAATGCAAATGAATCGCCAGTGGACTAATTTGCTTCTTCTTTACATTTTTTTTTTTCGGTTGGTCATTATTTGTTGGATTTAATTAATGTCATCGTCATTTCCTTGGGAATAATTTTCATGTTACTTCTGTTTGTGTCTTGCTGTGTGTCTCTTGTCTGTTTTTGGCGACGATGACACTCGCACGCAAATCTGTTTTTATGTTGGACATTTACATACAAATAAAAAATTTCATTTTGGTCATATTTAAAGAAATTTCTTCGCATGCCTTAACTAGCGATTTATTATTTTGTGGCAACTCGACTGATTGCCACTTTTCATTCATTTTTCTGTGCTCTCTTTTTATAACATATACGTTTATTTCTTCTGTTTCAAGACAGATTGTTACGTGTGACAGTCAACTGAAACGAAAATATTCCGACTTCAATATTTATGAGCTGTGCCATCCTATTAAAGAAGAAAATGGTAAGAGACTGGAAAGAATTTACATAAATTTTTAAGATTTCATTCATAAAAGCAGAGAACAGAAAATATGAAATGAAGAAATAATTTTAATTGACATTGGACATGACGGAAACCGGAAAGGAATGATAATGAAATCACAAGACTGGAACAGAATTAAAAGATCGTTGGAAAAATTGCAGTTCTTAAAGTTTTGAAATTTATTGCTTTTGCTGTTATGATGGATATTTATTTAAAATTGAAGACTTTCAACTTAAGAAAAATTAAGGTAAACTTCGATTCCTAAGAATAAAAAAAAAATACAAATTGAACAATGTCATTATTTTGCCACACTTACAATTTTCTAGAAAACAGTTCACCCTTGTCCTGAAAATTTGACTATGAAAAAGTAGATTTCATTTGCAGATAAATTACGATTTGCCTTTTTCTCATTCTTTTCTTTTTTATTTTATAATATCAATTTCACTATAAATTATTTATTTATTCCCAGTTTTATGCTAAATTTAATCCCCTATCCTCCGACTTTGTACTCATGTTGTAACAAATTTACAATAGATGTGATACTGTAATACTTATTAGAAATTCATGAAATGAAAAAAAGAATCTCATTTTGCCTTCAAGTGGTCAATAAGTAGCTAGCACATAAAATTGCATAAATTTCTAATAAATTTTGTGGTTCATATGCTCCCTATGTGTGCCATAAAATATGAATATTATCCATAAAATGGCAAATGATACATAAAATTGAAATTTATTTCAACTCTTTGGACGGTCAATGATAGTCTTTTTAGATGCTTTTTTAAAGGGTCAGAGAAGATGAAATCCTTTTTATTTTCAGCTCATTCTTTTTATTGGTATGATTGATTGCCTTTTGAATAATAGAAATGAATTGAAAGATATATAGAACTAATATTGAGGTGTCATAAGTTTAAAAATTTAAAATGATTTTGGAAATTTAACTTGGTAAGTGAAGCGCATTGATAAATAACACCAAAGAAATTAATTATGAAAATAACTTTGAAAGAATTCTGCAAATTCAAATTTGAGTTTAGAAAGTTAAAGTATTTTTGAATTTTTGAAAATTTCAAAAAAAAGAAACTTCAATAAAGAAGGAGCACATTTTTGGAAAACAATAAGATGCACAAAATATCTAGTAAAAAAATAAGAATCTTAAACCCTTTCCATTTATGTTCATTTCATAAACGAAAATTACATTCTGGTCATTGAAGAAATATGAGAGAAAGGGAACTGGAACTTATTCATGTATGTATATTGATCAGGTCATAAAAAATTAATATTTTATGATGCTACAATACTCCTTTTTTATATAACCCACCCTTTCAAACCCTTTCTTTTTAGTATGCTACACGCACAAGTAAAATAAAAATATGAGAAATAAATGAAAGGCTTAAGAGATATAAAATAATAAAAAAAAAAGTTGAAAGGAAAAAAGAGTTTCACAAATTATGAGGACAATTTCGGAGCATATTTATGACTTTATTACACTCTTTTGTGTCTTCTAAAAGGATTTTCGAAAAATTTTGTATTATTTTAACAGAAAATTAAAAGAATTCCCAAAAGAATTTTGTCACATTCACATAAAGAATGAAAGAACTAAAGGATTCAAAAAATTTATTATTACCCTCAATATCCTCCTTTGTGCATGTTGTGTTCTGTTACGTATTCTATTCAATTATGATTGTCTATGCACTTTTAACACAGCAATAAATGACACATAAAAGAAGCAGTTTAAAGGGATGAAAAGAAAACAAGAGAAGGAGACGCAATAAATTTTATTGGGTGTCATAATATTAAATATTTTAATTTTCATCTTTCGTTGTTGCTCTCAGAATTTACCGACATTTATTGCATTTATTTTCTTTTTGAAGGATCCATTTTTTGAAAAATTGTTTTAGTAAATTTTGTCGAGTTGTCTGAACAAAACTTAAGTTTAAGTAATTTGACATTTTAAGACAAACTTTATTATTTGTTATTATTAATAAAACGAATAAGTAAATGCGTTCTTAAAATATAAGCAATAAAAATTATTCGTTCTTGTTCAACTTATCAAAAAATTTTATATCCACATTCAAAATATAAATTTAAAGTTGTCATAAAAAGACTTTTTTTAAAAACTCATGTGAATCCTCTAAACGTAATAATTAAATTAAATATTCTTTTTCACCTTTTTTATTTTTCTACATTCATGCTTATTATTATCATCACCATCACCATAATCATCATTTCATATCCACATATACGATTTTGTTGTGTTTTTTTTTATGCTTCCCAATAATGCGTGAGAATTTGTCCAATTTATCCTCTCTGTATCTTTTCCATTTAATTTCATATTATTTTTATGAACAATACGAGGCAGTCGAAGAAAATCATCCATAACGAATTGAAATTCATATAGACAGAGGCTATATCGATCAGATCTTATATGGTCTAATGACTACAGTGAGAAGATACCAATTGGTTTCAATTGTTAAAATGATGACTGATGAAAATCTTCCTTCACATTCTTAAACCAAAATTTTTGATGATGGAATTTTGGCATGGGAAATTTAGAAAAAAGATGCACTTTGGGTTGGTTGCTTTATGGTGGATTTTATTATTGGCAATTTTTTAAGCCTTTAATTTTTTTCATTTCTTTAAAATTCAACACTGTATTCTAATTTAATTCTTTGTGTATCATATAGGTTGATAACTGAAAATGCGCTCCATTCATCCAAAAACCAAATATCAAACAATCATCTCCAATGTGTTTTAGTTTGATAAGCTTAACTAAAAATATGAAAATATTAAAGAGTTTTATTTCCAATTGTGCAAAGTGTAGGCTCGTCTATCTACATACACATTATGTGTATCTGAAGAAGCATACAACAGAGAGTAGAATGAACAGAGAGTAAAAATAATTATAAGTTACGATTATGGTCGTATCAAATAATAATCGCTTTGCAACAAATACAACACAATACAGTATACGGGGCAAAAGTAAAGGTAGGTAAATGGTACAGCACAGAGAAGATGAGGAATGTAAGAGAGAGAGAGAATTATGAGGAATCAACGGCATGAGTAAAATGAATGCCTAAGAAGCTTACGATGAAAATGTCCAATGTTAAAATTGTGAATTTCTCGCGAAATGCAAAACCGCAGAAACGTCATAAAATTGTTTTGTGGAAAGATTGCTTGAAATTGTAAAAATAGGGACTATAAAATCACTTGCCTGTTTTTTTACTGTGATCAGAAAAAAATCGAATGATTTCTACAAGAGTCAATTCACCTCTCTTTTCATTTTCATCTCTCACTCCTTGCATTTTAATACTGCTCCCCATCTGAAAAGAGGAGTAGAAGTATCGAAATAATCTTCATTTTTAACTTACCAATATTATTCAATGCATTATGCTGCTATATATTGAGTAATTTAATGATTGTATTGCGTTCCATAGCCTATATTTTTGGCTTGTTATTATTCACCATATCTCATAATTGTTTCAGATGAATCATGACTAAGCTCTGGCATTTACCGAAACCAATGGTTTTTCTTTTTTTTTTCATTCTCTTTATTGGCATTTCTATACAGTCAAGACAATGTCGTGATTTTTCGTTGATGAGAATCCAAACAAGAAGACACAAAAAGTAATAATGAAATGTGTAATGTGATGTCTGTGGAGTCGTAAAAAGAAGGTCTTCAATCAAAATGATGGAAATTCTGAGAAGTATAAGACACACAAGATACAACAGTTGTCCAGACAATTTAATAACTCTTTAATAAAATGTCATCTGAAAATGCGTAATCTTTCATATTTTAATGCCTCCAACAGTGATTCATACAATATATGGGTACGAGATATAAGTACAAAGAACCATTTCATATCACAATTCACAGTCAACATGAGACATGATGAATGTTTTTAATTAAGAAGAATTTTTTGTGAGTGAGTGACGCAAACTAAGAATTAAATATAAATTTGAGTTTATGGTTTGAAGGCGCATATCAAAAAAAATATTAAGATAGTGTAAGTAGAATAGAATAGATGAACGTCGATGTCTTTAAATTTTTGACAGTATTTTTTTTTATATAAAACCCGAAAGGCACAGATCGGATAATCGAGACAGAATCCGGTACCAAGCCAGAGTGAGGCCAGCACCAAGCTGGCATACAATTTAAGTTGGAGTGGTGCTGGCCTCACTCCGGCCTGGGGCTGAAATTTGTCTCGATTATCCGACTTGTGCCTTTCGGGAAATATAGGTAACCTTAAAAAATTCAATGACCCTCAAACAAAATTAGACACTCCAAAATTGAAGAAAATGTTAACGAAGAATTTTAAAAATCTAGCTATAGAAACAAATTGAGGCCAAAAGGCACACAGTCATGATTTTATTTTCAATTTAAAGTAAACCATCCAGAAAGCATTTCAGTATCCAAACAATTCTCAGTTGTCAGTTTCTTTTTCATGTCACCGCATCTTATAATTTCATTTCCATGGAATTTAATCATCATATTTCTTTTTCTTTGCAAATTTTTTCTTTTGGGTAGTTTTGCTGGGAAATGATGACAAACAGATTTAAAATTATTTTAGATCGAAACGATTAAAGAAAGTAAATTTTTGAAATTCTGAAATTAAGGTTCTTGTTAATTCAAAAGTTTTTATGAAATACCTAAAATTTCATTATAAGTATGACATTTTTAACTTAAAGAACAACCTACTCATGACCTTCTCAAACACACTTCAGAATATTCAAATTTCAACCAATCACAGTAATTTAAAGTATGTAAATTACCACATCATCATCGTCATGACACTAATAAATAGCGTATAATTGAAGACGCCTGTCACACGATATGCCATCGTCAAATGAACAAACGTCACAGTTGTAATCAACAAATAATGAATAGCTTTTCATACTTATTTTGTTGAGATTTCTTCCTGTTAACGGATTCGCTCCACTGACTTTCCGATGGTGTCGTTCTTAGTGCTATGAAAAATTCTATTGTCACGCAATATGGGCATAAAAAATAAAAACTTTACTTACCATCTTCAGTACTTTTAAAAAAGTGTGTATATTCTTTAACGAAGTGTCTTCATGGACTTATGAATTTCATGTATTCCACCTGTTCCTATCATCGTCATATGATTTCTTATTGTTTCTTTCTTTTCGATGACTTCCTCCCCTTTTCTCTTTCTATCTTACTTACATTTATGCACGGTTATTATAATTATACGACATGGTATTATGAGATCTTTATCAAATGTGCTGCTTAAAAGGAATATGCTCTCTTTTTATTATTACTTTGTCATAAAAAGGTCCACAATTTTATTTAATTTCATTCTTTTTTTCGAGCATAGAACAATCGCATTTGACCGTATCATAATTTTTCTTAATTCTCTTCAATGTCATATATCTACTATATCATTAGAGCACTTCATATTATGAACTTTAATTAGTTCCCTCTTTTCTCTGTGTCTTTTTGTCGAAGCTATCTCTCCCCCTCTTGTTTTTGTTCCCTTGAATTTACTTAATGTTATGTTATGTTGATTGTTGCACTTTTATGTAAATAGCACAATTTATGATTTTTATATGCCACACATCACATATTATATGCTAATTTTGTCATATTTGCTTCCACGTAATTTTTTATTGCTCAATTTTAGTGACTCGATGAGTAAGTTGGAGATCATTTTGGGCTATTTGACTAAATTTTTGGTATTAATTTTTGGATTACAATAAATAAAAAAATTGAATTGAAATTTATGTTGAGTTGTATTTTTTTTAATGAGTATCCTTAACTGGAAGATACGAACGCTTTAGCCGAAGAACGTGATATGAAAAACGGTCGTTTTGAATTTGAAAATTATTGACCGATTTTTGCAAAACACAAAGTTAAAAATTTTTGTTTATTAAGTAAAATTCATTTTGTCATGCTTTAATTTTATTACAATAATAATTTAATATGTTAAATGAATAATATTGAAGCATGAAAAATTATATTTTACTTAGTAAACAAAAAATTTTAACTTTGTGTTTTGCAAAAATCGGTCAACAATTTTCAAATTCAAAACGACCGTTTTTCATATCACGTTCTCCGGCAAAAGTATTCATATATTCAATAGAATATTATACAACTAAAATGCTTTTTACTCTTCCTCTCTAATATGACATCCCAACAACTTTAATATCAACTTTATTCACATTTTTTTCGTTATTTAATTATGCGATTGTCAAATGCGAAGAAGTTTCGCATGGGAAGATAAATTAATGTCTCATGAATTATAAAGAGAGAACAATTGCATTCCACTATGTTATAGTTAATAAGAATGAATGAATTTATAGAGACTAAGAAGGAGGAAAAATATTCCCAAGACACTTCGCAGTGTGTGATCACTTTGCTTGCTCTTCTTTTTTTGTCTCCATACTATAATGATTATGAGGTGAGCATCGAAGTTGATTTGTTTATGGTGTACACACTTTATTATAATAATTATTTTATGTAGATATTTGAAAGAACAAGAGCATCACATAGTTGGAACATTTTATGTATGTATAATAATGGCATCATGAAGAATAAAAACATACACACAACATGACAAAGAATCGTGAGATTTTTCACATATCAGAATTGCGACTCTTTGGGACTCTTGTTGAAATTATTAATATGCATGTGAGTAAATTATGTGCCATTCAATTATTTAGTCGCATGGAAATGAATTAAAAAGAATTTTTTTCAATTTTAATATGTCGCAAATTTTCAAAAGAACTACCAAAACCAATATTAAGTAAGTATTAGCCCGTATTAGCACTGTGATAATTTCAAATTCTCAAATTTTAAATTGTAAACTCTCTTGATAACCTTTGAAAATAGCAAACACATCAAGTCAAATTATCAGAATTCAGTAATTTTTTGAATTTTGTATCATCATGAAGTGGCTACTTGCTGTGTGTTTTATTATTCTTATCAATTACTCAATTTCAAATGACAGTGAAATTTTCTTTACAGCAAGAGCAAATTGTATGATAAGATACTTGAAAAACCACAAAGAATTAGAAGCTGATTTTAAGGAATTGGAAACTGAACATGATGTTGATTGTCAAGAATACTTAGGTGGAATCAAAAAATCGTATACTGCTAATTATTTAGGAGAAATTAGAAATTCACGTAGATTTAACGATGAACAGAGAATCTGCCTTGAAAAACAATTCAATGTGAGCATTTTGAGCGACTTGAGATTTAAAGCTGGTGCTTTTGAAGTTTTAGGATATTTTACAGATTATCCAACAGATAAAAAAGTAAAATCATTTTATGAGGAACACGATAAAGAATATTTGCGAATAAGTACAATTTGTGGTACGGTTGATGATCAACAGAAGGAGCGTCCAAAAATTAACAGACAAAAGTACGGAGAAAACATCAAGTATTGTGCAAGAGTTTATTTTATTGAAAATGGAGAAATAGTACCGAGTATCAATAAAATCACAATGAACCCAGAAAACCTTAATGTTGACACTATTGATTGTAAAATTGAGATTAATGAATTAAGTAAAAGCATCAATGAAGAAATAATTGAAAATGTTAAAGTTCTAAATCCAGAAATATCTGCACATGAAATTGAATGCATTCTTGATATTTACCGTACTGAGGACTTCATGTGGAAAACTCTTTTTATGGTCATTTTAGATTCCGTTGATATGGAAGTATCATCTAAAAATCGAAAAATCAGAGAATATGGCGAAATTTCTTCCAATTTACGTGAAAAAGCTAAAATGTGTATTCAAGAAATAGGAGATGATTCGAACAACAATTATATACAGTTGAATCCGAACTAAATAATGATCGCGAATCTATTCATCACATTCAAATGACATGCCACAAAACCTTCATTTTTTATACTCACAATACTCTCCTTCTGATGCATAATAAAGATTACTAACGATAATTCTAAGGTTTTATTTTGTTTCTTCCTCTAATGTAAATGACCATAAAATTTTATTCATCTCTCTTGTTGGTCTCTTTCTAGCCATTACTCATTTTTAATCATTTTCATTTTTGCGTTTTGTCTTTGTCGTCATCGTCATTTGAAAATGAATTAAAAATATGAGTGTAGAGAAAAAAATTACCATTTAAGTTTAGTGTGGACGGAAGTGGCTCGTCTTCAATAAAAATTCACACACCGCCTAACATACTCACTCGAAGTTTTCAATTCTTTACCTTTAGTTAAATGGAAAAAGAGTTAGTTTAATTATCTAAAAACGAAATGGAATAAGAGGTTCTTAAAGAAATTAGATTATTAATAATTATCTCATGTCCACGGACAACAGAATTAATGGATAGGGACTTCCTTTATGTATATTTCTATTAGAACCAAAATTTCATGCTTATTAAGACAAATATTGAAGATGAGAATAATTCTTCTAATTTTCAAGCTTATGAATGTTTGTGAGTCTTAGGATAAAATGATCAATTTAATGTGTGTGATTGATGATTATCATCAAGTCAGTTCAGTCTCACTGCTCATCAAAAATAATTCTCGAGTATCATTTCAGTATAAACTAAAAAGAGAAAAAAATAATTTAAACTTCCGATCAATTCACAAATGTTTTTAAAAATCATTGATTACCGTCCGATAGTTAGTTACTTAACGGAAGTAATTAAATGTCACATTATACTGACTTATCTCAAAACACGCATCTCATCGATCTAATGTTTACAACATCCAAATAACAAAAACATTCTCTCGCACTCGTCTATCTTTTCTCTTTTGCTGCTTTACTGCTCAGGCTTATGAAAATAAACAAATCATTATTTTTCATATTACGATTAGCACTGCAGTGGTGTCGTTAGAAGGAATTAATCCAATAGAAGGGTCATCAATGGATACATTCTATATTTTTTAAAATGGATTTTCCTGAAGCTAGTTTTCATCTAACTTTAAGCTAGTCTTTGTAAATAAAGTTAGTTCTAAGCTTGCTTTAAACTAACTTTTAAAATTTCTGGTTATTGGGGAAATATTTACGATCACGTATTTAGCACTGTCATCATCAAAAAGTTCATCCACATTCGGCAATAATTTTTATTTGTCGGAATTTTGAGGAGTTTTGACTTTACGATTTTATTTTTGGACACAAAATGAATATTTTTATTCAAAGTTGCAATTTAAAGAAATAAATAAACGTGTGACAATAGGTGTGACAAATGTATTGAGTTTTGATTCAGGTTTTGGTCACACATTAAAACTAAATAAATAATCAAGAATTCAAAATAAGAGTTTAAGAGTAAAACAAATTGAAATTTATGCCTAAATTTAATGAAATATTGCAAATTATCAATTTTTATCTTCAAGCACATTCCACAAAACACCATAACTGTGGAACTATTTTAGCAAGCAGAGAGATTTTTTAATTAAAATTTGTCAGCTGGTAGTTTTATTTGTTTTATTTCTATTATCACACTGACCGGAGTCAATGTGCTACATCTAACAACACAGTTTTTTTTTCAAATTGAAAGTCTTTCTCAGAGAATTTTTTTAGAATTTATATTTTTTTCTCTTTCAAATCTAGCATCAAACAACAATGACAAATGCTTCATTCACGTTAGCATTTTTGTTGGGTTTTCACATTTTAAATCATTAAGTTTTACATGGACATATAAGAATAAAATATATCCAAAAACCGGATAAAAAATAAAATAATTCTTTTACTCAAAAATTTTTTGTAAAAAACTAGTTTCATTTTGTCAACTGAGAAGTTAAGATCATTATTGTGCAAAGAAGGAACGGAAATGTGAGTTAAACTGAATTTTATTATGCGAAAACGAAACTGATTTTCCTTTAATTCGTGCATAGAAACATGAAAATCACTTTCATTTTATTGATTTTCGCTGTGGCAATAAGCATTGCACAATCAAAAGTAACGATGCCTTCGAGCAATTCTAGTGTCCAAACAAATCAATCAAATGAGTCTGAATCCATGATTAAGCGTGAACAGAGAGAAGATTATTATAAAGAAGGCATGAGCAACCGAAGAAACATTAAGAATGTGAAAAGCATAAGAAGTGTGGAAAATTGGATAGGCCTTGCTGGCCTCGCATTAAGCCTGATCATGTTACTTATTCTTTTAATCGTCATAATACACATGAAAGCAAGAAGAAAATCAGATCTTCTTTATTTATATGCTTAGTGATATTTTATTATTTAATAAAAATTTTTAAACATACCTAATTAATTTATGCTGCACTTTTAGAACCTTTTCATCAAACCAACGAAAAGATAGAATAAATAAATTATTTCATTTACTTAATATTCAAGCGAACTTCAAAATAGTGAATTTTTGAGAGAAACATTTCATTACATAAGCAGTAAAATTAAAAACATTCCACAGTGTGAATCATTTAAGGACACTTAAATAAGTGATTTTTTTATGTTGAAGAAGATCTTAATCCAGTTCGACAAAAAGTGAATTATTATTAATCAGTAGCAGTTTTATTTACAAATTATAAAATAAATTGTGTAATTCAAGAAATGATTCTGTAAGTGAAATGTGATTAAAAGTTCTATTAACCCCAAAAAAAGTAGAAATCGGTGTCATGCTCATTTCAAATCTTTCATTACAGAAAAAGAGTAAGTCTCTCAATAAACATTATCATTTTTCTGTGGAATTGGAGTCATGTGTTTGGGCAATTTGCAACAAATTTTAAGTGTAATGAAAGTAAGCAGTCGGATGAATATGTTAGAGATGTCAAGAACTACATCAATGAGATCTCTGAATATTTAAATTTAAAATCAGCACCATCAGTTGATTTAAGTACAATAGGACTTGGCTTTTTAAGTGATGAAGATTTTATTGGCAGTTCCTATCGTCACATTTCATCCCTCAATTTATCTCGAAACGTTGTCAAATTCATCAGTTTTGGATTGATTTTACGATACCCAAATCTACAGGAGTTGGACTTGAGTCAAAATTGCCTAGCATCTCTCAACGTGAAACATCGAATAATTTTCAAAAATCTCTCATCGCTCAATGTGAGCAGAAATTCAATTACACACATTCATCCATTCACATTCTCAAATGTATCGCTTGAAGTTGTTGACCTATCGCATAATCATCTCATAAGATTTCTGGCAGCAGACTTTGAAATACGGCAACTGTATATAACTGATAATAAGTTAACACAAATTGAAATTGATTCAGGACATCGTAAAGAACTGAAGATTTTCGATGCTAGCAATAATAACCTCAAGATATTTCAAATCAATGTCGATTTGAGTAATTTGATTCTGTCCAACAATCAACTTACAATGGATGAATATTTTCGAATCAGAAATGTTTACGGAACATTAGACATGTCGAGAAATTATATCAGTGAATTCAATTGGAAATTCATAAGTTGCGTCACAAATCTTGACATCTCCCACAATCAATTTACAACATTTGATGTTGAATGTCCATTGAAACGTATTCAACGAATAAAGAGGCTCAATTTGAATGGAAACTTTTTATGTAACTTCAATGATGCACAAAATATAACGAAATGCTTTCCAAACTTGAAATTCATCAGCATAATGTACAATCGATTGAATAAGATTCAAAAAATCAACATCAAAAATACACTCTCAAAATTGAAAGTAAAGTCACAAATATTCGATTATGATGTTCATCCAATAACTTTATGCGATGATGATGATTGTGATGCATTCAATATTTTCTTTAAAAAGTTTGAATAAATGCGAATCATTTGATGATGATGTTTATATGAGGTGAAAGTAATCCAGGTGATTTTTTTCAATATCAATATTTTTTATTTATTTATTTTTTTTTTTTTTGAAGATTCATAGCTTTTCTATTTGTTATTCCTCAATTTCATTCATTTTTCATATTTCATAAAATTTTTATCCCTTTTCAAATTGTATGAAAAAATATCCCTTTGATGCTTTCATATGTGGGAAATGAACTATACACGTAGTGCATTTTTACTGACTGGTCAAATTTGTGTTTTTTCTTCAAAATTTTTCTAAATAGAATAAAGTTGTCAGATTCAATAATTTCATACTTGTTTCATACACAATACAATCTGCGCTCATACCGTTGGCATAATATTGACATTTTAACTGATTTTAAATTGAGGTACAAAAAACCATGCATCATCTCCCCAAAAACATAATTTTCTCTTTTATGGAGATTTTTTCATTCACTATGCCTTTAACATTTTCCATTGGAAAAATCGCCATATGCTGAAATTGATTGATATTTTCATCACATACGCATACACTCTACCCGTATATTTTTTTCTACCAAACGATGTAAAGTCATCATCATGATGAAATTTTTCATTTTTATCCCTTATATCATGACCGCACACATATGTAGTGTATAGAGATATATTTATTATGCTTTACAATTCAATCATCATTGTGGCATTATGTCCATTCAATAAATTGCTACATATATACATATTGCCAAATTAATAAAGTGGATTAAGCGGGCATCAAAAAAATATTGAGAGAGAAACTTTTGTGCGCAATCAACAAGAAAAGTAAAGGTTTTGTATTGAAACTTATATTCAAAACTTTTCAGTAAGGGATCTTTTATTTAATTAATCACAATTTTTAGTAAACGTAGTAAAATTTTAAAATATAATTTCTGTAAAAAGGATTAAAGATGTTTCATCAACTCAGACAAATTGTTGGTTTTAAACCAATTTCAATTTCAATTAACTTTCATAAAAAAAATTGTTGAAAAAGTGTAGATAATTCCAATCATGTCTACAAAGGTGAGTATAACACACGTTTTTTTGTGTAATCCAGAATTAAAATCATAAGTATATGGATAGAGAAAGAAGAAAAATGAATTGAAATCTATCAAAATCAATTTGATGGAAATGGATTTCTCTGTTAAATGGATTTTTGGAGTGAAAAAAAATGATTTTAACACGATTGTCTGTAAATCTATTGCTCAAGCAGTTCTATTTCCATCATCATATCAATGATATCCTAAAAATAAAGTCGGTGAAATTAATTAAAGTAGAAAAAAAATGTCGAAGAAGTCGATTTGAATTACAATCAACACAGAACTTGTTTTCTGTACGTTGATGGATCTTTCGGTAGCGACGAGATGGAAACTACCGACAAAAAAAAAACATGATTTTAAAAGCGACATCAGATGAGTGACAAATATGAGTTAGACGAATGAATGTACAAAATAGAAACAATTAACGAAATGAGCAGCTCTTTGATGTTTACTTCATGTTTAGTTTCTTCTGATTTTTTTTTTCTAGTCATGACAACTTTTTTGAGTGGCACGAGATTTATAGATAAACTGTGATAATTCGTTAACCAGACTATTTAAGACTTTCTTATTTTTCTCTCTATACATTGTAAACAGGAGCTAGGGAGTTTGAATAATTGAGTAATAATGAATTAAAGCTGAGTTCTACAAAGAAGATTGTCAACTAGCAATTTAAGTAGTTGATGCATTCTTATTACTTCTTATTTTCTTTAAAGAGTTAATATATCCAAAGTACTGCTCTATTTTTAAAACTAATATGATTCAGACATAATAGCACCTTAAACTTAATTTCATTTTCGTGTCTGCAATCAATTGACTAATCTCATATTTCTCGAAATGCTTCACGAAAAGCTGTAAAAAAATTCGAAAAATGCAGATGCGCAATTATCTACTAAAAACATTAATTGCACTTCTTTTTTTAAAAGCCAATTCCATAAAATCTTCAATGCATGACATAGAAAGAAGAAAAGTGCTTTTAATTAATTAAGCAAATTGTTGCTACCTAAAAAGCATGATTCTTTGAAAAACTTTAATTTACTACAATATTTCAACTAACTTAACAAACTATGTATCGTGATGTGCTCAACAAATCACCATAAACCATCAAAAAATGCCATGAGCAAGAAGGTGGAAGTTTATTGATCGTTAAATGAGAACAGGAAGCAGGCGGTAACTCACGTACAAAGCTTTGTAAAAAAAAATATTCTATAAGTTTTAATAAATTCTTAGTGAATTATGTGTTATGAGTTACGCATTTCATCATTTTTGATGTTCCTCTTTCTCATTCTCATCAATAACTTTTTTCATTCATTTCCAAACCATTGATTCTATTTTCTGTAAGCTTCCGAAAAGATTTAGAATCAATAAAATAAGAATTCCCACCTTATTACGGCGATACAGTATGTAATGGGAAAATAAACCTGAAATAAATTTTGAGGAGAAGATGGAAACTGAATTGCACACACATTAATAAGAATTATAAAGTGAAAAACAATTTTTAAGTTGTTTTCGTTTGACTGAAGATTCATTCCACATAAAAACATTAAGATTTCTACTCCAACGATTGTTTGTGTAATGTTTTGTAACAATTTTAATTCGCTCGGAAGTTGATAAAATCTATTTGTAGTCCGAATTTTGTCTTAATGACCTTGCTGTTGAAGACCGTCCACAAATGACCTCCAAAATTATTAATTATCTAATAAGGGCCCGTTCATTCAGTATGTTACGCAAAAAAATGACTTTTTAGACCCCCTCCCCCTTGTTACGCATGGTTACCAGGGGCGTAGCCAGGGGGGGTTTTGGGGGTCAAACCCCCCCTATTTTCGTGAAGTTTATACTAGATATTATTGAATTTTTCAGATCCGAACCAAAAAAAAAAAACGAAAAAAACGTCGAAAAGTAGCAAAAACCCCCCCTCAGAAAAATTCCTGGCTACGCCCCTGATGGTTACAAATTGCCCCCTTTGAATGTTTAAATTCATTTTCAATTTATTTAAAATTCAAACGTACTAAGTGAACGGCCACTAATTACCTATAAGAAAATAAAATTCCGAAAAAACAATTTTATTTATCGACACAGCTTAAAAATGCGCTAAATACATTTCCATCCCTAATTTTTCTCCTTCCTTGTTCATTTCTTTTCCTCTTCAAAGAATCTTAATTCATTTTAATTTGCCTTAAGCAACAAGCAATGAGAGCAGTTAAGCATTTTAAAGCAAAAATTGTTTTATTTTGTTTCTTTTTTTTTGACTTAGAATTTAATTGGAACTAAGCTACTAAAAATCACTTACAGCACTATTTCGTTGTTAATTTATACCAAAATACTAATGTAACGAAAAAAAAATCATCAAAGACATGACGAATAGTAGAAATTGTTTATTAAAAGCGATTTTTGTCGGGGCGATGAAGTCAGATAACATGAGAGTGACAATCAATTAGCTGGTGAGACTTTTTCATGTCATGTCTCATTTTTAAATTCATTCCACCTTTTTTGTGCTGAGACACATTCGAGAAATTTTTTTTCAGTGACGACTTTAAAAAAGTAAGAAAATATTATAATGAAGAATTTTTTGAATGTGCCTTCAAGTCACAAATTTCGAGTAAATATAACAAATTGACAGTTGCAAATCGTTAGTCATTTTTTAACCGTTTTAAGCATTTTCCATTTTACTAAAATTTTACCTTTATGTGGCGAAAGTTATTGATAATATAAGCGAATCTTATGATCTAAAAGATATGATTTCAAAAATTCTTTTGGAAGTCATAGAACTTTTAAATCTCCAATTTAATTTGATTGCGATTTGAAGTTGTTATTTTCCGCAACTTTCATTCATGATGGTCATAAAAAGATTAATTCACTATTAAATATTACATTTTAATTCCATTCTCGTGTGTATGTATATCTAGACACGAAAAATGTTAAAGATTAAATTTCATTCTACGCATTCAACCGATTTCAGTTAAGTGCTTTAAATTCTAACATTCCATTGGGGTAATTGATTGCTTAATAACATCTGACTTTATTCTGATACATCTACTGCTAGTTTTTTGTAATTTTGCAGTTGAATGTAACAATCTAATGGAAAATTGATGATTTTTCACAAAGTAAAAATGATTCAAAAAATTTTCTAAATAAAGAAAATAAAATATTTTTTGAGTGCTTCCATTGTGGTCATTTATAACTGTTCCAATATTTTCAATTTTCGACATGTGGCATCAGCTATTAATTTAAAGACAAAATTTTTCTATAATATTGATTGGAATTAGCCACTGTAAATAATTAGTAAATAATTAAAATTAGAGAAATTCAAAAACTTTAAGTTAAGATTCAAGAATTTAGAAAAATTCAGAAGACAAACATCCCAAGAATGCTCCCAAAAATTGATTGCAGCGATAATTTCAAATCTTCTTACTTTAAACTTTTCTCGAGTTTATGCTGTTGATGAGTTTTAAGTAATTCTTCATTATTTTTCACACACATAATATTTAATCATAGTAGTCGATGTTCAAAACCATATGGCAGTCGAGAAATTGAGATTGAATTTTTTTCCTGTGTATTTGGGAATCTTAACACCTCACATTATTTAAATATAAATCACTCGCCACTTAAGATCTTTAATTCATTACTTCTCATGTAATTTTTTTTTTTCGGGGAAAAATTCTTCGCACATTAAACTACATACCTGTGGATATTGAAAATTATATACAATCACGTTGATGATGATGATGAGATAGACTCTTTTTTTGAAACTTAAAGCTACAAAATCAGAATAATTTTATGGCGGCAGTAAGTGTGAAAAATTTTCAATTTTCAGTTATAATTTAAACAAAAAATTTATGGGTTGTGTTGCTAATGCGGAAGCTTATGACCAATTTTTTTTTAATATTGGATGAGATTAATTATTCCAAGCATCGACACTTAGTTGAAACGTAAATTTATGAACAATCTAACTCCAATTAACTTTTAATGACGTCATAGATTTTTATTATGCTTCAAAACTGATGATGTAAATTGCTACTCGACTTTAGTCCCTTTAATAAGAAGAGAAGGAGTGTTCAGAGATCTACTTAATAAATTAACGAATTTGCATCATAGTACTTGCAAATTATCGATTACATCATTACGATTAAGCAATTTAATGAACGTAATTGTGTGATTTGTAGTACAAAGTTTCTCAATTCTCTAACCATTAGCGCAGCAGCTGTAACAAATTGGAATCATGAACTATAAAAAATTATTATGAATTAAAAAACAGTAAAAGAAATTAAACAAAATTTAATTTAGTTCTGAAGCATAATATTAATATCAACATACAAAAAATTTAAAGTCTTTATAAAGTTTGCAAGTAATCATATGTCTTTTACAAGTGCCGCAAAGCATCAACTCGAATTTCTTGTCATCATCGCTTCATCTCTTTTGACAAAGGAGTTAATTAACAAAAACGCTTAAAGACACAAACTGGCAGAAATGAGAGACAGGAAATTTTTTTCGAATATGATTTGAAAAATATGACAAGAAAATGACAAACGTTTAAAAATATGTTTGAGATGACTTTGAGGATTGATGGAATAAGACGCATTTTTATTGATTAAAAATCTTGGTTTTTCGATCAAAAATATAAGGATTGATAAATTTAATACTTCAGTAGCGAAATAAAAAAATATATATACCAACCAGACATATTGTCTTAAAAAAACCACATGAAAATCTTTAAGAAATCTTCCCAAAAATTCTGTACCCGAGAAATAAAAATAGAATATTCACTTGACATTTTAAAAGCCCTTTTTATTTTATTTCAATGCGGCGAAGAATATGAGACATGCTGAATTCTTTCTCATCTCTCTCACTCTTTTGCATTCAGTGATTAAATATGCCTCACAGCACAATACTGATTTGTATGATATGTTTCATTCTTCTCTCAATTTCTTATGTTGTGTATTATTTTTCCTTTTGAATCGCATTAAATTTCAGATGATCAGTTCACTCATCCTATAACAGAAATCACGACTTTTCTCATCACAATCTTTAATTTTGCATTTGAGTGTTTGGATAATGAACGTCATTGATAAATTTATCCTCCGAAATAAACAAAACAAAAAGTTGTCTTTATATTTTTATTTTCTTTTTCTTACTCTTTTATTTTATATTTTAAAGCGCTCGAGTCACAATCGTGATTGCGAGAAGCTGTAAGAAGCATCGAGGAAAGTTTCATTGCATTTATGTTAAATAATATGAGTTGAGAAAGTTTGAAATATTTTTTTTGGATGCATAGGGGATGTAGCGTTTTCTTTATTAAATATTATTTGGTTTTAAAATTAGTAAAAAATTAGATCCTAACAAAAATTAGGATTCGCAAACTTAAGGTTTTTAAAAAATATAAAAATGTACTTCCTCTTAAATTCATACCAAATTCATACTTGAATGACACAAAATAATCATATCCTTTTTGTAAATCTACATAATAAAATAACTAAGTGCTCAAAAGTAAAAGAAGGAAATTAAAATAAATAAAAAGACATTTTGCGGCATTTCGATATTGTTATATTTATACTCATCCATTCACGAATAAAAAATTACAACAGTATAATATGAAAGACACAAAAAGGAAAAGAAAGAGCCATAGTGTTACTGAAAGAGAGTGAGATGCATTGCAAAAAAGAATATCTGATGTGTAAATATCAACTTTATGACATCTTCAACAGCGCGAAAAAAAATATGAATGTAATGCAATCTCTTTTTACATTATTCCTGTTTGTTTGTGGAAGAGAAAGATGAGAAAAGACAAAAGACATTGAGTGTCACATTGTTCGGAAAAATTGCGGTTATATGGATGTAAAAATTTACAACAATAATAAATGACAGTTTTTTTTCTTTCATTTTTAAAGAGCAAGTCAAATTTATTGTTTCGAGGCATAAATAATTCATGAACATAATCGGAAGTGTGAAATATTTTATGATGTGGATAAAATTCGCGTTGATGTCAAAATTGTCTTTTAAATCCTTAATGTCCCTCAATCAGCAAAGAAATTTTCATTTTAAAAATTACTTAAAATTTCCGTTCAACAATACGAAATGTTGATACGCAAGATAGGCATGTGTTTTCAGTTTTTTGAACCCACTTTACAGAAAACGTTTCCACACATAATGAACTGTCCATTTGGTCATCAATCACATGTTTGTATAATTTAAATTGCGTCGCAAGCCGTTGCTGTCTCAAATTAAAAAAATTATCTCAAAGAAAAAAAAAAATCTTTGTCAAGTCAACATGTCCAAAATGGATCGTGAACACGCCTTGATGGATCATCTTGTGTGACTGTCAAATGCTCCATTCCAAAAACATAATTTTTAATAAAACTCTACCTAAATGGCGCATCAATCGTTGACTCCACATCTTTTGACAAATTCAGAGAAGGCATGAGACTTTAAAACGTCACGCAACCTCCTAAAAATTAAAGTTTCATGTACTTATTTTTTGATTCTATTCATGCTTGTGGCTTGCTTATTTTTGTTTATCATTCTTTCTTCTATATCAATATTTTGTCAGATTTTTGTACTACTTTCAATAATCATAAGATTGAATCTATGAATTTTTATGTACAATTCAGTCTCATGCTGATTTCTGACTTGATTTCTTTTTAAATATTTTGTGTCTAGTAATCGTAACGAAAGTAAAGATCTTTACCAAGAAATTCATGTGTAAAGAACTAATTTTACTAGCTTTTTGATTGTTTTTACATCTTCCATTCTGTCTAGAAAAAGACGTATTCTTTAAGAATAAAGCATCAACACATGTCATTCAAATGCTCATTTTTATAGAGAACTCGTGAAATGTAATTATTAACTTTTATGGCAACAATCGAAGAGTTAAAGAAACACATAAAGAATGGAGTGGTAAAACAGATATGTTATACCATGTGTCACATATGTGAGCATAGTCAATACAATTTCGATATATTTTTTTTTCTTTTATTCTTTCATTGGAGAAATGAAATAAAAATTTATTTACAATTTAGTTACAAAAAGTTTTTTGTGATTGCGCTTACAGTTTGTCTAAAATGAACTGAGTGGTCGTTTAAATATAAAAATGCTTTTTTATACAAACCTTCATATTAATCAATAAACTAAGAATGCGTCAATATCATACAACAATCAGAAGAATCTTCTACTTAGTCTTGTTAGTTGGACATGTTGCTATAAATTTATTTTTATACGAACCTTATTTCTAGTTAGAAAACAAAAGGCAGTGAATAAAGAAAAAAAAATGTGAACATTTCTAATTTCATGTCTCTCCTTGGCTAACGATACAATCATTGACCTCCAACATGTCTTCAATCACAAAACAAATGGCACAATCATGTTGATATTTTCATTTCATTTCATATATTCCTTCTCACAATTTATTAGATTTAGATTAATATTCTGAAATATGTTTAGTGTTCACATAATTTTTTTGTGAATGGTAACAAAACGACGACTTTTGCCATTTCTATTCGCATATGCCATTCTCGTAATATGAAATTTTATGTATGTGAATATTTATGCACAGCAAAAAATGCCCCAAAGAGAGTCACAGATCATGGTATAAGAAAAGAGGAGGAAGCAAAAGGAGAAGAAAAAAAAATATGAAAATTATTGATGATAAAAAAGCGACGAGATCGAAAAATACCTCGAGAATAATATTACAAAATATTGGTTTTATGTTCATACTCGAAATCACAATATTCCACATTTTTTTTATTCTTCTTTCTCTCTCCTGTGTGTCTTTTTTTCCTGTGTAATGCCGACAGCAATATAACAAACATTTTTATTCGCACTTTATTCGAATATTTTAACGCGTTACGGGCCGGCATTGCTCTTTTTCGCATCGATATTATTATTTATTGAGCCCTTGAATGAAACTATATTATAGTTGATGATGCAGATGTGCTGTGATCATTCTTAAAAAACAAGAATTTTATTTCAGGCTTGTTGCGACTGTAATCAAAGTGAAAAAAATATAAATTCTTTGATTTACTAAAGTTAAGCGCATTTTTTGCAAAAATCTTTATTGACAAACGGTGAAAAACTTAGGTATTTTAAAAAACAATCTCAATATGATTATCAATGGTCGAAAATTATTTTTTAGAACTTTAAAATCAGATCCACTTAGAATTCAATTATTCTACTACAAAAGTTAATTTATATAAATTCTTGATAAATTCATCCTTTTATCCATATACCAACATCTTGGGGGTTTACTTATTACGTAACGGTAAGGGTTGACACCCCCTCCTGCCAAGAATTACAACAAAAGAATTATTGATCTTCTTTTAAAAATGACCGTTATTTTGTTACGTAATAAGTGAACGGTCCCTTGTGACAGTTATAAATTTAGTTTATATATAAGGCAATGACAATAAGAAAACTGCATATGGTTCCGCAAAAATCTTTTATTGTTTCATCTCTCATATGATACTTATGAATCAATTTTTCACAGCATGATGCCTTCCACATTCACTTTATCTTTTCTTTCCTTCATACGCGCTTTTATTCTCATTTGAACGGAGATTAAATCTCACGAGCGGAAGTTGCAGATATAGCACAAAATATATTTCTTGTTTGCGATTTTTTTTTGTTATTATTATGTTATGTACCAATCGATTCAAGTTCAATATCGCAGACAAAACAGGGAACAATATTACATGACTTTGACTTTTTTACAAAGTAATGGATTTTTAATTACAATGGTGTGAAAATAAATGAATGTTTGGTCCTCTAAGTCATTCCACAGATTAGTGAAAAATATTACAGCTAATGAGTTCCAATATTTTTATTAAGATGTGTATGTTTGAGAAATTTTGAAGATAAAGGTATCAATGGCTTTGTTTTGTCCGGTTGGTCAATAATTTTATTACTCGATTGGCAATGCCTTATACATTCTTATGTCTATTTCAGGTTTGAACATTTACAACGAGAAAGAAAATTAATTTCATGTTAATTTTACTTCTTAATTCTGTTGGAGTCGTTCACAAATGACCGTTGAATTTGGGCGTCATTTATGAACGATCTCTTTATAATATGACCAAATTCGAAGAAAATGCGCTTTATCCTCAAAATCATCAAAGCCCATATTGCTGAATATATGTTCAAGTGATTTGTTTCTGTTACAAATTCATTACCGACAGAAACGGCACACAACAAAGAAAAATTATTCTCAATAAATTAAATTACTTATACCGATGCCAAATTTGCAATTACTACATCTTAATCTATAGGAAAACAAGCAACTAAGTGAAGTCATAAAAAATGAGAGCGAGAGGCGATGAGGAAGAAGAATAAAATGTATGGCAAAAAAAATTAAGCGATTAATGCAAACGATGTAGAGAAAAATATATTCTGTGTAATTTCCAGCGCCCTTTAATGTGTGAAATTATTAATAATCAATCATTTTATTATAAATCGATCAATCCATATCACAGGCATGAATATGTGTTTGTGATTTTGATACCTCTGAGGTCCATGTAAAAGATAATGAATTAAGTAAAAGGTAATAATGATGATGATGATGTATGCATTCTCCTGTAAACAGATTCATTTCTCTCTTATTTGGGTAAAATTTTTAAAAGTTGCTAAATATTTTTGCCAGTAGATTCCTAAAACGCATTTTAGTAAAAATCTCCAAAAAAAATTTAAAATTTAATTGAAAAATAAATAAGTTTTACAATTTTTTAATTATTAACTTTACATATAGTTTATTCAGCTACATTTTTAAAGTTGTCTAAATCATAATATGCACTTCAAAGATTGAAGTATTTTTTTTTTAAATGCAGCAAAAACGTAAACCGAATGAATCATTATTACTCTCAAATGAGTGTGTGAAGGAAGCCCTATAATTACATCATCAATTTATTACTTAAACAAGTGAAACAAACATTTAACAATTTTCGTTGCCTGCCTTTTTTAGTTAGTTTAGGTAACGAAAACTTAACATATTTAATAAATGTGTATCATTAAGTTTATAATATTTATATATATTTTCTTTTTATACATCATCATCTTTAGAGAGACTAACTAAATGAAACCGCCAAAAGGCAAACAAAACAACGACAACGTAAAGACGATGAAATGCCTTTTCAATGAAAATTATTTTCATATATGCTCATATTTTTCCTTCGTGTATTGTATTTATTCTTGTTCATGCATTTTTATCTGATTTATATGAAGTATGAACTATTTGAAGCTTTATACTTAGAATATATGCAAAAGATGTTTATGTTAAAAATCTATGACGAGTGGTTCGAGGTAAGTTTATAAATATTTCGTTTTCCTATCCTATGATGTTTTATATTTAATTGTCACAATTATATGCTATAAAATAAAGGGCTGGAAATTTTAAAAAATATATATGTATAAAAAGAACTTGAATAGAACCGAGCAGTATTACTGGTGTAGTTGAAAGATTAGCATTTCAACTACACCAGCAATACTGCTCGGTTCTATTCAAGTTCTTTTTATATATTTTTTAAAAAATTTCCAGCCCTTGATTTTTTTAACATATAATTTAGGCTTTCTCGCTATCGGGATCGGGATCGGGAAATCCCGGGAAATCCCGATCCCGAAAAATCCCGGGATCCCGAAAATTTTCGGGATCGGGATTGAAAATCCCGATTTTAACCATTTGAATAGTAAAATATTTTTTTTTGACTTTTTTTTTCAAAAGAAATTTTAAATTTTTTTTAAACTGAGTATTTAAAGAAACATTCACTTTAAATTTTATTAAAATTTAGTGTCATTTGATATTTCATTTTGTTAAAATTTTAAAAAATTTGGAAAATCAACCAGAATTGGCAAAAATCTATTTTTTTTAAAAAAAATATTTTTGATACTTAGAAAAAAGTTTTTATCGGGGTTAAAATAATCGAAAATTGACTTTAAAATTAAACCTTAATTTAAAAAAAATATTATTTTAAAGACTATATATAATAATCTAAAAACGATTCTATAAATTAATGATACTTTCTAAAACATACATTAAAATGAAACTCTAGAAATAACTTTACTAAATTTTTAATTTTGTAGTTTTTTCAACCATTAAAGACCAATTATAACAAAATTGTTTCAATAATATGTTGCCAAAAAAAATAAAAACTTTTAAAAATTAATTACCTTCATTCAAATATTAAAATTGGATATAAAATCCACATAAATTTTTCAAAAATATCTTTCGGGATTTCCCGGGAAATCCCGGGAAATCCCGATCCCGATCCCGATCCCGAAAATCAATCGGGATCGGGATTTCGAGAAAGCCTATTATAATTGTGACAATTAAATATAAAATATCATAGACTAGTCGCCATAAATTCTGTCGCCTCAAAAATCCCATAAAAAAGTTTTTGTCTACTGCTTTTAGAAAAGATTTGTTTACACTAAACGTAGTTCTTTAGAATAAACAGAAGCAGCATAATATTTTAATATGTTTACAATATTTGTCTCATTTCCATCGAACTACATCGCTATACAGATTAAATCTCATTATTTCATTGAACTCGTTTTCTTTACTTTTCTCGTGCGTTACATTATGATATACATGTTTATAAACATTTAACACACGCTTTTTTTGTCACTAAAATGGAAAGAATTCTTTTCCTCTTTCCATGTTAACATAATGCTTCTTATTTCAACTCTTTTTACTACATGTGTAACACGTTTCGTTTCAATATGTAAACATTTCTCTTCTTTCTCATTGCATTGTGGAGAAATTTAATTATATTTTTAGATATTACTGCACTCGCGATCGATAATTTCAGCTGCTCCGAATAGGTATGGGGGAAAAAATCCCAGACAAGTCTTATATTTTATTTTGTGAAAAAATTATCTCCATCAGTCGTAGAGCTCCAACATTGATATGGATGTTCAAATACACGGTAGAACAGTAGCCTTTTCTCAGTGAGCATGCGTGCATAAATTTTAATTTTCGCTACTGGAAAAAAGAACTTTGATGTTTAATCATCTTTCTTTTTCAGTCGTCGGTTAACAAGAAAAATTGATTTTTTTTTTGCATTCTTCTTGTGGAACAAAAAGTTTTCTTCCTTTTATTTTCTTCATACTCAACTCATTCTCCACTCAATACAGTCAATATACATGTGAATATACGAGGGTGAAAAACAATCAATCACTTAATGAGGGAACAGATGATTTGACCCAGATTTTTACATTTCGTTTCTTGAATGAAAATCAACTATGAATGAGTTTACATAAAAGTCTCAGATATGCAATATTTGTGCCTTGCTATTCTCAATGAAAAAATTAAATTTTATTTTTTTAAATTTTCTCGAACTTTTTTACAAATTTATCAAATGTAGGTATTTAGAATGATTACAAAAAAATAATCTTCATTATTCTGACCAAACGTCCCCAACGTTCATCTAGTAGATCCAGCAATAGAATAAAAATGCAAATACGAAAGGCGGTGACAAAGAAAATTTTGCCTTTTTCCTTTATTTATTTTTTATTTTTTCACATAAGTGAGTGACATAGCGACACTCGTAAAAAGAATCCCATAAAATGTGGAAGGAAAAATATTCGTTGAAGTACATACAAGAACCGAGAGAGAATGAGATTTTCCTATGTAAATGGCAACGCCTTAGTGTCTTTGCGCAGTGACATTTTTTTATCACACTGGATTTGCTCCATAGTCTTGGATGCCGCTAGATTTACTTATAAAGAATCAGAATAATAAAGTTTATAAACGGTATTAAAGTCTTGAGCTATTTCCAAAAAATACATTTAGTTATTTTATTTTGATAGTAATAATATCAGTTCCTTTTTCTTGATATTTAGCCTCTAATATTAAATTCTATACATTGTGACATAATAAAATGTGTCACATCACAAAAACCATGTGACATAAGATTCTTTTTTTGTTGTATGTCACACAAATATCTCATTGCTACACAACACAACCACATTGTAACATGCTACAAAATTCACATTTTTTTATATCTTCGTAAAATATTCCTCACTCCACACTGATTTTTTTCCTCGTTCGTTTCTCTTTCTCTGTTTTAATTTTCATTTCCTTCACAGCAATAAAAATTGACGCTTTTCCATGAAATATATATCAGCACATAAGGTGATCATCAAATGAAATGAAAGGTATTTTTGTTGTATTCATGCCGTAAAATAAATTTTAATCCAGGTTGTGTACTTAAATTGTAAAATTTTCTGAATTTATATAAAGAGCTCGTTTTACGGTTGGAATATATTTCAATCACTAAATTAATCTTAATAATAGTAGCCTTCCTTTTGTATTGTACATTTCAAAGTGACAACTTAAAACTGTACTGGTAAAACCTCTAATTTAATCGAAATGGAGAAGAAAGAAAACAAGAAAAAGATGAGACAAAAGAGACTAAAAAAGATTGCATTAAAAAACGAAATCGTTTTCAAAATTTACTTTTTTAAAAACAGATAAAAAAGGAAGGCAATTTAAAAATATAGAAATCAGACACTCTACTTATATATTTGAAAACAAATAATTTTACATTCGTGATAAATCAAAATAAGACGACCAAAATGGAGAAGAGAAGAAATGCGATTTTTTCAAGTTCACGAAAAAAGAAGAGAAATAAAAATAAAGATGCACAAGAGCTATAATCAAAGAAATGATGTATACATAAAAATGCAACAATCGATTAACTTCTTAGGTAGTCCTGTGACTATGTGATTTCTAGAGAAAATTTTAATCCCAGTTTGAAAACATGAAAGAATTTTGGAATAAGATCATTTAGTATCAGAAATTTGAAATTTTATTTATTAAGTATAGAAATTAAATTTCTTTTTGGGGTGCATATCTTCAAGCTTTTAAATAATTAATCAAAGAAAACAGAGACAAATGAAAAGGGATGGCATTTCAAAATTACAATATAATTTTATCCGTCCAAAGACATTTTAAATCATTGCATAGCGTAGAATTCAACTGAAAAAAAAACTTACAATTTTTTTTACCTTTGGCATCAATTATATGCAGAAGAGGGCACGTAAATTGCCAGCAATTAAACTATTAACAAATTATATCCATTCCTACAATTTATTTTATTATACACCCAATGCAATTTGTGCAGTCTGCAATTTCACTCAAAAATCGTTTAAATCTAATTTCTGAAAATTAAGCATTGGAATGATTTGATAATCTTGTTTAAGCTTGCACCTAGATTTTTTTTACTCTCGAACTCTCCTCTCCCTTTTTGTTATTAATAATTTGTTAGCCTATTCATTTCAAGTGTTGCTTCTCAACTAAGACTATAATCTACCGTATTTATGAGAAAAGCACCTGCAATTTATGGATTAAAGAAATTAAAGACGCAAAAAGATGAAAAATGTGTGTGTAATTTGGTTTGGTGAGTATGGAAATTAGACATGATGTAAATTAGGAAAAAAAAATCTTCTGTATTATCAGTAGAATGAGAAATACTGAAAAATTTAAAGAAGAAGAAATTAACGTAAAGTTAAAAAATTGGGTAATTAGACCTAGAATCATATTCACACTAATTGAAAATTTTGGTTGTTTTTGGTTAAAACTGAAAACCACATTTTCTAACTTGCTGCTTCAGGATAACAGTTTTACCCCATAGTGTTACCCCATAGTGGAAAATTTGTGCCTAAAAATATCAATCTAGCAGTGAAAACCGCATCTCATTTGGTGCTTCCAGTTAAAAGAAATCGCTAAATTTCGTATTTTGTTATTTAGTAAGTTAGCTAATTTCCGCGATAACTCATTTTCAATGAAATATTAACTTCGGGTTTTTTGCATTCGATTAATATTATCTTAAAATCAATTATTTATTGTTTTTAAGTCTAATTGATGAAGTGGTAAACATTGAAAAGAAAACGACAAAACAAAAACAACGAAACAGTTGAGATGAGATGCTAAATTTACTCAAATCTTCATAAAAAAAATGTTTGTCAAAAAATTGAGAAATCTCATCTCAAAATGAGTAAAATTATTTAATTGAGATTTTAACGAAAATTCAATGTTCAATTAAAGATTATTTCATCATTAAATAGCCAGTTTTTGAGTTTGCAAGACTAAAAATCTTTTTTTGTAGAACCATTTTTTTTTTGAAAATAAAAATAATTAAAAAATCTAAATATTTGTTTTAAAAAAAATACTAAAGTGAAAAATGATGAAAATTATTTTGTAAAAAAAAAAATTATTAAATAATTATTTAATTAACTTTTCTTAATTTTTACAAAATTTTATAAAATTCATCATTCAATTTTTTTTTTTTCAATTTCCATTTAGCTCTATCATATGCTTAATCTTAGCATTTTGTTATTCATCGACATCGACAAATATTGAATGCCATTTTGAAATTCAAGATGAGCAAACTATTTTGGGTGACATTTATGTTTGTGACATCAAAACTGATCCAAACATTTTAACAAAAGAATCAGCACAAGTCAGTGGAATTAGTGGAATTCATTACGATTCAAAAAGCAATGATGATGTCATTGGTATTTCTGCTTATTCAAAAACAATTAAATTCTTTCCAAAATATTTTGAAAATTATTTTAAAAATATTAAAGTTATTGCCATTTCATTTAGTAAAGTAAAAGAAATTCATCAATCAGATTTAAAAGTTTTTCCTGATTTAGTTTATTTTTATTTTTGGAGTAATGAAATTGAGGTAATTGAAAAAGGATTATTTGATTTTAATCCAAAATTAGAAGTTGTTGGATTTGATGAAAGTAAAGTCATTCATATTGATCCTAATGTATTTGATCATTTAACTGGACTTAGTAATTTATGGTTGGAATATGTTCCTTGTTTTGCTAAAAGTATATATGACTCAAAGGAGAATGTTCAACAAGCTTTAAAGGTTGTCAAATCTAAATGTTCAAATTCCGACTTTTTATCAGTTGATTAGAATGGACGTCGACTTTTTTAACGCTCATTAAAAAGTGTTATTTTATATTTTAAATTTTTTGAAAATTAAAAAAGTTTTTTTTTAAATTTTTGGTTTATAAAAATATTAATATTGTATTAAGCAAGGCGTTAACACTCTTTTTTTCCCTCGGGATTTTTAGGGATTTTCGGGATTTTTGTAGGAAAATCGGGATTTTTCAGGATTTTTCGGGATTTTCAGGATTTTTCGGGATTTTTCAGGATTTTTCGGGATTCTTCAGGATTTTTCGGGATTTTTCAGGATTTTTTTAAAGATTTTTGAAAAAATTTTAGAAGCTTTAAAAAATTTTATCAAAATTTATGAATTTTAAAATAATTCATACATGAGTTTTTTTAATTTTAGTAGTAAGGAATGCATATTTTATGGAAAAAATCACTCGAAAAAGTGACTTTTCTAATAAATTTTTTTTATTTAGGTTGAAAAATATCTCAGAAAAGCAAATTTTCTTAACTAATTAATTATTTGAGGTGAAAAATTTAGCGGAAAAGCTCCATTTTATTATTTGAGATGAAAAACTCTTCGAAAAAACGATTTTTTGCATCAATTTTCTTAGTTGGGATGAAAAACCCTTCAGAAAAAAGATTTTCAGTATCGATTTTCTTATTTGGGATGAAAAACGCCTCGGAATAGCGATTTTTCGCATCGATTTTCTAATTTGAGATGAAAAACCTATCAGAAAAGCGATTTATTGCATCGATTTACTTATTTGAGATGAAAAACCTATCAGAAAAGCGATTTATTGCATCGATTTACTTATTTGAGATGAAAAACCTATCAGAAAAGCGATTTTTCACATCGATTTTCTTAGTTGGGATGAAAAATCCATCAGAAAAGCGATTTTTGGCATCAATTTACTTATTTGAGATGAAAAACCCCTCAGAAAAGCGATTTTTCGCGTTGATTTCCTTATTTGGGATGAAAAACCCATCGGAAAAGCGATTTTTCGCATCGATTTTCTTAGTTGGGATGAAAAATCCATCAGAAAAGCGATTTTTGGCATCGATTTACTTATTTGAGATGAAAAACCTATCAGAAAAGCGATTTTGCACATCGATTTTCTTAGATGGGATGAAAAATCCCTCGGAAAAGCCATTTTTCACCTTGATTTTCTTAGTTTGTATGTGAAACTCCTTGGAAAAGCCTTTTTCCGTATCAATTTTCTTAGTTGAGATGAAAAACCTATCAGAAAAGCGATTTTTCGCATCGATTTTCTTTATTCGGATGAAAAAATCACTAGAATAAGCAAATTTTTCAGTTTTTTATCTGATTTATGATGATAAATAGGGTTTCTGATTGCGGTTTTCGCAAAACCGCATAACCGCACTTTTTGACCTAAAAATGCGGTTTTTAAAAAACCGCGGTTTTGGGTGAAAAACCGCGGTTTTAGAACTTTCTATACTAAAAATTTAGAAAACTTACAAGAAAAATTTTTATGAAGGTAATTTTTTTTACTTTATTGTTATTTTTTGTTTTTTCAAACCCAAAACTCACAAAAAATAATATAAGGCAAAAAATATTGAAATTTGTACGAACAAAATCATCAAAAAATTTTTGTAAAATTTTCGAATATGCAATAATTGACAAAGAAGACATTTTGGTTCGCATGTTAAGGTCTTATGGGTTTGATCGGAGATTGTAGTAATATTGTAGTATTTAAACTCTTGCCGAACAAATCAATGCATTTCCAGAATAGTCCGTCTCATTTCAAATATTGAAATTTGGACACTTTTTCAATAGTAAGCGTTGAAGAATTTCAATTGTTTTTGTGTAAACAAATTAAATAAATTTAATTAGACTAATAAGCAGCTCAAGATATTGTAGAACTTCTACAAATAAAAGAACTGCAAAAAATTTAATTTTTCCCAAGTTTTGGGTGCAAAAGTCGTGAGAATTTGGTGTACAAATTTCAATATTTAAATGTCAAAACGTTTTTTAGTGCTTTATGCTGCAAAAAAAGCTGTTTTCAAGATTGAACAAAAAAATATGGAAACCAAATAAAGTTCTGGGAAAAATTTGGGAAATCAACATTGCTTCCAATGAAAGTTACAGACCATTAAAAAAATTTGTTCGCGTTGTACAAATTTCAATATTTTTTACCCTAAATTAGATCAAAAAATTAAAATTAAAATTTTAATGTCAATCGAAATTTTTAGTTAGTTTCTCAAGTAATTTTAAGGCGAACTTCATCAAAATTTGAAAAAACAAATATTTGTGTATGAAAATTCGAATTTTGAATTTTTTTTCAAAAATTTCATACATTTGTATGAAAACCGCAAAAACCGCGAAAACCGCGGTTTTTAGAATTATTGAAAACCGCAAAACCGCGGTTCTCTAAAAACGCGGTTTTTCAGAAACCCTAATGATAAACTCATCGAAATATCATTTTTTAACATTTTCATGCTTTTAATTATGAAAAAGTTACGAGAAAAAAAAAAATTTCTTTCCATTTTGAATCAAGTTTTTTTAGCGCATTTTTGAAAACTTGTTTTCAAAAAGGAAGCTCAATCATACACTTTGATCGGTCGTTCGGTCGTTCGGTCGTTCGGTCGTTCGGTCGTTCGGTCGTTCGGTCGTTCGGTCGTTCGGGTCCCAATTATCTCTTGATCTAGACTTCGTAGCAAGCTCGGAATTGTTTTAATAGCTTCATTGAATTTTTTTATTCCCGCCGTTTTTATTGAAAAGTCAAAAAACACTCATTAAATAGCTTAATTCATCGATTTTATATTTCAAAAAAAATATGTAAACAATGCAGGGCAAAGCTATGCTGATGATAAGTTTGAATTTTTTCTAACCGTTAAAAAATTTGAAATTTTTTTTACCGTTATTTCGGATTAAATTTTTTTCTTTTATACACCTTAATTAATTAACATTTAATTTTTTCATACAAAACAAATATAAGTGCGTTTAGAAATTTGAAAAATAATGGATGTGTTCAGAAATTTAAATTTTTCGCTAATGGAAAATTTTGAATTTCAAAAAACCGTTAAATCGTAAAGCTATTATTTGCATTGAACATTATAAAAATCAATTTTAAAGGAATTTTGATCTTTAGTTTTAAACTTATTATTGAAATGCATTATGATTAAAGAAACAGCAATAGAGTTTTAAAACTCGACATTCTTTTCTATTTAATCAATTGCTAATCGCTGCGTCAAAAATGCGCTGAAGTCCCTCGATATAAAACACGAGGACTTTTGTAATTTTTTTAGATTTCTAGGGATTTTTCAGGATTTTTCCGGATTTTTCGGGATTTTTCAGGATTTTTTGGGATTTTTCAGGATTTCGGGATTTTTGTAGGAAATTAGGGATTTTTCGGGATTTTTCAGGATTTTTCAGGATTAATCCCGAAATTTCGAAGTGTTAACGCCTTGGTATTAAGATAGTTCATCTTGCTACGCAATTTTAATAAATTAAATAAATATGAAAAACCAATTCAACTTTATTGCGCAAATTCAAAACACCTAATATTTTTTTTTTTTTTCATATTTACCAATGTATGTATTTTTTATAAATTTTTATGAACGTACAAATCAAGTAATAGCTTAGATGAGATGCCAAATCTCTTTCTTCTTTTCCATTCTTCCAAAATAAATAAATAAATTGAGAATAATTTTCAAATGAGTATTTTTTTTTTTTAAACGCAGAGATTTTTGTATATTTTTTAGTTTTTGAATTAGGTATTTCTTCATTTACTCGCCAATTCTTGAGTTTGAAGGACATTAAAGTTCATTATCGTCCATTTTTATTATTATAATAAATAATTATTATTGATTATTAAAAATCAAATTAAAGCAAACAAAAATGGTAAAATTAATTTTGTAAGTTGAATTGATTTAAACTAGGTACCTATAAATTAAAAATTCATAAAATCATGAATTACTCAATTAATTATCAAAATTTTACATTTATTTCTCAGCGTCGTTTCTTGCTTGACCTTAGCTTTATGTGGATCATCAACATCAATAAACATTGAATGCAAGTTTACTATAGAAACAGACTCAATTCTTGGCCGTACATATCAGTGCTCAATCAACAACAATCCAAATATTATAGCAGAAGAATCAGCACAAATCAGTGGAGTTATAGGATGGCATGTAGGCTCAAGAAGTAACAATTATGTCGATAGTATTGATGCAAGATCAAAAACAATTCAGATCTTTCCAAAAGGTTTGGAAAAGTTTTTTAAAAATATTCAAAAAATTTTTATTTATCATTGTGAATTAAAAGCAATCCATCAAGCAGATTTAAAAGTTTTTCCCGATTTAGTATACTTTTTTGTATGGGGCAATGACATTGAAGTAATTGAGGAAGGATTATTTGATTTTAATCCTAAATTAGAAGCTATAGGATTTGATGAAAGTAAAGTCATTCATATTGATCCTAATGTATTTGATAATTTAAGTAAATTGAGTAATTTTTGGTTTCTAGATGTTCCTTGTGTTGCTAAATTAATCAATAAATCATTTGAAAAAGTCCAACAAGCTATACAAGTTGTTAAGTCGCAATGCTCAAATTCAGAATTTTTGTCTCTTGACACTCAAATTAAGATCCTTGAAAGCGAGTCTAAAGCTTTAGATTCTGCTGCTTTTAACACAAAACTTGAAGAATTTGAAAAAAACTTTAATGCTTCCAAATTTTCAAAGTATCGTCCACTTAACTACAAATTCTTAAATCTTAAAACCGGTGCTTAATGTCCTTGAAATCATTATTCATTGTCAAAATATGAAGCAATAAATATATAAAAAAATTACAAAAGTCCTCGTGTTTCATATCGAGGGACTTCAGCGCATTTTTGGCGCGGCGATCAGTAATCGAGCTACGAATTGAAAGTATATCAACTTTCAGGACAGACCTTACAATATTCTACATAAAAATAACGATAATTTTACAAAAATGTTACAACAGCAATCAAAAACCCTTCAGTTTCAATTTCCTCACATTCATTGTTCATGCACAAGTGTGTTTTCATTATGCACAAACTAATAACTTGCAAAACTGAACAAAAAACTTTTCATAAAAAATAACGGTCAAAAAATTTTCAAATGTCAACGGTTAAAAAATATTTGAAATTTCTATGACGTGAAGTTGCAGTCATGTGTTGATTTTTTTTTTCTTTGTGAAATTAAAAATTAATTAATTAAGGTATTTAAACACAAATTTGGGACTTTTAAATACATTTGCCGCCAATAACTCGATGAAATGAAGCTAATAAAACAAACCGGAGCTCTCTACGATGTCTAGATTAAAAGATAGTTTTTCAAAAATTTGCTGCCGATCAAAGTGTATGATTGAGCTTCCTTTTTGAAAACAAGTTTCCAAAAATGCGCTAAAAACTTTAAACCAGTAAGAAATTTTATTGAAAAAAAATGAAAACATGCGTCATATTCATAAAAATTAAATTATTCCTAAAATATTACGCATAACCTATTTTTTCTGCTTTAAATAAATTAATCATTTTATTTGAAAAACGATTTTTAAAAATTTGTACAAATCATGAAAAAAAAAATACTTTATAAATTCAAAAATGTGTAACATTTCCAGTATAAACTTCCCCTTGTTCCTTAGTCTTTGTTATGATGAAGTGAAAATTAAGAATATATAACTTTTAACTAGTCTTTCTAAATAAAGTTATTTTTAAGCTTACTTTAAACTAGCTTTTAAAATTTCTGGTTATTGGGTTTTAAGCGCGTTTTCCTCTTGGAAAAAGAACGCTATTGTTTACCTCTAATTATTGATTTCAGAATAAATTCAACTGGTGGTGTGAATTTAACCATGAAACTTGATCCGCTTCATTACTTGTTTGATATTAATATTCAATAAAATAAAATACTTAATTATATAAGAATCATTAATTCATTAATTAAGGCTTCGAAAAATTATAAAAAAATTATTATGAATGAAAATTGTAAATGTCTTATCAAATTAATTTATGCAAATTGTTTTTTCTTCTTTGAAAGAAAAAAAAAATTAAAAAATTGGGTCGATGTCCAAATACTTTTTTTTCTCTTGTCTTAATTGTGTAATTTTCTTTGTGGTAATTTTTATCAAAAAAGGAAAGCGAGGAGAAAAATTAATTTATAATGAGATGCATCATAATTTTACCACAAAAGTATACGGGAAAAAAGAAATTTTCAGGGTGGATAATGGGAAATTTTCCCTTCAATTAATTTAAATAATTCGTTTTTATGTAATTTTAAATAATCCAGCAACACCCACAAAATGTGTCATTTTGAAAAATGAGCATGCATTCATTATATTCTGTACTAAACGTAGTAATAGACGAAAATGAAAAATGTGAAAATGTGCGGATTGCATAAATGAAACTGCTTATTTCTTCCCTCCTAAAACATATGCAACTAATTTTTCTCTTTCCAGTAATTAATTTCCATTCACATTTCATTGAATCACATATGTTTTTTTTCTGCAAAACTTGACTATTTGAACATTTCTTAGTGTAAGAACTTGATAACTAAGTCTCGTCACGGTTAATCTTTCTATTTCATTTCTTTTTAGTCTTCATCAACAACATCCATCTTATCAAAGGAGTGAGTTGATTTGATAAGAACAACTTTTAGTGAATAGAAAAACCATCGTCAAGGATTACAATTAAAGTGAAAAAGCATTAAATTGAATTTACCGGAATTTTCTTTTCATTTTTGTGGAAAGCAATGTCAGACCAAGTTGTAGGGGAGAGAAGTATAACATATTAAAGAACGAGTGAAATTTCTTTTATTTGATAAAAGTGGATAAAACAGAAATCAATAAAGCGTATGGATGGTAGAAAGTATTTATACGTGATCAGCCTTTATTATGACTATTTAAAATCGATTCCTTTAAATAAAAGAACATCGACAGACTTTTTTTTTTTTGCTATATGCTGAATGTGTGTTGAATTATTTGTGACACTATTGGGAATATCATTTTCATAGATTGTCAATTGGATAGAACATATAAAAATTTTGCAATGAAATTTTAATGAAATCAACCAAGTCATTGAGGTCAAATCTCAAGAGTAGCTGGATATCAGACGATAGGAAAAACTCATTCATTCTGTATCCGTTTTATATTTTTTTCTAACCAATATCCGGTAATCGAATGTAGCGTCATTGTGTCTAACATGAAACAAAGCCATTAACTAGTAATAATGATTCTTTCGACGCTCATAAAACAAATAAGAGCAATAATAAAATATCCTTTTAATTGTCTCTGCTGCTTTTATAAGTAACAAGGAGTGTCTATTCATCCTCGCAATTCCACAATGTTTTTAATGTCTTTCTTGTCTTCATTAATAAACTTTTACTTCTGCCTGCTCCTGTTTACTTTCAATATACATGTCTGTGAATGTGTTTTTCTGTGACCAAAGTCTATCTTAAGCTCCATACGAGCATGTGAAGCTAATTTAGTGAAATGACACGAGAAGAAATAAATCTTGAAACCATTTGTACATCCATTTCTATTACTTACCTCCTCGACATTTATTATGTGAAGATGCCAAGTGGCAATAAATAAACGAACAATGGTAATAACTAAAGGAACCAAATAACCAACAACATCATTGTCAACCCTCGTGAGAAATGAGAAAGTTCGTTTCCTTTGTGGTAATAAATGCCACAGAAAGGTTGTCTTGAAAATTCGTTGAAATCAGTATTTAAAAATTGGTTTTTGCATTTTGTCTCACTTTGTTAAGGTACGGTGATTTAAATTCATTTTGAATCATGTTTGAAACTTCAGATTTGAATGCTTTTTTTGAAGAACGTGCCCCTGAAAAACGGTCGGTTTGAATTTGAAAATTGTTGACCGATTTTTGCAAAACACAAAGTTAAAAATTTTTGTTTATTCAGTAAAATTCATTTTGTCATGTTTTAATTTTATTACAATAATAATTTAAAATATTAAATGAATAATATTGAAGCATGAAAAATCCAGACTACCGACATTTCATTTCGAATTTCTTCGACATTAAGTTCGATTTCTTCGACATTTGATTCGAATTCTTCGAAATTCCAAAACAAAAGAAATTTTAATAATCAAAATTTGACTCTTTAATGTGAGTTTAGCTTAAAGTTTAATGCTTTAAACTAAACTTTGATGATTATTAAACGATTCTCATTGCATTAAACATTATATAAGTTAATAGTAAAAGAGAAATTAGAGAATATATTTCAAAAAAATTTGGTTTCCAAATACATTCATATTTTATTTGTTATTGTTTACAAAATTTTAATTTAATCAAAAATAGCACTTTAACCCATTTGAACAGATAAAAAATTATTAATAATGCTAAATAAAGTGTCTATAAGCTAAACTGGAAGGTTTCTAGTTTGATTTAAGGCATATTAACAAGTTTAATTAAAAAATGTTAACGACTGTAATTTTTTTGAAAAAATTTGAATTTTGGTTTTAACGGAGATATTTGAAATGTCGGTAGTCTGGAAAAATCTACTAAGTAAACAAAAATTTTTAAATTCGTGTTTTGCAAAAATCGGCTAAAAATTTTCAAATTCAAAACTACCGTTTTTTAGGGGCACGTTCTTCAAAAAAAAGCGTTCATTTATTTGTTCATTATAAAGAATATAAGAAATTAATTTAAATGCGCAACATGTCACCAAACTTTCTTTCTACTTGCTTCAATATTTTGGTCATTTACTTTTATTTCTCTTATTTCCCCTCCCAACAAAAACAACAATTCAAAATGTGAGGAGTGAAATGTGAAAAACTAATGAAGAATGGATCATTAAGCAGTACACAGTGAAAATGTTTATAGTCGCAGACAATCATTGAGTTAAAGGAACTTCATCAACTAAAGGAAAAGAAAATTTCCTAATTTATAGTTTTTCTTTTTCTCTCGACTCATTTGAAATGTCATTATTATGCTTACACACTTGTTCACAGAAAAAGTCTCAAGTCCCACATGATTAACAAAAAGGACATATAAATAAACACATAAACAGAAATAAGGGAAAGGAGGAAAATGGAAACGAGATGAGAATGAATAAGAGAAATAATTACGTGTCTCATGAAATGAAAATGAATTTCCATTATTGCTATTTTCTCTCGTACTCATTCCTATTGAGTTTTTCGTTCCTTAATCTACGAGTGTTTTATGTTCACACTGAATCTTATTTATTTCATGTGTCAAGAATAAGATTCATTTAAGATTTTGTCCATTAATTGTGTTTTTCCTTCAAATTTTCTTTTTTTCTTTTGATTTTCTTATTTTTCCATTTGTTTGTTGATGTCTTTTTGATGGGTGACAGAACTTCATGTTTGATGCAATAAATTTCAAAGTTTGAAATAGTTAAAATATTTGTTAAGTGTCTGCAAAAATTTTAAACTGGATAAAAACTGTATATACTTAATCCTAGCTTCATCTTTTAGTTAATCCGTTTCTTTTAAAAGAACTACCCGTATAACACAAGTCGGTTAATCGAGAGGAAAAACTAACGAATTTTCCGTTGTGACGCATTTTTTGCCGTCAGGTCGACTTCACGTCGTCCCAGCGTGGTTTTTCCTCTCGATTAACCGACTTGTGTTATACGGGATACTAAATACTCCTCTACTTAGCAATGACTAGTTTTCTAAAAAATCTGTACAAAAGTATTCTTCCTTACATTTCCGTATAATAAAACAATTTTCATACCTTAAAAATCCATATAAATAACCTTGACATTCCATCATAAAATATTCACATTATGTCCCTTCAACCAAACATAATACAATCACATTTTCCCCAATGTAGCACGGTCATAATCATAATCGTAATCGTTTTTGCAATAAAACTAAATTTTTATTACCATATCAAATCATGATATGCTCTACCATAAGTATATATGTAGCAACACAACCCTCTTAGATATAAAGGATATATGTGTTTAGCAGAGACTCATAGAGTTGAGTGTATTATAAATGCGAAATAATGTCAAAGCAATTGTCATAGATTTCAAAGAAATTGAAAATATTCAGCATTAAAAATGTTCATAAATACACTTGACATTAAAAAGTGGAAATAAAGGAAATGTGTTGCGGTTTCAGACACATGTTAATGTTTCATTGTAATGTCTTTTAAAAAATATATTTTTTTGATATTGCGTCTTTTAGAAAATGTGATAGGCGAAGCCAGATGTCTGAATGGATTTTTTTTACATTTCTTTTGTGTTTTATGTGGAATTTAAGTAGGTGAATCTTGAAATGAAAAAAATGCGTAGGCATAATGTGCCTAGTTCTCATTTTTCAAAATACTTGTCAAGAAAAAAATTATACCCCTTTGGGGGCCGTTCACTTAGTACGTTCGCTTTTTAGGGAGGAGGGGGGTCTAAGATTTTGTAACAGATTAAACAAAACAAAAGAATTTTTATACAAAAAGCGTAACGAGGGGGAGGGGGTCTAAAAAGTCATTTTTTTGCGTAACGTACTTTGTGAACGGCCCCTTGCTAAATTATTTTATTTACAAAAATATTTTTTTTGGATGTATACCAAAATGCAACAGTCTGCAAACCATGCTCATTCAAAACCCTGCACAGATATTAAACCAAAAGAATTCCATTAAAAGATTGATTTTGAAGATTCACGCAGGAGAAAAGTGAGAGAAATTTATGGACATTAATATTGAAAAGGTGCCACGCCACATAAAAGTAGCACTTTTGAAACTGATCACGTTTCATGACATTTTCAATTTTTTGCCAATTATTTAAACATTCTTGCTCGTACTCTTTTGGGTCCTTTTTTCATTTTTGACTGTAGTAAAAAAAAAAAAGGTAAGAAAAAGAGGAATTAAATTTATGACTCTTCTCGGTTTCAGCGGGTAGAGAAAAAAAATTTCTGTTTGTGCTCTTTACAGGAGAAAAATCAGAAAAAGTAAAATTTATTTTTATTGCTTCACAGGGAAAAGCCAAAACAAACAAACAAACAAAACATACGTGGTTGGGGTGGAGTGAGAATGGTTACATGTGAATTCAAGAGTGAAAAAGGCCACATTAATAATTTAAATCTGTCAAAAAAGTTGAAAATTTTCCACATGAATAAATAAATTTTCCTCTCGACTCCCTTTGTGTGTTTGGATGTTTGCCACTCTTACAATTGCTACTTGTTCTATGCTGTATTGTATTATTATATTAAATAAATTTTATACATTAAAAATTCTCATTCTTCTTATTCTTTCTTCTGATGTTGCTTTCTCTCGTTTATTTGCGGGCATAAGACAACAATCTTAGAGTTGGTTGTTGAATGAATGGGAAAACTTTGACGATCGAGCTGAAAACTTCACTAAAAATGTATTCTTCTAAAATTTAGGACACAAATCAATTGAAATTGGAAGATTATTTAAAAAATTATTAATTAAAGAGAAATGAAAGGAAAAATAGGAAAAGCAAAATTTCTCAACATTTTAAAAAAATTCAGCTGGATCCACGAGTATTATCCTCCGAATACCAATTTCAAATCCTCAAACGGAACAAAATAAAAAGAAATTTACATGAGAAAAAAATATATAAAAAAAAACTTTTTAAAAAACACGCTTTTTGAAAATGACCAAAAAACTTTGTTAAAAATTGTTCTAAAAAGTAGTAAATAAAATAATATCACGCTTTTAAAATAAAATATAACTAAAATAAAATTTCATTGACTAACTAAAAAGTGTCTAAAATATTTTTCTAAAATATTTTATGTAGTACAAGAACACAATGACTGTAAAAATTGATTCCTTTTTAGTCTTTTTAATAAATTTTCTTTTTTAAAAAGCGTGTTTTTTAAAAAGTTTTTTTTATATATTTTTTTATTTACTACTTTTTAGTCTCAATCAAGTCTAAATCAACATCGTATATGATTTTTTTTTTTTGTGTTCGAACTTTGCTCTTTTCGAACTTTGCATTTATACATTTTACCTTATGAATTCAAAGTCTGAGGACGTATTGGGAAAATTTTCACACCTTCACTCGCTTCGCTTCGTTCAGGATGTAAAAATTTGTGAGCTTCGCTCAACCTAGTTTGAACTACGTTCAAACTTCATGTGTTCGAGCTTCGCTCGAACACTTTTACATTTTACCTTATGAATTCAAAGTCTGAGGACGTATTGGGAAAATTTTCACACCTTCACTCGCTTCGCTTCGTTCAGGATGTAAAAATTTGTGAGCTTCGCTCAACCTAGTTTGAACTACGTTCAAACTTCATGTGTTCGAGCTTCGCTCGAACACTTTTACATTTTACCTTGTGAATCCAAAGTCTGTGGACGTATTGGGAAAATTTTCACACCTTCACTCGCTTCGCTTTGTTCAGGATGTAAAAATTTGTGAGCTTCGCTCAACCTAGTTTGAACTACGTTCAAACTTCATGTGTTCGAGCTTCGCTCGAACACTTTTACATTTTACCTTGTGAATCCAAAGTTTGTGGACGTATTGGGAAAATTTTCACACCTTCACTCGCTTCGCTTCGTTCAGGATGTAAAAATTTGTGAGCTTCGCTCAACCTAGTTTGAACTACGTTCAAACTTCATGTGTTCGAGCTTCGCTCGAACACTTTTACATTTTACCTTATGAATTCAAAGTCTGAGGACGTATTGGGAAAATTTTCACACCTTCACTAGCTTCGCTTCGTTCAGGATGTAAAAATTTGTGAGCTTCGCTCAACCTAGTTTGAACTACGTTCAAACTTTATGTGTTCGAGCTTCGCTCGAACACTTTTACATTTTACCTTATGAATTCAAAGTCTGAGGACGTATTGGGAAAATTTTAACACCTTCACTCGCTTCGCTTCGTTCAGGATGTAAAAATTTGTGAGCTTCGCTCAACCTAGTTTGAACTATGTTCAAATTTTATAGATCACAGGAGTGTCGAACTCCACTTCGCTTCGCTTCGTTCCGTTCGACTTTTATAGATTACAGGAATGTCGAACTCCACTTCGCTTCGCTTCGTTCCGTTCGACTGTCATAGATTACAGGAGTGTCGAACTCCACTTCGCTTCGCTTCGTTCCGTTCGACTTTTATAGATTACAGGAATGTCGAACTCCACTTCGCTTCGCTTCGTTCCATTCGACTTTTATAGATCACAGGAGTGTCGAACTCCACTTCGCTTCGCTTCGTTCCGTTCGACTATTATAGATTACAGGAATGTCGAACTCCACTTCGCTTCGCTTCGACTTTTATAGATTACAGGAGTGTCGAACTCCACTTCGCTTCGCTTCGTTCCGTTCGACTGTCATAGATTACAGGAGTGTCGAACTCCACTTCGCTTCGCTTCGTTCCGTTCGACTTTTATAGATTACAGGAATGTCTAACTCCACTTCGCTTCGCTTCGTTTCGTTCGACTGTCATAGATTACAGGAGTGTCGAACTCCACTTCGCTTCGTTCCGTTCGACTTTTATAGATTACAGGAATGTCGAACTCCACTTCGCTTCGCTTCGTTCCGTTCGACTATTATAGATTACAGGAATGTCGAACTCCACTTCGCTTCGCTTCGACTTTTATAGATTACAGGAGTGTCGAACTCCACTTCGCTTCGCTTCGTTCCGTTCGACTGTCATAGATTACAGGAGTGTCGAACCGAGGGGAAAACAACATGATGGAAAAAAATTTTGGTGGGAAATTGGTGGGAATTTTCCACCGCGGTGGAAAATTTTCCACCAATTTTCCACCACGGTGGAAAATTTTCCACCAATTTTCCATCGCGGTGGAAAATTTTCCACCAATTTTCCATCGCGGTGGAAAATTTTCCACCATGATAAAAAAATTTCTCAGCAAATTTTTTATCACTTAGAATTTGTTTATTTAACACAATTAATTCAACTGAATGTTGAAAATTGATGCGAAAAATCGTTTTTCTGATAGGTTTTTCATCTCAAATAAGAAAATCGATGCGAAAAATCGCTTTTCTGATGAAAATCTATCATCTTCAACCATCTTCAAAAGATTATTTAGACTAACAGTATTTTTATTTTTAACATTGAAAAATTTTTTAAATTTGATGGAAAATTTTTTCTTTTCCCATCGATTTTCCATCGTGGTGGAAAATTTTCCACCAATTTTCCACCGTCGGTGGAAAATTTTCCACCAATTTTCCACCATCGGTGGAAAATTTTCCATCAATTTTCCACCGCGGTGGACAATTCAAAAATTTTCCATCAATTTTTTTCCATCATGTTGTTTTCCCCTCGTGTCGAACTCCACTTCGCTTCGCTTCGTTCCGTTCGACTTTTATAGATTACAGGAATGTCGAACTCCACTTCGCTTCGCTTCGTTCCGTTCGACTGTCATAGATTACAGGAGAGTCGAACTCCACTTCGCTTCGCTTCGTTCCGTTCGACTATTATAGATTACAGGAATGTCGACATTTATAGCTCAGCATGATTCATTTTTGCTTGATAAAACAATTTCCGCGTTTAGTAAACCGACCAAAACTTAAAACCAAAGATTACAAAATCCTAAATTAGTAAATCGTCGGATTCAGCAAGCATTTATGCCCTTAAAATGAGATCTAGTAAGCATTCAAGGTCAATTAATGAGATCTAGTGAGCATTCATGGCCATAAAATGAGATCCAGTAAGCATTCATGGCCATAAAATGAGATCCAGTAAGCATTTATGGCCATAAAGTGAGATCCAGTAAGCATTCATGGCCATAAAATGAGATCCAGTAAGCATTCATGGCCATAAAGTAAGATCCAGTAAGCATTCATGGCCATAAAGTAAGATCCAGTATGCATTCATGGCCTTAAAATGAGATCCAGTAAGCATTCATGGCCATAAAATGAGATCCAGTAAGCATTTATGGCCATAAAGTGAGATCCAGTAAGCATTCATGGCCATAAAATGAGATCCAGTAAGCATTCATGGCCATAAAATGAGATCCAGTAAGCATTCATGACCATAAAGTGAGATCCAGTAAACATTCATGGCCATAAAGAAAGATCCAGTAAGCATTCATGGCCATAAAGTAAGATCCAGTAAGCATTCATGGTCATAAAATGAGATCCAGTAAGCATTCATGGTCATAAAATGAGATCCAGTAAGCATTCATCCGGAATCTGGTAGAATATAGTACTGGAGAAAATAACCGTCAATTTAAATTTAAATGTGTAACGGTTTTTAAAAATTCAAATTGTTCCATGGAAAAAATACTTGACAATTTTTCTAACTTTATCAAAAAATCTTGATTCATTAAGAATTTTAATATTCATTTTAATTGGTATTATTATATAGCGTGTAATGAATCATATGAGCTCATTTTTAATGTCAGAAAATGTCCAGTCATTGTTAATCCAAAGCTCACATAATTGACATTGGATTTTTTTCCCTTATTTAAGAATCATTAATTAATTGTAGCATTATTAAGCATGCTATTGATTTGATGATGATAAAATATCAAATTGCCCTCTGGAATACGTATATATAAAAAAAATCGGTTCGATTAGAGCAGAGGAAGTGGTCGAAAAAAGGGTCACAAGTTTTGAACGTGACAAAGAAACAGACAGAAAGAAAGACAGACAGAGTGAGTCAATAAAAAGCGTGTAATAATAAAAAAAAAATAATTTTATTTCCACAGTTGAGAGAAGAAATTAATTAAAAAATGTTGGAGAACATCAAAAGAACATTCCATTCCTGTCTTCGTCAAAAATATAAAAAGTTTCCTTTTCTTTATTTATTGTTTGTTTAAAGAAATTAATATGTACATCTCCTCACAAGATAAAAACTCAATGAAAAAGAAAGATAAGAAAAATATTTTTTTTTTGAGCATTAGCATGCAGCTTCAAGGCACAACCAATATTATTAAATTTTTTCTCCATCCTTAATCTCTCGCTTCCTTATTGCTGTTGTGACCTTCAAAAGGATTTTCAGATTGTTATTTTAATTTTTGTGAAAAAAAGTCAAACGATGAATTTTGCCGAAAAAAAAAATAAATAATTTAATTAAAGTAAACTTTTAACTTGGATGAAAAATCTTTTTAGATAAAGAATAAGATTTAGAAAGATATTACAAAAAATCTACAAAAAGTCTTACAAAAAACTCAAATCGAATAAAACTACAAAAAAAATCTGAGCCTTTATGAAATCTGTTACACATGCTTCTATTAAATTTCATCTAAATATTCAGATGCTAAAACCCACCATCAAAAATTCAATCAAAAAATACTTAAAACACACGTCAACATAAAATTATAAACAATAACAAACAGAAAGAAGGAAATATAAAAATGGCAGTGGCACAAAAAATGAAAAATATTTTTCCAAGTCGTTTCAATTGAAAAATTTAACAGCAGATTTCTTCTTCTCATCGCACACGAATGATTAAATTTTAATATTTAAGTCAACAATAAACAACAACAGTACAAAAGCAGCAGCAGAAATGTTCAACAGTCATCAACGAAAGGAACAAATGTAATGCGATATATTTGCGATTTTATCTGGAGGGCAATGAATGAATGAGTGAATGAATGAAATGTGCTCGTGGGTGGAGGTAGAAAATTACGCATCCAAAGAAGGAATCTGGGATGAAATTTATTAGCGCAACAGTAAGTAAAATTTTATTTGATTATGCCATTTTTACGGTTGTTTCTTTGTTATTATATTCATATACTTACTTTTTGAATAAATTTGAGCAAAATAGAAAGGAATGTCAATCCTTTACTGGCTGACTAGATATTGCAATCAAAAATGATTTGAGATTGCTTGCTAAGATTAACTTGCAAAAAGAGATTGTTTAAAAGAATCAAATTAAATCAAATTAACAATTAAATCTTCGGGACCGTTCACAAAGTACGTTACGCAAAAAAAATGACTTTTTAGACCCCCCCTCCCCCCTTGTTACGCTTTTTGTATAAAAATTCTTTTGTTTCGTTTAATCTGTTACAAAATCTTAGACCCCCTCTCCCCCCTAAAAAGCGAACGTACTAAGTGAACGGCCCCTTCTGTAATTCGGGGTTCTCAATAAAAAGAATGGCAATAATGATAAATAGCATAAAATGCGCTTTAAAAAGCTGTATTGTACAAAATAACTTCCTTTCAATTCCTTTAATTCCTCTAATTTTCATATTTCGCTCCTTTCTAAAGAAACGTCACACGATGCTTTACATTTATGACTTTCAAGATAAATAAACATCCTGATAATTTGACAGTCTTCACCCCTCATATTTGCAAAAAAGAAAGAAAAGAAATGTGAAGTGAGATCCCCTCGTGTTTGCGAAAAAAAATAATTCAAAAATATCTCAAGGAATAGGAGGTTGAAATTTTTGCCAAGGGATGTCTGTTCCTTGCTATTTATATTTTAATATCGCATAAAAAAATGTTTGCAAATTTCTATTTCCTGGTGTTTCCCCCACCCTCATGAGTATTCTATTAAATGTTCTAGATATTCTCTCATGCCATACAAAAGCAAATAAAAGTCGGCAATGGCATGAGAAGAACATCATCTTAAAAAATTAAAATGTGCTTCGCAATTTCACTCACTCTTGTCAAGGAGGGATTTTGATTGTTGTGTAATGTAAAGAGGATTATTTCATCTCAATGTCGCTTAAATGATGATTTTATTCACATCCATATAGACTTTCTCTCGCATTTTTATTATTATGAAGTCAAGTGTCTTTGTGGAATTTTTGAGTGGGGATTTTTTCCGCAAAATATTTGCAAATTTTTTGAATATTTTTTTGCTGAAGTGACTTTTTTTTTGCAAGTAATTTAAGAAGAAAATTTGGGGTATTCAATGACATACTTCCAAATGACATCAATCCGTGTTAGAACAGTGACATTTTTATTGTGTTAAAACTTTCAATGCATTCAATTGCAGGTGCAATCAGGTTCAATCTTCATTAGAAGTGGCCAAAAATGTAGTACACATAAATCACAAATTTTAATTCTTTTTGCTTACTTATCCCGTCCCGAAAATGTGTCAATTATATTTCAACTAGAGCATTAAATACATGCCTGTCTATTAAAGTGAATTTTTTTCATAAATAAAAATTTATGACACGTCATCGTAGATCTCCATGATTGATAACAGTCGACCATTTAACCAAATGTGATGAAATTGCTACAAGTCAATAAAGTTTCAACCTTTATTTATTTAAATAATAAGAAAAGGAAGTAAGGAATGTGTAGGAGTTGAAAGCAGTTCATATTATTTAGTCGACTGATAATAAACATTTTGATAAATGATTTTATATCACATCGCAACCCCTGTTTGACTGTTAAAAAATTTCATGCTGTGCGCGCCTCAGTAACTACTTTTTTGTGTGTTGATTTTGATGAAAATTTTGACACTCATTGTAGGAGGTTTCATCACTTTATCTTGTCAACACATACATTAATTTTCTATGACATAATTTTTCACCCCCCACACCTTCCGCGTTCCCAACCCTCAAACTTGTTAAAGTTTTTCACACGCATTGACTTTCTCATTTTAATTTTAATTGATTATTCACATGCGATAACAAATATCTCCTCATTCATCTACTTGCTTGTTTTCCATCCACACACAGTTTACAGTTATATATGTGTGTCATGAAAATGAGTGAATAATTTAGCAAAGTTTAAAATTATCATGTAATTCGTCACCACTCTAATATTCATGTCAACGCACTTATTGTCAGAATAACAAAAACAATAGCAAGGCAATAAATAAATGAGGAAAGACTGAAAAAAATCTCATTTTCAATTTAAAAAGTAATCAATCACGGAAGCATTTTTCCCATGTAAATTTCATCCCACTCTCCTTTCCAAAAATAAAAGTAAAATTCTATGCTGTACAACATTAAACTCAAATTGTCAAATTGAATGAGGGTGATCCATGTTATGGAATGGATTTCTTCAAAGAGTTGAAGTTTAGCCCTGGAGATTGTTTACTTTGTTTTTTATGCATAGAGAATTTTTTAACCAGAATATAGAATGATTGCTGGTAGAGAAACATGAAAGACCAATCCAATTGACCCGAATATTTGACTTTAATTTATGTCTTTCAAGCCTTTCATTCTCGAGAGAATTTAGGAATGGATTTAAACATTTTCCTATTGATGTTTACTTGTTTATTTATACCTGAACTGTTTTGAGTAAATAGACACAATTTTTCTTAGTCAGATGATACTTTATTTAGAAATTATAATGTTTAAAATTTAAAATTATGCTGTTGATTAAGTATAAAAAAGTTATTTTAATAGAAAATTTGTATTTGCACTTATCCTCGACTCACTTCTGAATTTTCTTTTTTTTTCAAGCTTATAATTTTTATTGGATCTCAAATTTTTGATCCCAATTCTTATCATTATCATTAATTACGGTCTGATTTGATGCAGTACATATTCTGAAGTCTTCTATAAGTTTTTTATACAATTTCATTCAGATACCCAAACTTCATCAAAACTGACACTTTACTACAAAATATTACTTTTTAAAAAATATTATTTAAATTATTAAGGCTGTAAAGGGTTTTATCCGTAATATGAACCATCTCTTACTGTTCCTGATCTTACAGGAGTACTTGAAACTCTCATTGTTGTCGATGGTGGAACATCACGATAATTTACAGATTTTGCTGTTCGTGCAGCATAATCATCACGATCGTAATAATAATTTGGTTCACGATAGTTTGGTACTGAATCAGCATAACGTGCTGATGCTGCATATCGATAGTTGCTTGGCGTTCTTACAACATCAGGTAAATTAGCATAATAAACTATTCTGCCCGGTTTGTTTACTTCATTGTTATAGAGGTATGGACGGTATGGATCAAATGGTTCACGTGATTCAATGGGAGCTTCAAATCTTTTATCTGAATAATAGTAGTTTGGAACTGATCTTGGTATATAGTCATCATAGTCGTTATATTGATGTCGATAATAAAAGCTCGATGATGGTCCAAGAGGAGGTGTCATTCTTTGCATTCCAGGTGGTGGCATCATTCCGTATCTTTCATTGTATCGGTCGTAGTATCTATCATAAGATGGATTATATTTGTCGTAGTATGGATTGTATGGAGAGGGTGGTGGATAGTCACGATTATAATAATTAGGTGGATAAGGTGAAGGATATTGTTGAGAAGGATAAGATGGACGATCATATGCATCATACTTATTATATGATGGTGGATAATAACGGTCATTTGAAGGCTTTCGATAAGAATCATCTGAATTTCCTTGTTTATTGTCATACTTATTGCTGTCATATTTATTGTTGTTGTTGTTATTATTATTATTGTTCTGTTGATCTTTATCCCTTTCACGTTCTCTTTCACGCTCTCTTGCTTCTGGCCCATCCGGAATCTCATCTTTATTTCCAGAGCTTGAACTTTGACCTTGTTGAGTAATGAAATTTACACGTGGTGTTCTAGTTTTGATTCCGACATTGCTTGATGATTCTCCATGTGAATCTTCCTCTTCCTTTCGAGCACGTGATTGAAAGTCGCCATAAGGTGCTTTAACCCATTTATCCATCGTACGACTATCATCAGAACGATAGTGTGCTGGATTTCCGACCTGTTTTTGTGGATTTGGGACACTTTCAATAGAGAAGTCACTTCCTTCATGTTTACTTTTAGACATATCGACATTGTCAAGGTCTTCAACTTCATCACTATGCAACTCACTTTTACTTCTTGCATCAGTACTTCTTCGATACCTTCTACGATGTGGATTGACTTTCAAAACTTCCTCATCTTGAACAATTTGAAAGTGTGAATGTAATCCAGGCGATTCTAGTACCTTATATTTGTTCAAGGAACGCTTATATCGTGCATTTTCGTCATCTTCTAGAGGTAAACGATTTACTTGTTTGTTTGCAAATTCTACTTCCTCTTGATCTAATGGTTGATCAATATATACTTCCGCTGGTCCATATTCATCAATTGGTTGACCTTCATGTGTCTCTATTGCCAATGAATTTGATAATGCAAAAAATATTTGCAATGAATAAATCAACAAAATGAGATTCCTCATTTTTGGAATAGCTGAAAATAGAAGATGAGAAATTTGTAATAACCTAAATAAATCAAAAATTATTATTTTTTTTTGTGCCCGAACATTGCAATTATTCCAATGAACGCGTAAAGATGTCAACTTTTTACCGAAATTTTATATATAGGTATGAAAAAAATTAATAATTCTAGGTAGTAGGAAAAACTATCGTAATCATCATTATAGATACTCTATCCATGTTTTTGTTTGTCGCATTAAAGTATCACACTTTAAAAGTTCGTAATGGTCGATAGAGGAATGAAAAAAATCACATGGGCATAAAATTTTTTGTATCCGGTTTCATGTTTATTTCTATGCACTTGTATTCATTTACTATGATTTTTGTCACCCATAAACAATATTTTATATGAAAATTTTCTATACACGATGTGGTGCCGACGATGGTATCAATTAAATTATCCGGTCAGTATAAAATAATATTTGTGTATATTTCTGACTAATTTATGTAATTATTCTCATTCATATATCGCTTTACGATCAAATACAATAAAGATTCTATTCTCTTTCCAACTTATTGTCATCACAGCAGACAACTCTTTTGATGACTATATAAATCATGCATTGGTATTTTTAATTTGGTAAATTAAGATACCTTTTTTCGAACTTTTGAACTTTGTCGTATTTTTTGTTACAAAGAATTGAATTTTGATTTTATTGAATTATTTTGAATTATTTATTCTATAAAGTTGGGCTACTGACGTGGTTCTACTCATAACTTTAAAACCAAATATGTCAATGCGATATATAAAAGTTGCACGTGGCTTAGTAGCATCAATGCTGTTAATATTATGATTTAGGGGCAATTCTTGAGATCAATTTTTGAACTTTTTTTTTTCAAAGAATCAATTTTTTTTTTTTTGCAATAATTAGCTATCTAGACGCTGTATAGTAAGTATTAACTTGTAAAAAACATAGTAATGCATCTTTTTGAAGCTGTTTCATCCATTTAAATGCATTCATTAAAGAAAATTTTCAATTTTTCAGTTGATTTCTCGGAGACATTTGAGAAAAATTTGTCTCCGAGAAATCGACTGAACAATTGAAAATTTTCTTTAATGAATGCGTTTAAATAGATGGAATAGGATTTAAAAGATGCATTACAATGTTTTTTACAAGTTAATACTTACTATACAGCGTCTAGATAGCTAATTAGTGCTAAAATCTTATTCTTTGAAAAAAAAAAAAAGTTCAAAAATTGATATAAAGAATTGACTCTTAGTAATCAATGTAATAGTTTGACAAAAATTACAATACATTTTAACCATTAAGCAATCCGCAAATTAATTCAATGACTAAACCAACGAAATATATCAGTAATTTTGCGATTTTAATAGAGTTGTAGCGAATTGAATTTCCACAATGGAAAGAATGCAAAGTTGAACAATTTTCTGTAAATTGATTTTTCATTTCAATGACACAAAAATATTTTTTAAAGCCATTAATCTGAAATTGATTGGAAAATGTATTTCAAGGACGTGAAACACAAATCTCCGAATCAATATTCTTTTGTTCACATGACATGTGTTGTTACAATTTATCAAGCTACAAGAATGGTTATGTGTGTAATTTATGCGAGTTTAATTGAAATAAAAAAAAATGAGATCGTTGATCCCTAAATTTAGATAAAATTGTTATGCATGAAAAAAGATTATTATATTGTGTGTATGGAATCTACCACGAGAGAATTTTCGTAATCGATGAAAAATTCTTGTTTTTATATTGCGAAAATTTATGCAGTTTTAAATGTCGTAAATGATTTTTAAATTCTGTTCTTTTTTTTATTTCGTAAAAAAGTGAAATGAATTCATTAAAAAAAAAATTGCACAATAAAGCTGTTCTGTATTTTTATGGAAATGTATTTTTTTTTTTCACTTTAATTCACCTTTATAATAAAAATGATTGATTTTGCAAAAACTTTTATCCGCTGAATATGTTCAATCCTTAATGTCCGTTTGTAAAATCACAGAGTTAAGAAAAATTAATTCTTTATGTACCGAAAAAAATGCTAAACTGATCTAATGTTCTCAAAGTCTGAACTATTACTGACCAATGCTTCAAATACAGCATAACACAACAGCAACGAAAAAATGTCAATTGAGAATCAGCGATCCACAAAAAAAAGTAAATTCTAAAAGAATAAAAACCATCCACATAGATTCTCTTGTGTGTACATGATTTGACAATATAGAATGAACACATGTGTATAGATATTTTATTTAATTCTTTTGTTGATTATTTCAGGTTGAAAACCGTGTCACTCACCTCGATCACTGGACTTGCTTGTATATAGCGAAAAAAAAATTACTGTCATTAAAAAAATTGTACATACCCATCAATTTATTTATTATTTATCTTTTTAAGACAAAGCCCTGGACAAAGCTATAGATTTATAAAATTGGAAAGAATAGGAATTAGGAGCATGATTTGCGGAACTGATGTGATTTTGTCTTTCTTTTTGGTTTATTCTCCTCTAGATTCTTGTTTTGACTTTTGATTTTAGCTATGGATTTAGCAGTATGTACCTGAAAAAATCATTCCTGTCGTTCTTCACAAGTAGAAAGGTTCTTCGTCTTGTTTTAATTCTAGTTATCCTATAGACATTGTTCAAGCATGGATTCTTGATATATTCTATCATTTTAAAGAGCACAATAATAATTACAATCCTTTAGTTATCGTTCATTTATTACGTAACAAAATAACGGTCATATTTCAAAAAAGAACAATGGAATTCTCAGAAATTCTATTGTTCTCCTCTCGACCCCCCCCCCCCCCTGTGTTACGTAATAAGTGAACGAGCCCTTATTTAAATCTTAGAAAATTTGGCGGAACAAAATATGAACATGTCTTGATGTTAACCTAACGGTTTTAAATCAAATTCAATTATGATGTGAAAAAAATGAAAAATAATTGCATGAAGTGTAAATGTAAAGCTATGGAGTACGGTCAGAAAAAAAATTACAAAAAAGACCAAAAAGTGTTAAGGGCAATTCTTTGGATGAGTGGAATTTTTGAAAATGAGCTTTTAAAATCCAATGTCAATTAGCTTCACTTTAAAAAAATGTTTTCTCAAATTTTGCTTTTTTCATTAAGTATTTAATGTCTTAAACTGTTTAAAATAACAAAACAATAATTACTTGTTAGAATTGGCTTATTAATGCATAAAATAACATCGTTATTCATTAAAAATTTGAAAATTTTCATTTTGATATTCTGTATTTTTTCGTGGATTAGGAAGAAAAAAAGCTTCTTTATAACTCGTTGACAAATTAAATGTTTCAAAGAATCGAAATATTTCATCAACTAATGAGTTAAAGTGTTAAGTTAAGCATCCAATCGATAGATTTTTGGTCTTTTTATAACTCAGTAACAGTCATTTAAGCATAGGATCAGTAGTTTTCTTTAATTTTTGATTCTTTGGATGCTTCAAGTAAAAAGTTCCGTTTTTTGTCAACGAGTTATTGACCAAAGAATCAAAATATCTTAATTATTACAGACTTTCAACATTATTGGAAGTGAAAATATGATAGAATATAAAAAAATACATCAATTAAAGCAATAACATACGCGATTTTGGTGGAAATTTTTTGCAAAAAATCGATTCCTCGAAAAAAAATTTCAAAATTTCATCCAAAGAATTGCCCTTAAAGAGCACAAACTTTTTTATGAATGCTAAACTTACCAGTTTAAATATCCAAACTTCCTTAAAAATTGAATAAATTGGATATAACAATAACTAATGTTTTTGGATACTAATATTGACATTAATAATATTAAACTTATATACTTTATTAGTTATTAGTTCACTTTCGATGAAAATAAGAAAATGCTATAAATGCTAGGCGTAACAAGTCTAAGAATTCCCTATCTAACAAAAAAGCATGAAATTAAAGATATTTCTAATTTAATTGACCAATCAATGATCAATCATCGATCTCAATGACTTCATTTTCTTTAAATGGTGGAACGTCCTTCTTTTGATTTGTTTGTAAAAACTGATTAATTACATGATTTTTCTTTTCCTGATTAATTGACTGTCCACGTTGTACTGACATAAGAATTGCTACTCGCTTCTTGCCAGAATTCGTTGTTGTTGTAGTTTGCTGTACTTTTGAAGATACATTTGTAATGGGATTGTTCTGAACTGGTGTTTTGGATGTTGACGGTTTCGGTGATTGTACAGATTTTGAAGTTGTTACTGCTGAAGGTTTTGGTGAACTTTTTACGAAACTTGTTATTTTTGTCGAATTTAGAGGTTTTGGAGATTCAGGCACTGCTTTTATTTCAGTTGACTGTTGTGGTGCTTCAGTAACTGCCATTTTGTCATCTATTGGTGTTACTTCACGACTTCCTTTCTTTGAATCTGTCCCATTTGCATTTGCTTTGGGTTTCTTTTCCTTCTCTAAAATATAAGTCCACTGATTAGGCATTGGTAAAGCCTCATCTCCAAAATACTCTTTAATAACTTCCTCTTTTACACACCAGCACTTTTTTCCAAATAATGGACCTTCTATTGGACATGTCTTGTAAACTGATATTTCATTTAATTTCTCCTCAACACTCTTAACTTGAAACTCTTGGAAATTTGGTAATTTATGATAGTTTTTCAAACGATATGCTTGATATTCTTTAATGAGGAATTTCTTGTTATTGGTATTGAAATTAACAAGTCTAATTAATTCCTTCACACTCTCGCCTTCAAGTTTTACACGTATTTTAACTTGTGCTGGTGTTTTAGGCTGTTTTGTACTTGACTTTTCTTCAGTTTGATTATCCTCTTCCGATTCCATTATTTCTGGCTCAAAATCTTCCAATTTAATTTCATCGCCACTTGACATCATTTCTCGAGCCTTTAATATACGCCAAATTATATCTGAACAATGATATTTTGTCTCCAAATTGGCATTCTTTGATCCACCGTCTTCATCTTCATCACCATTCATCCAAATACATCCAATTAATCGTGGCTTAATCTTTTCAGTCTTTTTCTTCATTTCCGCAGCAAATTCTTGCTGAAGTACTTTTAATTTTGCTTTTTGAGTTTCTGGACTATTATCTTCCATTATTTCATCATCATGCTGCATCTCATCTTCACTTAAATGTCCATGAGGCACAAAGAAATCATCGTCAACTTCGTATTCCTCATCATCCTTTTCTTTTTCTTTCTCAGAGTCACTGCCGTGTAATGACTCGCCTGGTTCTTCTTCCTCCCATTCATCGTCAGAATCTACTTCATAATCGAAGAATTTCTATAAATTAAATTGAATTTAATTAGTTATCATATTGATTAATTATTTTTGTGGCATGCTTACAGGATCTTGTGCGAATGGTCGACGAGCTGTGATTAATTTACTTTTCTTACGCCATGTCCCATAATAAGCAGGTCTTCTATTTTCTTTAAACAAATACAATTTTGCACGATACTTCATTTTAGTATGAGCTTCATCTTCCTTAATATCTTCCCCAACTCCTTCCAATTCATCTAAAAAAAATTAAATTGATCGAAATTTATTAACAACTTGTAAATAAATATCAAAATGATTATACAAACTTACCAACAATAACAATTTCATCATCTTTGTCCTCTTCTTCTGGCCATGTTTTTGGAGATGATTTTACGACATAACTAGGATTTTTTATTTGTTGCACATACAATTTACTACGATCCATATCACCTCCATCCGATTTTAAAAAATCATCTAAATGAGCTTTTTGTTCCTTTGAAATTTCATTTCTAAAACGAGGAGCAAGTCTCATTTTTCCGTGAATTTGGAATGGCATGAAATTTCCAATTGTAACATCAGAGCTTTCAGCACTTTCCTTTGATGCATCATCGTCAAATTGTGGATCATTCTTCTTTTTTGGTACAAAGAATTTTGTAAAGGCTTGTGCGGCTTTTTTCTTGCGTTCTTCTTCCTTAATTTTTTCTAATTCTTTCTTTTTCTTTTCTTCTTCACGAGCTTCATTTTGACGCTATTGATAAATTTAACAATTTTTACAGTTAGGTATGAAATTTAAAGACTCAAAAATACTCATTACTTTTCGTTCCTCTTCCTTTTGACGCCGTTCCTCGTCTTTGGCACGCTTTTCTTCTTCTTTTTGCTCTGCAATACGCTGAAAAATGATTTAAAATTTAAATAATTAGATACGAACTAGGTATTTAGGTACGAAATATTATTTATTACCTTTCTTTCTTCCTCTTTTTGACGCTTTTCTTCTTCCTTCTTTTCCAATTCTGCCAAACGTTTTTTCTATAAATTAATTCCATTAATACAAATTAAAATTTAGCAAAAATTAAAGTCGATTTTTGAAATTTAGTAGTTATTAATTAAAACTTTAGATATACCTCTTTTTCTTCTTTTTCACGTTTGCGTAATTCCTCTTTTTCTTCGCGTTCCTTACGTTTAGCTTCCTCGCGCATTTCTTTCTCTTTTAATCGCTGCTTTTCCTTTTCATCCTTTTCTTTTTGACGCTGTAATTCCTTTTCAATTCGTTTAGCTTCTTGATCTTTACGACGTGCTAATGCTTTTGGTGTCAATTTCGGTGTTGTTTTAGTGATATTTGGAGTGTTGGCACTTGTTGGTGACTTTTTTTCATCATCAGTAAAAATTTCAACAAATTCATCATGAAGATCCTTATTTGCAGAATCATCATTTTGTGGACTATTGTCGACAAGTTTTGAAATTTCTTTTGATAATTCTTTATTGTTGTCATCTTTTGGACTCTCTTCAGACTCTGATGTGCTTTTATCAGATGACTTTATCGACTCATCTAAATCAACCTTACTTTCATCTAATTTATCCTCATTTTTTGAAGTATCGTTTACATTTTCATCATCATCAGGGACTTGAACCTTTTTTAAAACAATTTTAAATGTCTTACATTCTTGCAATTTGTTACTCATACTTTCTTCAAGGCGATCTTTAATTTCTTCAATTTTAGAATCTGCTGTTGGACATTCAAAGTCTGATTTTTCATTATCGTCGTCATCGAAAATATGCTCCACGTTATCAACGTCCATTGGCTCAGGTTCACTTTCCTTTGTCTCAGCTGATTTTTCGACTTGATTATTAGAGACTTTATTATCATCCTGATTGAGATTTAATGACTTTTTAACACTCTTTGCTCTTTCTTTTGAAACTTTTTGATTATTTCCCTTTTTCTTCTCAGACTTTTTGGTACTCTTCTTATTCATTGTACTTTGTATTTCTTCATCATCAAGATAAATAATGGAATCGTCTGGATTAACTACGAGTGGTTTAATTACCTGCTTTCTCTTCGAAACTGATTGAATCTTAATACGAAGTTTTTTCTCTTGTGGTGGTGCAGGTGTTGGAGTCGTTTCTGTATTATTTTCCGTAATTGACTCATTTGCTGTTGTATTAACAGCATTATCTTCATCATCACTAATGTCAACAATCTCAATTGGATCTGGTTCTGCAACGATATTTTCCTTCGAACTTGTACGTCCAATTTTGGACGATCGTATAATGTCACCATCACTTGATGGCTTTCTTTTACGAGACGTAACAACTGGCGTCTTTGGTGATTTTTCGGCAGAAATTGGAGATACTTTAAGCTCGCTAGATACTTTTGGTGATGTTATTATTTGAAATGGTAATCTTGACTGCTTTAAACCTTTTTTCTCACTCATCTTTATTGAATTTATATTGAAACACTTTTAAACTATAACTGTGAACTTTTTAAACTAATAATAAACTTAAATAACAATGATTTAAGTCAATTTTTGATTTTTCAACTTTTATTAATCCTTAAAAATTTCCCTCCAAAAGTTACACGAGGGCATAAAACTATGCAATTTTTAAAATTACAAAAATTCATATTGTCGAACCCTGCCAATAACGGTCAAATTTTAAATTTTTAAACGGATTTTTTTGTGTGAAAGTTAAAGAATAAAAATATAATAAATTTAATGGATATTGACGGAGCTAAAGAGAATATTCAGCCATTAAAAGGTGGTAGACGTGCTGATCGTTTGGAGACGGTATTGGGTGGTGAGAAGGATTTGCTAGAAAACGAAAGAAAGTAAGTTATTTTTAAAACATAAAATTTTTCTTTTCAACTAAACGTTTTTGTTTTTTTTAAGGGAATATGAGGATGCAATTGAAATGTATGAAGGACTTGATCCACTTGAAAATTGGTATAATTATATATGTTGGATTGAACAGTCGTATCCAATGAGTGGCTATAAAGGTGGTCTACATGAAGCAGTTTCAAAATGCATTCTTAAATTTGAAAATGATGTGCGATATAGACAAGATCGCCGACTAATAAAATTGTTCATTAAATATGTAAGTAATCCTTTTTCCTTTGCTTTTAATCAATTCTAAAAAAATAATAAAAATGTTTTTACAGATTGATACACAAGATAATCCTCATGAACTTTATGAACAGCTTTACAACAGTGGATTTGGTACAATGGTCGCTGATTTATACATTGCTTGGAGTTATTATTATGATGCAGTAAATGATTTTAAGAAGGCTGAAAATATATTTCAAAAAGGATTTGGAGCAGGTGCTCAACCATTTGATGAATTAACACAAGCACATCAAGCATTTACTGTTTCTGTTACACAAAGAATGTTATACGATGATGATTCGTCAAAGAAAAAGTTTCAAGCTACAATGGATGAAAAGAGAAATGCATTGACAACGTTGAGAGCATATAATAAGAAATTTGTCGGAAGTGTACGTCTTGGAAATGCAATTAAAAGTGACAATCCAGGCAGAATTCCTATAAATGAAAATGCTACAGGATCACAACAACAAAAACAGAAAATTGACATTCTTAAAGACGATGCAGGTCCTTCGGGAATTTCTAATGCGATTACGTCTGATACAATTAGTATTTTCGATTTGGCAAAGAAGACAGAAAATGTACATGAAGCTGGTCCATGGAACAAAGCTAAATCAAGCAAAAATCATAAACTATTTAATGAGAAATCTATTGGATTACAACCTGGATTTTCTATAATGGAAGATGAATCTCTTCCTCCAATTATCTACACTCAAAAATTGTATGAAAAAGGAATCATTTTGCCGCCAAACTTTGTTTCAAACAATAAACCACAAACTTCTTGGAATATTCCAATTGTTGCAGAGGAAAAAATGGCACCAAATTCAATTCCATGCTACGATAAATTCTTCATGTATCCATCACTAGACACTGAAATATCTTTGGAAGAAGCACGAGCATATCGTTGGTTTAAATCTCATGATCAAATGACTGCACCAGTAATTCATCAATATACATCAATTTTTGAAAATACGTATGAAAACGGTGCAAGAATATTTCCTGGTTTTGTAAATAAGAATATCAAGCAGGACATCGTAAAATATGATCTTGATTATGATGTCAACTTGAATTTGCAGATTCCAATTAAGAAAATGTTATCAGAAGATGGAAAAACTGAATATTCTGCTGAAGAATTACTAGCTGAAAAGTTCAAACGAGGTGAAATCAAGCTTGTCAAAGATGAAGATTTTGAAGAGAGTATTACTGACGATAACATGGAAATGACAATAATTGGAGATCGACGTCAATCTGTTTATGTTCCATCAAGAAAATCATTTGTCCCTCGAAAATCAATATTGAGAAAGTCTGTAATGCAACCAATTAATGAAGATGATGGTCCGAAAAATGAACAGACTGTTAAAACAAACGAAAATTGTCGTGTACGCTTTGAGGATCCAATTGTTGAAGAAGAAGAAATCGATGAGAAGAGAAATGCTTTAAAAAGAAAACTTGAAATTCACGAGGAAGAAAAAACAAATGTAAAAGGTAGAGATTCATCTCCTGAGAGTAAACGACTTAGTGCTGATGAAGAATTCTTCAAAACTCCAGCCCTACCTCCGAAAACTACAATAGTGAAGCCAGTTTTTGAACTTGATGATAATAATGAAACCTTTTCGACACAAAATTTCAATTTTTTCATCAAATCACAGTCTGTAAGCACGCCAATTACCAAAAAGTCAGTTCCACGTCTTGTTCCAATAAATCAAGAAAGTTCACCACAAAGTTTTGATTCTCAAGGATCTGATTTACGTGAGTCAAGTCCAACTGAAAATACAATGCCTCAAAATAATTTACATAAACAATTATCAACAATTACGGAAGTGACTGAAACATCAAATTCTACAAAATCCTTAGTAAGTCAATTAAGTGGTGAAACTTTAGCAGATTCTCATATTAAAGCACCAGCGATAACACCATTTAAAAATCAAACAAAGCAGTATGATATTCCAATGAATCCACTGAACATATTCCGATTACCAGAAGAACAAACAGAAACAAATACTCAATTTACAGTGACCAATCATCTTCCTAGATTAAAAGATTTACGAGAAACTCCAATGAAAATGCCATCATTTAGAATCTTTGATCAATCTTTAAAAGTTATGCCAATTCCATTGCCTGACGAGTCACTTAAAGTTCCAGAATTACCAAATGACTCGATTATGATCACTAAAAACCAAAAAATTGAGATTCGTGAAGATTCAATTATGGAAGTACCAAAACTATCTGAAACAGTTACAAATGTCGACAAATCGTTGTTGATAGTTCCAAAACTTTCTGATGACGCTGATGATGAAATTCCCGAGAAACAAGACATTTCAATGACACAACCTGAGCATTTTGAAATTCCAGCAACACAAGATAACATTCTTAAGTCACAAGACGAAGTTCCATCATTCTCAGATTCAACATTAAAGAAGCTTAAAGATTTCGAGATTCCAAATGATAATTTAATTAAGGAACAAACTTTAAAGTCAAATGAAAGCATTAAAACTCAAATTATCAACGATAGCTTCAAAATTCCAGAAATTAAGGATTTAACTGAGCATTTTGAGATTCCAGCTACACAAGAATTAGAAGATGAATTAGAAATACCGCAAATTCAAAATTTATCATTAAAGGAACATGAAGAAATTCCAGCTACTCAAGACATGTCAATTAAGGAACTAGAACATGAAGAAATTCCAGCTACTCAAGAATTGTCAATTAAGGAACTAGAAAATGAAGAAATTTCAGTAGCACAAAAAGTTCCAACACAACAGACACGACTAATTTCCATTTCAGGCATTCAAGATTCATCAGCACGATTAACTACAACAAATAAAATTCCATTTGCTGTTTATGAAGATTCAATATGTGAAGTACCGCAAACTATCACAAAACAACCTGATTCAATTGTACAGCCTGTAAATCAGTCAATCTCAAATATGTCACGAAAGGAGAATTTATTGATTCCACAAATAAAACGGACTAACTCTGATGAATTTCTAGATTTGTGTACAAATTCACTAGATGAAAATCAAAAACCTAAAGCAATTGTCAATGAGTCAAAGAATGAAATCAGTGACTTACTTAAATTCTCAGATGTTAAATCTAAATTGTCACTTGAAGCTAGTTTCAATGATATGCAAATTAATAAGCCATCAAAGAGCCCAAGTCCAACGATGAATATTTTGGAAGCTGACCTTAATACTGAGAGATTTAATTTGCCACTTAGGTTTGGTATCAATTCAACAGTTATTGGAGATGTCAGTAAAGTTGCACCTGTCGCTAAGAAGCCAGAACTTAATGATTCCTTTAATTTGAGCATTGAAATGAATGAAGATGAATTAGATCGTTTGGGAAAGAAAAAGTCTCCAATTCTTGAGAAGAAGGTATGAGATAAAGCAGGAACTTGAAATAATTTTTAGCGCATTTTTGGAAACTTAGGTATCGTTCATTTATTATGTAACAAAATAACGGCCATATTTCAAAAAAGAACAATGGAATTCTCAGAAATTCTATTGTTCTCCTCTCGACCCCCCCCCCCCCGCGTTACGTAATAAGTGAACGAGCCCTTATTTTCAAAAAGGAAGCTCAATCATACACTTTGATCGGCTGCAAAAAATTGAAAAACTAACTTTTGATCTAGACATTGTAGAGAGCTCGGGTTTGTTTTAATAGCTTCTTTTTATAAAGTTATTCCGGCCACGGCTATTTAAAAGTCTTAATATTGAGTTTGAACACCTTAATTAATCAATTTTTAATTTTTTCATACAAAACAAACGTGAATGCGTTCAAAAATTTGAAACATAACGGCTAAACGTAAAGAGTGCGTTCAGAAATTTTAAAAAAATTCTAATGGAAAATATTGAATTTCAAAAAACCGTTAAATCTTAAAACTTTTTTTTTGCATTGGACATTTTGGAAATCGATTTTAATGCATAAACTTTAGGAGAAATTTTTAAGGATTCTGATCGTCATATTCAAATTTATTATAGAAATGCATTATGATTAAAGAAACAGCAATAGAGTTTTAAAATTCGTACATCTTTTCTATCAAATCAATTGCTAATCGCTGCGTTAAAAATGCGCTGTCCCTCGATATAACACCTCGATTTTTAATTATTTAATGAATTTAATTCTCTTTTATTTTGCAGCAAGAAGATGTCTTTAAAATGCCAATAGCACCTGCGCCAATACAAAAAGCAACTCAAAATCCTCAAACTAGCAAACAGCAAGAAAAAAAGGAAGATTTTGCAATATTTGAAGATGATGAAGAAGATGATGATTTAAGCAAAAGTATCTATTATAATAATGCAAAGAAAGATCAGACAATTGCTGAGTACAATGATGCTGAAACATGGGAAGATGAGAAAATGTGCAGTTTTATTGGTGATGGACATAATCGTTACGAATATACAATCATACAAAATTTTGATGAATCATTGTCATTCAAATTAAGAGATGCAATTGCAAATAGTAATGGAAATCCATTCTCCAAAGACGTTCGTGCATTAATACTTGAACAGTGCAATTTCGAACAATATCTTGAAGATCACATTAATTCTTGTACTTTATTGAAGAATGTGCCACAATTGAAAGTTGGAGGGACTTTACAGTGTGCAAATGATCTTTATAAAGTGACAAAAATTCTCGGTAAAGGAAGTTTTGGATCCGTTTTTGAAGTACGAAACTTTAAGACTAATGAGTCATTTGCAGCTAAACAAGAAAAGCCTCCAAATTTATGGGAATATTACATTTTAATTGAACTAGCATCACGATTAAGTTCAAAGAACATTAGTCATTTGATTCCATCTTACATGAATGTCTATAATGCTATTATTGCCAATAATGCGAGTGTCTTAATTTCGGAATATTCTCCTCATGGATCACTCATTGATGTCTGTAATAAAATCAAACAGATCACAGGAAAGAATGTCGATGAATACATTGGAATGATTTTAACATCACAGCTCTTGTCAATAATTGATTATCTTCATTCCTGTCACATAATTCATGCTGATATTAAGCCTGACAATTTTGTATTGATGTCTAAGTAAGTTTAAACTTTTTTTTAGTTTTAATAAATTTTTCATAATCTTTTTTTAATCGTTTTAGAATCGCAATTGGAATGAAAATTCCAGCACTACAGCTTATTGATTTTGGATCTGCAATCGATATGGATAGTTTTGATAAAGATGATCAATTTACACAAATTGTTAAGACGGAAAATTTTACATGCTGTGAGATGCTCGAAAATCGCCCATGGACATATCAGACTGATCTATTTGGTATTTGCGGAACTGCACATGTAATATTGTTTGGAAAATATATGGAAGTTGAGAAGAAATTAGGCAGTTGGCAAATTAAAACAAAATTTCCAAGATACTTTCAAAAACATATTTGGGATTGTTTCTTTAATACTTTACTGAATGTTCCTGACTGCAAAACTTTGCCAAATCTTCAAACCTTAAAGCAGCATTTTGATGGGGAAATTTCTTACAGACAAAAGTATATTTTGGATAAAGTAAATGAATTCAATAATGCTTTAGTTAGTTAAACTTTAAGTTTTTAATGATATGATTTTTTTTAAGCAAATCAAAATGCTTTTAAGATTTATATAAATACCTATCACAATATATTCTTTTCTAACAAATTTAAAATCTATTTTACTAATTTTTGTATCCAAATAAATAATCTTTAAGAGAATTTTTAACTATAAAAATTTAAATTGTTTACTTTTAATGAATTGAATTTGTGAAAAAAACCGCTAAATTCAAATTTGAATTTTCGAAAATCATTTAAGCAAGTAAGTAAGATTGTTCAAGTTGTCAAAAACGCATTTTGAAATTTTCACATTTGTATTTCATGAAAACATCTATTAAAGGATCAAATATCACTTTTTTGTATAAAAAAACATTGATTCGACTAGAAAATAATTAAACAAAAAGTTTAAATTAATGCTAATATTTGTTACGAACAGACTGACAAAAGCGAAACAAAAACTCTTTCGAATTAAGGCTTGAAAATTGAGCTAAAAAATACCGCAAAAGGTTATTTTGTTTATTTTTGTAAATTAAAGAAAAATTGTTTAAAACTCTAAGTTAATAATAATATTACAGTGGAAATAACTCTAAAATTATAAGCATGTCAATTCCTGGATTAATTGGAAAGGATAACTTGGTAAATACTCTAAAATTTTAGTGATTTATCGTGAAAATGTTAAATTTGTGATTTTTTCAGGACATTAGTTTTAGACTTCACAGCAAAACGAGTGTATTTGACGGCTCTTCTAATGCATTAACTAATGCAAAAGTAAGCATTATATCATCAGCAAGCAGTTTTGGATTAGTTTTTGTTGGTTCTTCAAATGCTGAAATTTTTGTGATTTGCACAAAAGATTTGGAACTTCCAACCGCATTAGAACAAAATGCTCCAGTACGGAAAATTCCGATGCCATCGCCTGTTACTCAATTAGCTACAAATTGTGATGGTTCAATATTGGCTGTTGATGTTAAAATTAATGGCGTTCCTCACATCCAACTTTATTCAGTTCCATCATTTTTAAATCCTGTAAGTTAATGAATTCAGAGTGACACAAAGAAAGTTACTAAAGTGATTTAAAATTTCAGAATATTCAAAAAATCAGAGAATTTCGAGTTTCAGCTGATAATGCAAGTTCAACTCAGTTATGCTGGAATCCAGTAATTAGTTCAATTCTCGCTGTATGCACTGAAAGTGGAGGACTTAATTTGTATTCATTTAAAGATCAATCAGTTGAATTTCACAATATAGATCCATCATTAAAGGCAAAATGCTGTTGTTGGTCGCCAAAAGGTAAACAAATCGTCGCTGGATTTATGAATGGAAAATTGATGCAATTCAATATGGAACTAAAACCGGCAAGAACAATCGAATGTCCACCAACAATATTTCAAGGCGGTAACTTTGATGTAATTGCTGTTCAGTGGCTCTCAACTTATCAATTTGCTATCGCATTCCTGAGTCATCAAGAGGAATCAAGACCAAGTAAGTAGTTAATTTATTATTTATTTTGTTCAATTTTATTATTATCTTTTATTTAGCTTAGATAAGTAATTTCCGATTTTCCAAAACTATGTAACTAAACAAGTTGAGCGTCAATTCTGAAGCACATGTGAGACTTTTTATTATCACCAACTAAATTCACTTCAATTTCTGTTTTCATTGATGGATAACTGCTCTTTATTGGTGCCTCTACGTAATAAACTGCTTCGTCATTAGCTTTCAATGGACATTTTCCTTCCTTTAAATGATTACATCCATTTTGATGTTCATTTGGTAAATTAATTGGAACTTTTAGGGTCCAAACTTTAGCAGATAATTGTGGAGTTAATGATTTTGTTGCCTCACTAGCTGTAAATCTTATTTCTGCTGATAAATCACTTCCTTTACGAAATTTGCATGGTGACTTTTCACAACCTTTTATTGTCACACTTTTTGGCGTTTTCAACGATGATGAGCCTTTTAATTAAATTTTTAATCAATTAATGAAAAATATTAGCATGTTTACAGCTTAATCTTACATGATTTTACATCAAGAGAATATCCCAATGCGAAAATTGATGCTAGAATAACGAAAATAGTAAACTTGTTCATTTTGTGAAAATTCGTATCTTACTGTTTCAATATTTTCAATAATCGTGATTTTTATTCGCATATCTTATCAGCAATTTGTCAGGTCTTTATCAAAAATATGATTCATGAATTAAACTAATCAATACTTCAGAAAATTTATTTTATTGGCACCTCTGATTATAAATAGGCTGTAATTTGACGAATTTACTTGCTATTTGAAGCATTTGGTTAAATTTTTTGATATAACTTTTTTATTAATGATTCATCCTTCAAATTATAACGACTCTAAGCTTATAATAATTTTTATCTCTTCCTTAATTTAGTTTTACATATACTCAATGCACCAAAAACCGGCCCTCCACAATACATTGTCTACAATGATGTTTGCTATAGTACTTCGGAAGTTCGACCAAGTAAAATGTACTTGCAATATATTCAACAATGGGGAATGCTTCTCGTTGCTTCGGCAAATTGTGTTGATGTAAGCTTTTTGAGAATCAGTAAGCCCGGGGATATTCCTGAATGGACGCAAGAATTTCCAAATGATCAATATCCTGCTGAAATGCCATTGACACCAGAAAAGGATGAGTCATTTCCCGTCGGATTTGAACTCGAGACAGCATGTACAAACAAATTATTACAGGAAGATGGAAGTCAATATCCAGTAATGCCAATGATTCATTTAGTATCGACATATGGTGTTTTGTGTTCATTTTATGTCCTTAATACAACTCCAACTTATGTAGACATTTGCTCACCACCACGTCCAATTGATCCAAAAGCTCAAAGCTTGTTTACGGCTGTCAGTGTTCCTACAAATGTAGCTAAAAGTCAATCGGATGAAAATGCCTTTAAAACACCTGTAAAAGCGGAAGTTCCAGCTCAAATTATTACTTCTACACCTGCGACACTTCCAAAAGCAAATATATTTGGTTCAGTTCCATCTGCATCACCATTCAGTTTAGCTCCTCAAAGTCAATCTAATGCATTTACTGGATTTTCAATGGTACCAAGTTTACAGCCACAAGTTAAGCCACAACCGACAGTTCAACCAGTTCAACCTCCTATACAATCAGTTCCACAAAATCAGCCATTGACAACACAATCGATTCCACAAAATCAACCATTAATTACCGTACCACCGACTTTTAATCCTCAAAAGACACAACAAAAAGCTGAGGAAAAAGAAGTTGTTATAAGTGATAAACTGACTGAAGCAGAGGATGAAATGATTTATTTTAAAATGATTCAAGATGAAATGAAGGCATTTGAACTTGAATTGAATTTTATTATGGAAAAATCTAAATCCTTAAAAGTAAATATTGGAACTAAAGAGGAATCAGCTGAAATGAGAAGAAAATTAGAGGAACTTGATGAATTGAAGAAGGAAGCAACTGAGACAGTAGAATCATTAAGAAGTGACATTCAGACAAATAGACTTGGATTGACTGAAATGTTTTCAATGGTCTATGAAGCGAAATCGAAGCTTGATCAATCAAATAATGAAAGGTCCATAATAAAGACACAGAATCAAATTCAAGATCGCTCGATTAAGAGAACATTAGACAAGTTGAAGAAAATGATATCACAATGTGAAATGCAAGTTCAGGTTGTCGTACAGTTACTAAATAGTCAATGGGCAAATTATCAAGACACTGTTGGAACGAATAAAAAGAATAAAATGCATATACCAAGTCTGGAAAATGTTTATCAAACGCTAACAAAGCAACAAGAAATTGTCTACAATTTAAATGGAAAAATAAATCTTTTAAAGTCCAAATTGGGAATTTATGATGATGTTAAAAAGATGAGGGACTCGAATGTTAATACAACAATTGAGTCATTATCCGACTCCATCATTTCAATGTCATTAATCGATCAAGTTCAAGATGAAAGATCTAAAATGACTTCAAAGAAGCTTCAAAAACTTGTCCACTTCTTAAACAACAGAGAAGTAGTAACGATTAAGCCACAACGACCTCAATTGCCTGGTCTTAATTCTGAAATTGTAATTGAGAAGAAAATTCAAGCAATTAAGAATTTGAAGAAGCAGCAAGTTAAGAAAGTTGTTCCATCTCAACCGAAAGAAGTTATTTCTCAACCAAAAGAAGTTATTCCTCAGTCAAAGCCTGTTACTGTAATTCCAGCCGTTCAAAATGTCCCTAAAACTCAACCGTCAGAATCTGTATTTGACTTTACATCCATGCAACAACAAAGTACACAAAAACAACCGCTTTTCACTCCAGTAACAAACGTTAGTTCTCAACCTCAAATTTCATTTGGTAAGAAATCGGATGAACCGGCAAAAAGTCCAGGATTTTCTTTTGGTACTTCTTTACAAACAGTTCCACAATCAAATTTCGGTTTGAGCTTAAGTACATCAACTAAATCAGGACTTAATTTGAGTACATCAAGTAATCCAATGAATTTAGGCATTTCTTCAATGCCACCGCCTTCATTTTCAAGCAGCGGATTTTCTACAAGCTTCAATGTTGACAAAAAGAAGGAGGAATCGTCGATAGTACCAAAAGCTCCACAAGTAATTCCAAAAACGACCGCAGATGCAAAACCATCATCAACGATATCCAATACAAATGTGACAGTGTCTGCAAATTTTTCTGTCCCATTGCCGACTTCAAAAACATCTCCATCGAGTGTTAAGGAAGCATTAAAAGTCGAAGAAAAGAAAACAGAGGAACCGAAGCCATTAACTACAACTGAGTCTACGACATTTACATTCTCATTGCCAGGAAAGAAAGATTCATCGGCATCAAATAAAGCAGCTTCTGTTATAACTTTTGGAAATTCCCCATCGTCAGCTTCTGACAACGTAAAAAGTGCTTTCTCATTTGGTTCTGCCCCAAATGCATTCAGTTTTGGAAGTGCCAGCAAAAATAATGAAGTAAAGCCAACATCCAGTTCAACATCACTTTTCTCTGGAACTACATCATTTGGCTTTGGTGATGCTTCAAAAGTATCATCATCAAGTGGAACTACGTCAATTTTTGGCACTGCATTGCCACAAATTCCAAAAACTGTTGAAGATTTAAAAGTTTCATCAACAAGTACTGTTGTAACTACTGCGAGTTCGTCTCCGTCTAGTGCTCCTATTTTTGGAATTAGCACTTCAAGTGCACCAGTATTGGATACTAAAACATCGTAAGTACCTACCTACCTAATAAACGAAAAAATAAGTTTCAAAAAAAATTTTATATCAAAATTCAAAATTATTTATTCTGTTAAAAAAAATTTCAATTTTACAGATTCTCGTTTGCAAACTTTGGAAGTTCAATTACTAGTACATCATCAGCTCCAGTCACTTCCTCTAATACACAAGGTGCTTCAATTTTTGCACAAAAAAGTGAGCCAATTAAGACGACGACACAAGAAGTTTCTAGCACTACAAAAGCAGATTCAACCACAATCACTCCACTTCCTGCAAGCTCAGTTCAATCGTCAAGTGCTGATTCCGTTCTTCAAGGATTAAATATTTGTTCTCCTACTACAACATCTGCAGTCACTTCAGATCCAACAAATATTTTTGCATCATCGCCGCCATCAAGTAAAACAGAAACATCAATTTTCTCAAGTAATTCATTTGGTGCTAGTTTTGGAACTTCACCTAGCATTGTTACAACAGCAAATAGCTCTATTTTCTCAAGCCCCATATCTAATGTAACTACCACAGCATCAAGTTCTACTCCAGTTACTAGTACTACACAAACAGAATCATTATTTGGACAGGCGGTAAAGACTTCAACATCAGCTTTTGGAGGTTTGGATTTAAGTAGCAAGTCACCATCAAGCACTGCTTTTAGTCAATCACTCGTAAAGCCTGATCAATCAGTTTTTGGACAGTCTTCAGCAACTTCTGTGACTTCAACGACTGCAACAACAGGAACAACCGGTGCATTTAGTAATATTTTCGCGGTTGCGGCTGCTAATCTTGATGCAAAAGCCATTAATAATCCTGTATCATCTCCAACAAATATTTTTGGAAGTGCCACAACTCAAGCAAACTCATCTGCTCCCACTAATATATTTTCACAACAATCGACTGGACTTTTTGGACAGACACAAACAAATCAAACTTCTTCTACAGGATCTATATTTGGGCAAACAACCACCGCATCCACAAGTGGATCAATTTTTGCACAAGTAACGACCACTGCATCAACAGGATCTTTATTCTCTCAAGGATCATTTTCATCACCAAATACTACAGGAAATATCTTTAGTGGCGGTGCTTCTCAAACTCAGCCGGCATTTGGTTCTTCGTCAGGCTCAATTTTCGGTGGACAATCGACATCAATATTTGGAGGTTCTAGCACTTTTGGACAAAATTCATCTACACAACAGCCAAGTTCAAATATTTTTGGAGGTTCGGCAGCCACAAATACACAAACAAGTCCATTTGGTGGAAATATTTTCACACAAAATCAAAGTCAATCAACATTTGGTGGAAGTGCCACTTTCTCTAATACTTTTGGACAAAGCTCATTTGGTTCTGGTGGATCAATATTTAATCAACAACAGAATCAACCAGTTTTCGGAGGTAGTGCTACATTTGGAAGTCCAAAATCAAACATTTTTGGCCAAACAGTTTCTCCTCCACAAAGTCCTCAGCAAGGAAATAACATTTTTGAACAGCTTGGTCAACAACAATCTGGAAATTTATTCGGAAGTTTAGCACAAGCAACACAGCCTCCACAACAGCAAGGTGGATTCAGTGGAAGTGCATTTTCAAGTTGGCGTTAAATCTATGTTGAAAAAAAAATTATTACTTATGTCTTTTGAATTTTTGTTAAGATAATAAATGTCAATAAAAAAAAATTTTAATCTAAGTTGGTTCTATGCTTATATCCAAAAACTTTTATCTACAGAAATTCTTAAATCAGCAATTTTCATAAAATTTAATTTTCAATCTACAAAACTTTTCCTCGTATTTGAGTCTTTTAATGTCATATCCACAGCACATTTTTAATATAATTTTCACACTTCCTCAAGCATTGTTTTAATTGTTTTGGATATAAAAGGATCAAAATTAAGGAACAACTTATTGTAAAGATCCATGAATGAAAAACATAAAATCAAATGAAGAGAAACTGAAGAGGAAGCAAAAGTATGGCAATTGCGGTTGAGGTATGATTTTCATCTCAAATTTCACATCTTTCATAGACAGCAAACTACACTTAATTGATGGCATGCTTACTTCCGCACAATTAACGATGAAAAGGAACTTTATCTTTTCTTTTTTTTTGCTGAATTATCCCTTTTTCTCTGTTATGAGCCTGCTTCTTCTTTTTTTCATTTTTTTCAGTAACGTTGACAAAAAAAAGTAAAATATGAATTACGTAGATGTGCTTATTATTATGAATTTTATTTCATGAAAATCTACACTTTTTAATACTTTAGCAAGTACCTAAATATCTGTTTAAAAAAGTTGCATGGAATGATTGCAGAATGGGATTTTTTACAATAAACGAATACTGACCAGGTCACCAGACAGCTTAGCATCCACTTTATTCGCAAGAGAAAATGATATAAATATTTAAAAAATAAAATCCTGTTAATGGAATGCTAAGAACGTCCAGTATGCAGTTTGTAAAATCGCCAAAATGCATTAATCTATGAATATTTTATACAGTTGCTTAAATTTTTTACGTTTACATAAGTTTTAAATATTTTTATGTCCCCTTAAATGTGTGCATTATGTAATGCAATGTTGGATTCTGCTCATCAATTCAAAAGATGAAAAATTTTCAAGTTCCACTTTTTTATTATGCAGTTTTTTTTTAAAGTGTCAAATCTCACCACAAAATAATTTACAACAAAACAAAAGGGAATTAAAAAATATTTTGTTTCGCGTGAAAGAATTACAATAAGGAAAAGATAGAAGAAAAAGGGAAAAGGGTATAAGAAAATTCAATCACGCGACTCAGCAAAAAAGCACGGCACAAAAATGTAATTAAAAAGTCATTTGCATATTAAAGGTTTTTGCGGAGCAAAGTGTTAAGCATTTTTCTTCCCTAAACCTTTTCATTTCATTTCCAACTTTATATTGTTGTCTGTGCTGCACATAGGAAAAAAAATCTCTTTTCCAAATCGCGAGAGGAAGGCATAAATCATTTCAATTAAGAGGACAGGTTTCTTCTTGGGAAAAGGACGCCATTGTTCGCACTTTGTCCGTGCGTCTTTAAACCTAAATCCTCCTCGGGTTTAAGCTTTTTTTGATGCGGTTGTTCCTTAAAATGTATGTATTATGTCTGGCTAGAAGCTGGCAAAAAATCAGCACGAATGGTTACTTCCTTTGCTAGAATCAGTGTATTTGGTTCCAAAATTGAATTTCTTCGTATTTGTTAGTGTAGTCGAATGAACTAAAATGTTGACTTAAAAATCCATACATTCCTTTAGCTTCTACTTTAAGTTTAACTTTATATCCAGTATCATCGCTTTTCCGTTAATATTGAATAACTTCTTCCAATTTCTTCCCATTCTTTATCTACTTCATGATTTGATTTCGGCTTTTTTTCTTTATACCAAATATATTTAGAACTGAAACGATCAGCAAAATCCATTTTCAATTTAGAAATTTGCAAAAACTGCGTTGAGCAAAGTCATGTTGTTAATCCACGGATTATTAAATTTAAGCGAAAAGTAATTATGTAGTATGAGCATCTATTATACCCTGGACATTATACCCTGGATAATACTTGGCTTATTTATTCGCTTATTTAAAGTATTTTTATTATTTGTGGCTTGCTTAACAGTGGAACTTTTGTTTGATGGCTTGCTAAAGAATGATTTGCTGTATTTTGCTTACATGTAGACACCTGAATATTCAGCTCTGATTTGGATCTTGTAATTATTTGCTGAGTTTGTGAATATGTATGATATTTGCTGAGTTTATGAGTAATGTATTGATTATATTTCTTGACTTATCATATTCATATTTACAGTAATCGTAATCCTCATTATCGCTGTAATCATTCTCAATGTAAAAATCATTTTCAAAATCCTGAAAAATTTACAAATTTTGTGTAAATTTAATTTTCAAGTGAATTCATTTGACATTTTACCTCGATTAGCTCTTTCGTTCCATTTTTAACCTTGTTAGCTTTAAGATTATTGAGTTTGTTGGAATGTAGTTCTTTGCTTTCCATTTTAATTCAGATATCAATCACGAGAAACACAAAAAAATAATAAATTTAAAAAAATTTTCATACAAAATTTGTTTTTAATGCGGTTTTTGGCCTCTAGTTATAACACTGTGGAAGTAACTGGAACAAATTATACTTTAAAAAATAGCTCTTAAAATTCCCTATCCAACGAGAACAAATTTGTCAGGATTGATGCTATGGTTGGCTCACAATGACAAAAAATGTGAAATTTCCGTTATTTTTCTTTTTCAAATCAAAGCAACCCATTTTTCAAAATCGGGTATACACAAAAAAACGCAAGAAAAATTTTTCATTCTTGTTTGAGACGTGAGACAGTGAAGACGTGTTTTTTTTTGCTCCCATCAAAAATCAAAGCAAGCGAATTTATTGAAAGAAAAACAAAAGAAAATTAATTTTTCATCAAGCATTCAGATTTGGTATAATAAACCATACATTTTTGGAATCGTCGCAACATGCCCAATCCATATTCAATTGACATCAAGCCCCTTAGTTTGACGGAAAGTGCACAACTGTCTTATCTAGAAGACAAATACTTAAAACAAGCTAAACGTGGTTCTAAAAAACGCTCGTTTATTCGTCGTATGTTTTCTAAAAAGACTTGGAGTTTGAATAAAATGTCTTGTTGGATCAGGTCAGTATTTGGCAACTTACTAAGCTGTACAGCAACTAACATCAAATCAGATCAATCAAATTCGGAGAATATCGATGACTTTGACTGCTTTCATCCCTCATTTCCCATAGATAAAAGTTCTTCAACTAACCTTTTCAAAGAAGAGGGAGTATTAATAAGCATTGTTTCCGAAGAAGATGAAATGATTATTCTGTTGGAAGAAATCATACACAATGCAGTGATGACCGCAGAATTTGATGGAAAAAACTTTGAAGACAAGTTGCTGATACCTGCTTATATCACATGAACTATCAATGACATTTGATGCTCAACACCTGTACTTTTCGGCTAATGGACCAAATCATACCGTAGATAGTTTTAAGTTTTCATCTTTTTGGCTATTGGACAAAATTAACCGTGGATAGTTGTAAGTTTTCATTTTTTTTTTAAATTCATAATTAATTTCAATTCTTTAATTTGTTTCCAATTCTTTGTATTAGCTTTCGGTTCCTTCCTATTCTTTTAAATTTTTTGTTAAGTTTCGGTTCCCTTCCTATTTTTCCAAATTTTTTGTAAACTTTCGATTCCTTCCTATATTTCCAAATTTTTGTAAACTTTCAGTTCCCTTCCTATTTTTCCAAATTTTTTGTTAGGTTTCAGTTCCCTTCCCATTTTTCTAAATTTTTTGTTAAGTTTCGGTTCCCTTCCTATTTTTCCAAATTTTTTGTTAGTTTTCAGTTCCCTTCCTATTTTTCTAAATTTTTTGTTAGGTTTCGGTTCCCTTCCCATTTTTCTAAATTTTTTGTTAGGTTTCGGTTCCCTTCCTATTTTCCCAAATTTTTTGTTAGGTTTCAGCTCCCTTCCTATTTTTCCAAATTTTTTGTTAGGTTTCGGTTCCCTTCCTATTTTTCCAAATTTTTTGTTAGGTTTCAGTTCCCTTCCTATTTTTCCAAATTTTTTGTTAGGTTTCAGTTCCCTTCCTATTTTTCCAAATTTTTTGTTAGGTTTCAGTTCCCTTCCTATTTTTCCAAATTTTTTGTTAGTTTTCAGTTCCCTTCCTATTTTTCCAAATTTTTTGTTAGTTTTCAGTTCCTTTCCTATTTTTCCAAATTTTTTGTTAGGTTTCGGTTCCCTTCCCATTTTTCTAAATTTTTTGTTAAGTTTCAGTTCCCTTCCTATTTTTCCAAATTTTTTGTTAGGTTTCAGTTCCCTTCCTATTTTCCCAAATTTTTTGTTAGGTTTCAGTTCCCTTCCTATTTTTCCAAATTTTTTGTTAGGTTTCAGTTCCCTTCCTATTTTTCCAAATTTTTTGTTAGTTTTCAGTTCCCTTCCTATTTTCCCAAATTTTTTGTTAGGTTTCGGTTCCCTTCCCATTTTTCCAAATTTTTTGTTAGGTTTCGGTTCCCTTCCTATTTTTCCAAATTTTTTGTTAGGTTTCAGTTCTCTTCCTATTTTTCCAAATTTTTTGTTAGGTTTCAGTTCCCTTCCTATTTTTCCAAATTTTTTGTTAGGTTTCAGTTCCCTTCCTATTTTTCTAAATTTTTTGTTAAGTTTCGGTTCCCTTCCTATTTTTCCAAATTTTTTGTTAGGTTTCAGTTCCCTTCTTATCTTTCCAAATTTTTTGTTAACTTTCGGTCCCTTCCTATTTTCCCAAATTTTTTGTTAGCTTTCAGTTCTTTCCAATATTTCCAAATTTTTTGTTAACTTTTGGTTCCTTCCCATCTTTAAATTTTTTTTGTTTATATGAGTTTAGAAGGATGTAATGCTAATACACAGTTTTGTGTATTTGGTTTTATTACATCCAAGTGCCTATCCTCACCTTCCCGTGGTTAAACTCGTTAGCTGAGAAATCAGTGACTAACGAGGAAGGCTATTGAGTTTTTGAAACCTTTTTTGATTCCTTTTGACTGGATCCAATTTAATGACCATGACTGCTTACTGGATCTCATTTAATGACCATGAACGGTTACTGGATCATGTTTAATGGCCATAGCAGCTTATTGGATTGAATGGTTTAATATTTTAGTACATTGAATTTTTGGTTTCTAATTTTTTGTTGATTCACTAATCGCGTAAAATGCGCATTCGTCGGTCACAAGTGACTACCGTTATACTGGTTTTATTTCATTTGTTTATGCGACAATAGCGTTTATCCTTCATTCATTTATTTCTTATACTAAACGATCCGTACTCTTTTTTTGCTTTGGTGTCGTTACAAATTTACAGCATCATAATATTGTTTATACTTTTCGTGAATACTCATCAAATTCTAAATAAATAAAAATAAAGAATAGTATCAAACTTACTGGAAAAGCATTTTGTCAAAATACATCAGTTCCGTTCCTATTAAAGTCTTAATCATTTTGTTGTCTGCTTTAAACTTATATTTTTACTGAATTCTTGTAAACTCAAAATATCCCAAAATCTGCATCATCATAAATTGCATTAAACGGTGCGGATGCACAAAAAAAAAGATCTCACAAATTTTCCATATTTCCTAATTTATGAGAAGCTTTAATTCTAGATTAAAAAGCATAAAAAAAATTCACACCGCAAAAATAGGGTTGAAATTTTTGCAATTTAAAGATTATTCATTTGTGGCTTTATGCTCAAGCGTTCATAAAATGGAATGAGTGCTCAAACCAGAGAGACAGCAACACACAGAGAAAGTTTCTCGTCCACAAAGGAATTAAACCATCTCACTCCATGTTGATGAACCAACAAAGTGTTATCAATTAACATAAATTTAAATGTATGTGTAGTTGTTGGAAGTCAAAGATGTTTTAAATTTTCTCCCTATAGTCTTAAGTGCTGCATCATCATCGTAGTCATCAGCATATTATGGAAACAATTTAGAGTGAAAATATATGAAGAATGAAATGAATTTTAATTTGTTGCTAAATGAAGGCAAAGAAAAACTTTGCATGTTTTTCAGTTCTTTCATTGAGAGTTTGAAAAATATGGAAAAATTACTGTCGACTGAGTATGAATTATGAGGAGAGGGAAGTGTGGTTTGTAATAAATTTGCATTTTCTACAATTTTTGTATTGGAAAGTTTTCTAAACTCTAATTATGAATTTGAGTACAGTAATTTGTGTGGTTTTGATTAGAGATCTGAAGTATGCTTACTTCTGACAGTCTCGTTAATAATCTTGTAATAATTAATATTGCTAAACATCATGTCTTTATAGTTGTGAATGAAATTCCAAAACCTCATAAGACGTTTAAGCTAATGACATCGTACATGATACATTAAATTGAATTTTTATGATCCTTTTAGCATCAGAGCATTAGCATCGCACATAACTTTTCTCTTTGTAAACAAAATCTTCTGTCTCATTTTAACACAAAATTCAACCCCCCCCCCCAAAAAAAAAAAAAAACGAAAAGAAAATTTGTGCATGAAGTGCCACAACTAAGACCAACATCACAAACTATTCTCGTCATGCACTTCGCATTAATGAGGGAAAAATCTTAAGTATGTAAGTAAGGAAGTGGAACATTAAAAGAGATTATAAAGTTCTTAAGCATTGGATAGATAGCATTATACATTATTATAATAAACTTTTTGTGTTTTTAATGTTACGTGATTCTCTTAAGAGTTTCAATCTCTCTTCTTGTCCCTTTTCTCTCTGTCTCACTCTCTATGGATAATTCATGACATTATTTTTGTTCTCGCTCACAAAAGACGAGCATAAGACAATGGAATTGTGGAGTGATAAATTAAAACCACAAAATCGGTTCCTTTTTTTTTCTTCGGTTGCATATTTTTCTTTTCGTGTACATTTTTATGGCATTGTTAATTTGGCAATTAAAAAAATTTTTGCATTAAACTTCTCTCATTTAAAAAATTATGCATAATTGATGTTGAACAATGTTATGGCTATATAAAGCCATAATCCCTTATTACTGATTCTGTGCTCTCAATTCCATAAGACAATTTTGTATTTCATTTGTAACGATGGATATGAATTCAGAATTATGTCTTTTTGTAAGACATCATTTGCAATGACCACAACATTAAGTGTGGCATTTTGGGTGAAGTAGGATTTTTCATGAAATATAAACTTAAATTTGCAACTGTATTTTTCATGAAAAATGCGTTCCATCACTTACAAATCCTTCAACCCTTTCTAAAACATTTTTATGTTTATACTTCTTACTCTTACGTGCATGGCAGTGGCATAAAAGCATAAAACTGCACTTCCTGATTCCAAAACATAAAAGAACGACTAAAGAGTTGGTGTGAAAATTAATCCCGTATTTTTATGGCTCCATCTGTCTCTCGTACTTTCATAAAACATTGCATAAACGCCCAACGTTTCAGTTTTGTATATGTATGTATACAATTTTTTTTTCTTCATTGCGAATGTAACACTTTGGGATCTAAAGGAAAGCAAAAAAAAAAATATTTTTTTAATTTTTATGGCTTTTTCCTGTTGTGCTGAAAGTTTTATGGATTTTTATGCTCCCTCTGCATGCCACATGAAATACAAAAAAAAATTGTAAAAATCCTGAAATAATTCTCCCAATCAATGACTTTCTTTTTATTTTTATCCTCTATATATACGTGGATATTTGCAGCAATTTGCAGTATAAACTCTGTAAAGTTCAATTATCTATTTATGGCGCATGAAAAAGAACAAAATTCTTGGTGATTAGTTCGAGCAAGAGTGAGTTAGAGTTTATAAAATTAGAAGCGCTGGAAATATCAAAAACTGGTTTAAAGAAATAAAAGCTTTTAAATTATTAATTTTCTCACTTCTAAATCACAACAAATCCTCTAGGCAAATATGTCTATAATTACTTTATCCAAGTTGTCATTATCGTTAATTGAGTTGTCACTATCGGAAGTTTTCAGTAAATAAATGATCAATTTCTGTAGTTTATTGTTGCTATAGCTTGTCTTACAAGATAATTGTCAGTTTAATATCAAAAGTTGTCAACAACTAAATCTGCTTTATAAACTACCGGTTCCTTTTCTGTTTATTGAACACTGTTTAATTATCTTGTGAAAAATAAAATCAAATTAATAATTAAACTTTCAGACCTAAGGACAAACTAATTACAAAGAATAATAGAATCTCTTTTGCTAAAAAAATATATTTCATTCCTGAATTCTCCGTGCATTCATTCATTTCATTAAGCCTCCTCTGTTAATTCCATTTTTTTTTTTGTGTTATGCTCTCTTTGCACCACTTACAATGTACAGCAATTTGGAATGATGCCAATAGAGAAAAAGGTAAAGGATGAAAAAAAATGATACGAGAAAGACATTGCTAATAGTAAGCTAATGTCTCTATCCAAGTTTTTCTTGTAATTTAATTTGATAAAATAAAATTTTTGTAGCACTAATTACACTTCATGCAGCATTTTCAAATGTTTTTCGATATTATCGATTAATAGATTTTAGACAATTTTACATAAGAAAGTCTAAATCATATCGTGGTAAATTAATTAAGAAACGGACTTTTGTATATTTTTATTTCAATTAATTGTAATTTAGATTTGAGATTTTTTATCATTTGACACTGTTACCTACATTTGTCTACACAATACTTTATCTAAAAATAAAAAGCAAAAAAATATATTACATTGCTTATCAATTTTTAAGTTTGCAAAAATATTTGTCAAATTCCGCAGTAATTTTTGTACTACAGTTCATATTGAATGTACTTTGAGTATTCTGATGCAGAAAATTAGACAGCATAAATTTTTATGCATTTTTATTTGCATTACATTGATATTTTATTTTGTTAAAAACCGATATTCATCATTGAAACTAAGTCTACCGACTGTATCAAATGATATAAAAGATTGGAATAATTATGAGATTCTTATAAAAGATATATATCGGAGAGGAATGGGTGAACAAGGAAAAGGAATAAAGCTGACGAATCCAGAAGAAATTGAAGAAAATAAAAAGTTGTGGAAATTATGGGGCTTTAGTACAATTGTTAGTGATAAAATATCAGTTAATCGTTCAATACCTGACTTTCGTCATAGAGATTGCCACGAAAAGAAATATTTAAAGAATTTACCCAAAGTCAGTATTGTAATAATTTTTGTTGATGAATATTTTAGTGTTTTTAAGAGAACATTGCACAGTTTATACAACAGAACTCCACACGAATTAATTGAGGAAGTGATTTTAGTCAATGATTGCAGTACGAAAGATTTTCTTTATGAGCCTTTGAATCAATATATTGCAAACAATTTTCCGAACATTAAGTTTGAAATCATTAACTTAGAAAAAAGGCATGGCTTAATGCAAGCAAGAATCATTGGAGCAAAAGCTGCAAAAAGTGAATTTTTATTCATAACAGAACCGCATTGTGAAATGACATACAATTGGCTTCCACCGCTTCTTGAACCATTAATTAATGATTTAAAAGTAGTGACCGTTCCGATAGTGGATAACGTTGAATATGATCAATTAAATTATTATGAAAATGATAGAGGAAATAAAGGGTCTCGTGGGGTATTTGACTGGGATCTAGGATATAATAAACTTAAACGTTTTCCCATTGAAGATAAAGATAAGGAACTTGATCCATTTTCGATACCAATAATGACTGGAGGAATTTACATGATTCGAAAATCATACTTTTTTGAAATTGGTCCTTACGATCCAAAACTTGTCATTTGGGGTGGTGAAAATATAGAAATGAGCCTTAAGATTCATTTATGTGGAGGAAAGTTGCTTGAAGTTCCATGCAGTCATATTGGACACTACTTTCGTGCATTTACAAAAGCAAGACATCACGAAAATGGAATGGACTTTGAGCATTTCAATAAAAAGCGGATTTTGGAAGTTTGGTTCGATGACTATAAAGAATTTGTTTATAAGCGGAAGAGAGAACTTTATGACAAAATTGATCCTGGTGACCTATCAGAAGCAAAAGAATTCAAGGAAAAACTCAAATGCAATCCTTTTAACTACTTCCTTACAGACATAGCACCTGATTTATTAAGGTCTTTTCCATTTTCACGAATTCCATTTGCTACAGGACAAATACAATTAATTGGCACTAAATATTGTCTAGAAACTAAAGATGAAAAAGATTCTGAAATCAAATTACAAAAATGTTCAATTTTGTCCAAGAAAGAACAAAGTTTTGAACTAAGTTGGTCTCGAGATATACGTCTGATTGGCACAAACATGTGCATAGATGCTAACAAACTTCATACATATCCATGTATTCAATTTGAGTAAAAATATAATTTGAGTTAAAATTTAAAACATTTTTTTATCTTTAAGGTCATGGACATGGAGGAAATCAATTCTTCAAATATGACATCAAAACAAAACAGATAATACATATGGTGCATCATCAATGCATAGAATCAGATCTTTTCAAAAAAGTTATAAAATTATCAAATTGTAATGAGGCATTAAAAGAACAAAAGTGGACATTTTCAGCATTTGTGAATGAAACTGCCCTACTAAATTGGAAAAAATTTGGTAGACTTTTAGAGGATGACGAGAATTATGAGTGAGTTTTAATGCTGTATATGTAGTTGCTCAGCTCAGTTTTCTTCGGTCATAAAAGATGTCCAAATTGTAAGTTTTAAGATGGTTAAAATGTTACACCTAAACAAAAATAAATTTTTGTAAGAGAATTTCGAGATTGACAATAATTTTTTCTCTCAAATACTTTTTATACTAGCTAAAAATAAAGGAATTGTGTAAAGGTCAATTGCTAAAATGAAAAATTTAAGTTTATTTCAACTATTTTTAACTTGTGATTTTTTATTAGCGTCTTCGCATTGATGACCCTTTAAAATCAATGTTAATGAATCGTCTGATATTTTATTTCCATTCGCCTCACTGTCTGAGTTAAAAAATCTCATTTGTATTATTTATTGTTTCTCATATCACTTATATCGCAAAATTCTCGAGTTCTTTTACTTTATACTGTAAATTATCTGTCCGTTTTATGTTCACATTTTATGTTCTTTGGCATATATTCGCGGTTCTTTGCGGGCTTTAAAATACATATTTCTCCCTCATGCCTCGACTCATGGGGACAATGAATAAGAAAACGCGATTATTCTCCGAAATTTCGTATAGAAAATTTTAAAATGTTGCAATACGGCTGTTAAATGGAGAGTCACAATTTATGGAAAAACACTGGAATTTTTGTGTGTTCTATATTATTTTGTGAAAATGCAATTTTTTTACTGTCTGGTGTTTGCAATTAAATGAGAATCAAAAATTCTTTGCTATGACATCAAATTATTTTCAACTGTAGAAATGAATACATTTTGTCATTTAATGGCTTAATTTTAATGCAATAATACTGTGTTTGTTTTAAATATTCTTTAAATCTTTTTAGGCACATTTAACTCACTTTAGTAACAAAAAAAAAATATCGTTCATTAGGTAAATTTGTTGAAATTTATTAAATAATATTAAAGTATAACAAAGATAGTCATAACAATATGTTAATTAAACCAGATGTGCAAAGAATAGTAAATAAATTTCTAGGTCAAACTCCTTGCAATAAAAAGTTGATTCAATGTATGCGTCATGACATAACCAACTAATTAAATAATTATTCAATATATGCAAATAAATGCAATTTTCAATTAAACATGCATTTGGGTAATTAACAAGTTGTAAAATGTTTATTTAAGAAATTGTTGACTATCATCCTGCGGGATTATCTTGAAATATGTTTGGATGTAGAGTTGTTTGTGCTTTAAGCAAGATTTAGTTACATTTCATCTTCCAATTTGAAACTGTTTTGTATAAATTGATAAAATGAATTTAAAAATAGACATAAAATACTGTATGTATAGGTATTTAGAATATGTATTCTTTCAAAAATTAATATTACAATTATTTATTTAATTTATTTCTTCTTAATGAATTGAACGTTTTTGCCGAAGAACGTGATGTAAAAAAACGGTTGTTTTGAATTTGAAAATTGTTGACCGATTTTTGCAAAACACAAAGTTAAAAATTTTTGTATACTAGGTAATTACTAAGTAAAATATAATTTTTCATGCTTCAATATTATTGATTTAACATTTTAAATTATTATTGTAATAAAATTAAATCATGACAGAATGAATTTTACTTAATAAACAAAAATTTTTAACTTTGTGTTTTGCAAAAATCGGTCAACAATTTTCAAATTCAAAACGATCGTTTTTTTATATCACGTTCTTCGGCAACAGCGTTCAATTCTTCTTTAAAAATATTTTTTCCCCAATGCAATTGCCAAAAATGATCATGTAATGCAGTAAGTTCATTAAGTTTTAAAATATTGTGCATAATAAATTTTAAAACTTCTTTCAAGTTCATTGCCTCAAAAAACGTATGTTTTATTCATATGATCACGACACAAATTAATTAAACAACACTCATCTGCGTAAGTTTTGTTTAATGCGACAATATTTTTTTTTTTGTCTTCAATTCTATACGGACTCCGTTTGACGTCACGATGTCTTATAAAATCTATTCATAATCGCGATTTAACGTAATTTGTTTCTTGAATACATTAAGCGTTTCATTAACTTGGCAATTGGAAATAAGTATTAATGGATATTTATTAACTCTGACTGTAGTATTGATGGAGAAGCTTCTTGAAATGACATTGCCATTTTTTAAGATTTTAAAGAAGCAAATTTAAAAAATTTTTTAGTTTGCGGAAATATCTGATACAATTAATAGCAGAGCTATGTTTAAGTAGAAATTTTGTTTTTTAGATATTTTGAAAATGTATATACTCAATTTGAATTTTTTGTAAATGCAATCCAAAAATATCTTTTATTGCTTATCTCGCAACTACTTCATTGCTTCAATTTTTAATCCACCAAACAGGTTTAACTTTTTTCAGCATCGACAATTTCATTTGTTCAGATAAATGCAGATTGAACATAATTTATTATGAAAAGCACACAGTACCTCACAATACATACCAACAAAATGTACAAAAACATTTGTTTAAAGTTGAGTCTGAAATATAAATTGGAGAGAGTCTCTCACTTATAAAATTTCTCTCAGAGATCGGAAAAATAGAAAGAAATTTCTGCAAAAATAAATTGCATGAATGAAAAGTCTCTACTTTAAAAACATCTCACGATTTTTAGCCCAAACATAGAAGCAACAGATAGCCACGTTGAACATTAAACAAATTGACATCAATTCAAATGAAAAATCTATATTATGTGTGAAAATTGATTTTAATCTAATTAACTGCGAACACGATTCATTCCAATGTCTTCCGACAGATAAATTTCTCAATTGTTATAAATGAAGACAAACTTTTTTTGTTTCTAGCGAACGAGTAGAAATGAGAAAATACATTCCGTCAACAATCTTCAAGGTCGATGTCATAAAAAGTTTTATGAATTGACTCGTGAAGCCATTTAGTCGCCCAATTCATTTATTAATAAAATTTTCAATTAATATGTGTGGTAAGAAATGGATTTTATTGATCAATATATTGTGGCTGATTTTCAATTATTTTAAATAATTCAGACGACAGAAAATTCTCGATGCATAATTAAACAAGTCTAGAAATGCCGTTGCATTTTACATATACATGTAAATAATAAAAAGAGAAATTTACGTACCTTCAAATGTATTAAATCATTTTTCATAAACTAGTTTAGGGTATAAATGGAGTGAATATTTCAGTTTGATTTGTTGGCTGACTGTTCGAGGGAATGATCTTTTAGAAATATAAGCATTAAAGAATTGTTGAGGTACGTAATTTTTTTTAGATTGTATAATCTAGATGTGAAATTTTCGATTAATTTTGATTCAAGAGTAATACATAACACTAGATCGAATGATATTATCGGATATTATCAATAAGGGTATGAGTTAAAAAATCTTTCAGTGAACTTAGGAATTTCGCAAATCGAATAATGCAAAAGTTTACTAAGTATTATTTAAAACTTCTCACAATTAGAAGCAAGATCTCAATCAAAATTAACAGCTTAACCTGCGCATTCGGCACCTTCTACATGAAAGTCGAAGTAACTATTTTATCTTTGTGTAGGTAAGTTAATTGAAAGACGAGCCCTCGAGCAAAGCGATTGGACGTGAATATCGTATGATCGTTTTGCTCACTTGTTTTTTTTTTCTCTTCTTCCTTGCTGTTTCACGCTATTATTTCAAATGAAATAAACTTGAATAACATAAAAGAAAATAAATAAAAATTTAAGTTTTTGTTCGCTTTGTTGCTTTTTTCGACAAGTCATGCAAACATCGCGAAATCTAAAACCATACCAAATGATTGCAAATTTAAAACATCGTACGATGTCAGCTGTTGCTAAGAGTTTAATTGATGCTATATGAGTCTATTAAGATCAATTAACATTTCACTTATGTAATTAAAAAGTTCAAAAACAAAACTATTGTTGAATTAAAATTCATGTAGATTTATTTTATTAATAAATTTCGGAAATTGTTGAACAACTGGTTAATGGAATGATTTAGTACAAAGCTTGTTAAAAATAAAATGCAATGATCAATGAATGAAAATTCTAAGTTATAAGCTATCTTTTTAATGCTCAAAAATAAATTGAGAAATTATGGATTTTCAAACGCTGAAAATTGAGCAATTCGTATGAAAATAATGTCTTTTTCATAAATTAATTTCAATCATTTTTGATGTAGCAGTTTGATGTTATTGTATTTTTTCCGGTAAAAATTTTAACATCTTCATTTCATTCAATAATTTTTTTAGAGCTTGCAATTCAGAATTCAATAATAAAATTAATCTTCCTATTTCTACGATTAAAATGTTCATTTTGCTTAGAATATTATTTTATGCTTACGCGTCTCATCAGGTGACTGCTTACGGAAGTAAAATCCCTGGGTTATTTCTTAAAATTCCCTGGGAAATTCTTATTCGTTATCTAATCTTTAATGTATTAATTTGATCTTTTTGAAACAAATAAATTTAAAAAAAAGCAGAAATCCATTTCAAGTTTTAAAAACAATTTTTTTCGTCATGCTACGTTTATGGAATTTCCACTAAATTCTATCCACTTTTTTTTTTTGAAATTTCGAATATATTGAAATTTTTATTTTATCTCTTCTTTTTTGATTTTGTACAATTTCATATTTAACCATATTTAAAAGAAGCTGACATAAAATTATTAAACTTTTCCTTTATTAATGAAGATTCTCATGTATTTCTTATTTATTAAAGAAATGTACTTTTTCTTCCTTTGAGTACCTGAATATATCCGGGTCAAAATGTCAAATCGGTTAATATTGTAAACAGTTTTAAAAGTCATTGAATTAAACAGAAAGGATCTCAGAAGAAGACAAATAATCAAATAAATAGTATTTTTAACATTCACAAGTCAATATAGTACTTAAAGTCGTTTCTTTGCGCAGAATATTATACTATAGGACGTAATTGCTGACTTGTTGATGTAGGCATTTATAAAAACAAAGAGTTCATAATTAGCAGATTAATAACCAAATTTTTGGAAATAATTATCATCAAAGAATCAATAGAGATAATTGATATTAAAGTAATCTACAAAGAATTATTGCAGATTTTAATTAGAATGTTTATTTAAAAGATTTAAATTGAATTTTACTTAATTTAAAGCTGAAAAGAATTAAAGAAATTTTTTAAATTTTTAAATCCATACACACTTCGTTCTTCCCCAATTGAGTCTTAAAACTCTGACAACATCCCACTTAATCAATTATTATTTGCAATTCAAAGCAATAATACGGAAATAATAGTACATTTTATCTGCCATAATGCTTGATTTAAAAGGTCTTGAAATTAAAACTTTTGGAAAGGAAGTGCAGTAAATAAAGAACGAATAAAAAGTGGTCTTGAAATATACACACTAAAAGACTTATTTTGATAGTAAATGTGAAAAATTGCTTGTCATTATTATCACTTCTTGTGAGTAAAATTTATTTATAAACTTTTCGTAATTTCATCAGATCATCATTTCAGCATAGTCAAATAGAGTTTTTGCGTTTTCTGATCTACAATAAATATTCCAAAACAAATATAAGGAAATTTCCATCACAATACTAAATATAACGTAAGTGAATTTTTTTACCTTGAAAAGCAAGTAGTATGCAAATAGATTATCATTCATTAATAATCGAAAGTTTCATTCATTGAAATATTGAGTCAATGGGATTTATGGTACGATAAGGTGCTGCGAATTCGTTTATACGAGGTAAATTTTTTTACATTTTTGCTTAGGTAGATACTTTTTTTAAAAATAAGTTTTTGCGAGTGAATTACTACTAAAAGGGGCTATATTAATATATACAAAAGAAATTTTTTGCTATACGTTGTTAGTCAGATTAAGCACAAAATATGAAAATTACAACAACAACGTTCGGAATTCGTTTATCCGAATTGGATAAATTGTAAAATTTTGATTAATCTAGTTAACTTAGATAATGTTTTTAGATCGTATTATGTAACATAAAGTAAAATGATGCAAAAACACTAATAATATTAAAATTAACATGCGTGAGTATGTTGAAAATTAATTTTCAAAATGACAACGATGACAAAAAATATATTTAATTATTTCTTCTTCAATAATCATATTTCTTTTCTTTTTTAAGCTGAATCTTACTCAATTTTGAACGAGCTTTCAAATAATATATACTTTCTTTACGATTAAATAACTTTAAGGTGAAAAATTTGCAAAAAACTTTCGTCGCTACTCAAAATTTTACAATTTTTTTCCCTTTAATCGTGAAATTTTTATTAAATATCAGCAATTTTCAATCAAATTCGGTAAATACATTAAGTTTTTTGATTGATTTACATAATCCAATAAGTTATTTGAAGATTTAATGAGGGAAAAGAGAAAATTTTCACAAAAAGTTCTATTTTTGAGGAAAATTTTTATAGGAAAAATGTATGAATTAGTAAAAATAAGTTTTAAGTCGAACTATCTATTCAATATGATATTAATGATAACAAATATTAAAAACAAATAAGTTCGAAGTAGTTTTAATGAAAATATCTTCAAAATTAAAGATTTTTTTAAAAAATTAATATTTTATCTGACTAACAACGTATAGCAAAAAATTTCTTTTGTATATATTAATATAGCCCCTTTTAGTAGTAATTCACTCGCAAAAACTTATTTTTAAAAAAAGTATCTACCTAAGCAAAAATGTAAAAAATTTACCTCGTATAAACGAATTCGCAGCACCTTATTTAACGTAATAAATGGCAGTAAATAACATAAAATAAAAAAAAAAATAAAAAAAAAATTTCGAAGTTATCGACTGCAAAAGGAATTTTTGTTTCTCAAGTTTAATTTAAGTAATTTAAGATATTCAAGGTTAAAAGATAAAAGAATGTGGGACACATTTACAGGATTTTTATTCGCTTACTCATTTTCTTTGGTTAATATGCAAATGCAGCACTTAAAATTTAAATTGTGTATCTTTGAAACTATACAAACCTTCTTTTATTTTAAAATCTAGATTAACATGCATTAAAATTTTCATAAAATTTATAATAACTACTCTCGTAACTCATTTGAAAAAAATGCAATATTTTTGCATCAAAAAAATTTACATGTAAACAAAAACATCAATTAACGTCATTTTTGTCTCATAATGATACATCAGCACTTGTAGCTTGCTCATATTTTATTTACTTTTGCGTATATGCCGTGTCATACAAATTTTCTATCTATACATTCACAGTATTGAGGTAACAGCACATACACGTGCTTATCGAACCACATGGCTGAGAATAAAATACAATAAATTTCTACGTCACCCTGCCTCTCAATTTTTTTCTCTCTTCTACTCTGCCTTACACATTGAAAAGGAAATTGAGAGTTAAAAAAATATATTTTTTAATGCAACATACATAGTAGCAGCTGAGAAAAGCACAAAACATTATAATTTCAAAGTCAGACAATGATTTCGGTTTAGTCGTTCAGAAAACTTCGTACAAGCTTCATCGCTTTTAGAATAGCGAAATACAGTTTTAAAAATAATTATTCGAGTTCAAGAAAAAAAAATTGTCAATTAAAAAAATAGGCATAAAAAATCCAAGCATTTGCATTCAACAAAGCCAATAAAGTGTCACAAAAAAATAGAATTTGAAGAAAGTGAAGCAAGAAGTTTTCTGATTTATTTATCACATTTGATTAAGATAGAAATTTATTGAAAAACGATTTTAATTAAATTTCAGTCAATTTGTCAATTTGCAAAAAAAAAGAAAAAAAAATCGAGAACGTTAAAAGAGCAATAAACGAGGTTGTGTTCAATTATAATTAGACAAAATCATTTGATATCAAGGAAAAGAGTTTAATTCAATTAAGTTTTGTTAAATAAATTTGTGTGCATAAAGACATACGACAAGAAAGTTCATCATGTCAAACAACTTGCTACTTATGTTCAACAAGCTCTCATTCCTGCTTACAATCTTAATTACAGGTAAGATGTTATTACATATTTGCATAGATGCATTCTTAATAAATGTATTGTGGAAGCAATACCTCTTGCCATTCTATATGGAGGGAAGTTAAACGTGGTAAAAAAAATTGTAAAGAAAAATATTCGATTTAATTTTTTTTTTGTAATTTAAAATGTCTTTTAAAAATTAAATTAAAACATAGCTAGTTCAAAATTAATATTCATTTTTCTAAAAAAAAAATAAAAATTAAAAAAAAAAATCAATTTGAAAAAATTAAAACTTGAAATAAGTTGCATACATCTTGATTTATTTAAGAAAATTGAACGGGTTAAAAAATAATTTTTCTATACTAAAATAACATTGCTTACCAATCAAATGTAGCTGGTTGTCTAAGTTGATACCTTTATTTCATTAGTAAAATCAAATTAAAACCCATTGTTTATGCAGCAAAAAAAAAAAAAAATCTAGTTAGCTTCGTTCGTTAAATGAATGTTGTTTATAACTATATAGCCAAACAACATCATATATACAAAATTTTTATAATGTAAAAGAAAGATCTCGTAAATTTTTAAAAATATCATTAATTTTCCACTTTGTGAAAAAGAGCAGAAAAAAAACTTGTGTGCAGAATCCCACTTTAACCCCTTTTCAAGAGAAGACGAGACGTGATACCCGCTTCGTTTGTTGACAACTGCTACTTTTCCCTTCCATTTAACGAGTACATTAATTTTTAATTATTTACGTTCTGTCCACGAATTACTTCTCTTTTTTTGTAGTTTATGCAAGATACTGAGATTCACTTGAGATTCAAATAATTTTAAATGTAAGCGAAAATAAAAATGGAAAACTGTCGCTTATCTATTGTAATTATAATCTATGCATATATTATCCTGACGAGGGCGGAATTATTTCATTTCAAGAGTTGGGTTTGATTTAAATTATCTTAATGAAAGATTGCTGAGGTTTTTCCACCTTTGTGGGATGCTGTAAACTATACTGATGTAATTTGTATTGATAGACAAGTGGTTTTGGTTTTTAAAGCAGTAAATAATTCAATTTTAAAAAGCTTTCTTAAAGCCTAAATTATTTGTTGTACCTTAATAGAATTTGACAAAAAAATCATTTCAAAAATCACATGTTCATCAACAAAAGTTTTATCAAATCCTTTCTATTAACCTAACAATCTATCAGAACTCATAATAAACACAATACAAAGCTTTGAATTCAATTCAAATTTATAATTCAATAAGAGGATGTTCACCTTAGTTGATTGTGACAACTTGAAATTACATCTACAAATTGGGTCTAAATATTAAAAATAAAAAATATCCAATAAAGCAGAAGAAAAGCCTTCAGAAAGGTAGGAAACTTTAAATAATTCAACCTCATTGCATTATGAACAACTTTTAGTAACAAAAAGGAGAGAATGTCCTCAGCAAGAAAAGGATAAAAAGAAACTTCAATTGCTAATTGTGTTTGCACAAAGATCTTCACTAAGCAACCCTTTTTTTCCTGAGATCCGAAATATTGACACGACAGAATCACACAAGAGAAAAAATGAAGAGAAAATGCTTGTTGACATCTTTTTACCTCATGACAAAATCCGTGAAAAATATATAGAATAACATTTTAGCGTGATGTCGCTTGCGGGAACATTCTAACGTTTGCCATCGCGGATAAAGTAAATATAAAAGAAATTTTTCTGAAATGTAGAGAGAGATGAAAACTTTTTTGATGATACTTAAAGTCTATTTCGTATATGTCGTCTATTTGAATTCTTGATTCTGCCTTACAGCCACGTATTCGCGAGATCTGTATGAAAAATCTTTATTTTATTTTATACACATGTTTTTATTTTGTTAAAAGGGTATCTTCAACTGGCAATGAGTAGATCATGATGCAAGATCAAATGTTTTTAGAAGCGCATAATATATTGGAATATTTATTTCTGTAGTATTGATTTTTAAAAGCTATTATATACAAGTATTTTAACTTTGATGTAGTTACATAAAGAATTTATACTTATCAGTGTGTAGTCAAATCGGGTCAAAACATATGTACCGTTCTGTCAGTTTGCTTTTAAATATTGACGCCAAAAAAGTCAACTTCCCACGAATGAAAATGATGTTGAATGATTGATTTGTAAACAAATTAGGAAAGCATTTTCGCTCTTATCAAAATCTCTCTTCGAATAAAGCAACGAAGGAAGAGCTTTCTGCTTCATTGTTCTATAATCTGTCGCGTGAATTTTCAACAATAAACATAAATAAAATTTAAATTTGTATGTAGAAAGAGGTGAAATAGCTGCTGTTAAAAATGATTGAGCAAATATTCCATTAGATACTCATCATCTTATCACGGCATGTCATACATATGCTCTTGCCAGAAATGAGATAGATAGAATTTTGAGATCAACATCTATTTTCTCCGACAAAAATATTAAGATTGTTCATATGTGAGTGAAACTGAAAAACTTTCTCATCTGTCACTTGAGGTTAAAAGCGAGCATGAAGAATGGAAAAGTTTTTTTTTGCCTTAATTTTCATCATTTTCTTCGACAAACTTAAAAATTTTCCTTTTGCTGATGACACAATAAAGGAAAAATCTCTTGTTAAATGACAGCGAAAAGGTTTTCTTGTTTTGCTGAAAAGTTTCGTCTCATCTTGTACTTGTTAGATTCTCTAATTAATTAAATATCAAAAATTAATTGATTTGCTTGCAGCTAAGATATTTTCAGTCTTTGATTTTGCATTTCAATAATATTATTTTAATTTAATTGTATACAATATTGAACTTAATAATTCAATAATTAATTCAAAGAAATTTGTACTGACAACATTATTCTAGATTTATTGTCGATAACGTGTGGATTTTAGATACCATTCATGTGAACATGAAGAATAATTAAATAGATTTGATGCAAATGAAAATAGATTCATTTGCGGGTTAATAGACATGTCGTAGAAGTTGAATTTTGTTTTTATAAAGTATTGATTTTTTGTCAATTTCTGATATTTCTTGTTATGGAAAGAATATTTTCAAATTTTGCTTTAAACATTTGAAGTCATAATAGATTTGACCAATTAACCTGACAATCGAAATTCAAACTAATTTTAGCATTGAAAATATGATTGACAATTGACACGATTGATATTCAATGCCAAGAAAGCACTGATAAAACTACTCAATTAGACAAATTCACTAAAATTTTGGATTGATAATTTACGAAATGTATATTTTTGGAATGAGTTGAAAAATATTTAAATGAATTTAAAAGCTTATATAATTATATTATCTTATTTAAAATTTGACAAGGATAATTTTTGAATATTAATTAATTATTGGTATTAAAATTATTTCAAATGACGTCAAAGAAACTTCGTAAGCAACAAAAAAAAGTTTCATGAAATACTCCTTACAAATTTTTCGAGCTATTGTCTTCTGAGTTAAGATTTTATTTTATTGTTGTAAACTTTAAGGTGACCTATGTGCATTTAAAAAAAAATCTTTCATTTTTTTTTTGAAAAGTTTGGCATCATACTTTTGTTAAAGAAAGTTTCAAACTTACATTTAATTTAATTTAAAATGAAGTTTGCTATGAATTGATTTTCTTAAATAACTCACATTGATTAAACCAATTTTTGTAATACCTACATGAATTAAATTCATTCTAGTTTGACTAAGGAGATTTGAATAACAATGAATGTTGTGGGTTTAATAAAGAATTAAAGAGCAAATATTGAATATTTATGAGGTAACCTAAAAATAGAACTAATTAGATAGAAGTGCAGTTCATCAATATAGAATTTAAACAAATAAATTGCTTCTGAGAATTAAATTGTGTGTTTATTCAATATATTCATTAGTTAATGCCGTTTTTAATATAAATAATAATAACTAATAAAAGAAGATTAGGATTACACGGATATAATCAGCGAAAATGATGATGAATGCTAATATACGAGATTGACAAATTGCATAAATACAGCATAAAAATCTCAATCCTTCTTGATTAAGTTTATGTCTGCTTTATTTTCTATACAACATTTTTCCATTTTCATCATTTAGAATATTTAACATTACAAAGTTTTTCAATTTTTATTATTGATTCAGAACAGCCATAAAAGCTTGTTGAATCCTTTTTTGAAAAGATTAATTTTTAAAAACTAAAAATATCGACATAATCTTGTCATCAATCAATTTGAATTTTTCTTTTATAGAAAATCAAATCACCTAAAAATAATCAATTTATTCACTAGATAAGAGTTCTTCTAGCCAAAATTTTGTTTTCTAAGAATAAGCGAGTGAATCGTTTATTTCTTGTTCAATCAAATTATTTCATCACTTACAATTAAAAGTTATGAGTTCTTAATAACTTTAAAAATGTTTTGAAAACATTTGTAGCATTTCTGATGAATTGTTTGTAAATAAATGATGAGTAATTCTTGAAATATTAGTAGTATTTCAAGGAAGATTTTTAATGCTTCTGAAATTTAAAATTCTCAAAAATTATTATAGAAATTACTTATTTGAGTACAGCGAATTTGATATTTGATATTTGATATAACAATTCAAAGTAAAATCCACAGGGATTTGATATTTGTAGCAAAAGTGATACTATGTTTTAATATAAAAGAATTTAAAATATAAAGCACACAAATCATAATCCAAACGCGTCTGCCAACAATATTGTCACATATATTTCGATATCAATCGATTTAAACATTTTTATGCCAAGAAAACCTCAAATCACATATGTCATTGCCAATTCATCATTTTATGCTTTTTATTTCCTGATGCTGATTCTAAAAATACGTTATTTTATTTTTATTTTTGTGAAAGTAGATATCATTGCACGCTCAAAAAATTTTGAAGTCACAAAAATAAAAATTGAGAGAAAAAATTATATCACACGATGTTGCAAAATTTACAGTAAAAAAATAAAATAAAATAGCTAAGCAGGTAGTTGTGAATGAGAGGATAGTAAATAGTAGATAAATGAATATTCATAACGAAAAAATGAGCGACTACTCAATTATCAATGAATTTTTTTTTTTCTTTCTCTATTTGAACATGTGTCTATGATGTCACTAGAGTATGGTGTGATTTTGAATGAATCATTGCGAAAATGAATATATAGCTCTTGGAATTTTTCGTCAAAATGTCACGCCACCACAATATCATCGTATCGTATGCTTTTCGTGTCATTGAAATTTATAATTAATGTGCTATCGCCACTATTGTTGATAATGTAAAGTTTTGCAATAATTGTTATCGAATGTATGTGAAATTTAACTTGATTAGAAAAGCTTTTTGTGAATGTATAGAACAATATTTTTATTGATTTACCGCTTGCAAAAAAATTCTTATTTGTTGAATTTAATTCAATAACTTTTCATCTTCAATTAACTGAGGAAATCGTAGATCTTTAACCTCTAAATCACAATTTCAAATTGCAAACATCCAATCGTAAAATCGCTACTCATCATGATCATTACAAAAATATTTCTTGTTGCTAATATACATTTTTAAAAGAAGATACATAAATTATTGTTTAATTGACGCAATTGAAATAAAAAAACGAAAAAAAAACTGGTTTCTTCTGGGTTAAAATGAATATCGTATGATCAAATGTCTGGCCCAATGAGAAACGTGGGCTCGTCTCACTCACACAAGCAATTGCATTTTAAACTATAATTGAGATCAGTCTTACTCTCTTTTAGAAAATTTTACGATAAATTTTTTTATAAAAAAATCTTTTGTTTGCTACAAAATTTCTTTTCAAAAAGGGATAGGGAGGTAAAGGAAAGGAATCAAATCTTCTCTGCTTTGTCTGCCTTCTGACCCTAATTTTTAACAGTCATTCATTTCATCTCATTGAAGATATTTCTTCTTAGGAAATGACGCATAGAGCTGTATGTGTTAATTGTGACTATGTGACTGAATACAAAATTTTGGTATCCATACTAACCTTCATGACGTGAGAAAATAAATAAATGATTTTTATATTAGCACATGCCACGAGTTTAAATGATAGATAAAGTGTTTCAAGGTGCTTTAAGATAAATATGATCAAAAATTTTCGTAATTATTTTTCATAATATCAAATTTTTCAAGATCATTCAGCTTTGAATTATACTTATAATAAAAAAAAAAAAATAAATGAAATTTTTAAAAATTTATTAAAATTTTTACACGATGCAACAAAAATTTCTCATCTCAAATCTCTAGCATAAAATTGTCCAATTCTACTTCCTATTCCAATTTACTCATTCTATGTGGTTAAGAGAAAATGAGAATAAGCATAAATGTACATTTTCACATGACATCACCTGGTTAAAAAAAATGAAAATTAATTTCACACGTTTGACAAAATATACTTACTAGATTTTTTTTGTGTCTGTGAAATTTTTTCTCACTTCCTCTCCACTAAAATTAATATTTTTTTGTGTGTTTTCAAAAGATTTCCCTTGCGAAAAATTTATCTCTTATTCAGTATCACATTCTGAGCTCCTTTTTTAGTTTGCGCAAAAAATTTATGAATATTTTAAAAAGCTGAATGAATGGTCAAGATGAGAGCGGAAAATTTTATTTAAAAAGTTTTTTTTGTCTACCTGAGAAATATTTCATGATACTTTTCCTCCTATTGTCAAGCTAGATAGTGTGCCATTAAAAATTACTACTACTACTTTATTTCCTTAGAGAATAATTTAAAGTAAAGCGACATTTTTTTCTAGGACAAATTTATTTAAAACAATAGAAAAAATGTTTTTGCGAGTAATTGAGTCGTATGCGCTTTTCTGTGGTTTGTAATGTTTAAAATAAAATTATAATTCATTATAATTATAATTCTTCAAGAAGAAAAGAGATAAGCAATTTCACGTAAAATTAAAGTTTTGAATTAAAGCTTTAAAATTTTATCATGTCAAGTATCTGAGTTAAAAATTCAAAAAATTGTTATAAACTGCAATTAAATGCTTATATTAAATTTTAAACATTATTTCAATTTTAAAAAATCAATACGAAGAGAAAAAAAAAATTATGAATAAACTTATTAAACTTTTAAAATAAAGTTGAAGAATGTATACAAATGTTAATTATAAAACCAGATGCACATCTCAGTAAATAATCATCACAATTGTTATAATAAAATAGATTAAAAAACAGTTTCTCAGGTTGAGACTTGGATGCAATCCAAATAGATCAATTAGAAATCGATTAGTCAAAAAAGTTTAGAATTTTCCTTGAACTATGTCAATAAAATATTTCGGAATGTAAGGAAAGGTATAGAGAACTTAAAATTTAATTTTTAAAATTGTTAAATAAATACCTCCTATCATTATTATTTTGGTTTTAAAATGCATAATCTGAAATAATGAACAGAAAACAAATTAAAAAACTTTAACGTATTTAAAAACTGAAAATAAAATAAAAATAGATTAAAAAGTGAAAAACATTTGGCAACTGAATAGTAGAGAAAAACAAATCAAATTCATCTGAGAATTTTTCCATAAGCTCACCATGACTTTTTTTCTTCTGAAATATTTTTAATTAAAATCCATTTGGTCAAAAAAAGTCCCAAAAGCAATTTTAGTTATGCACATTTGATTGCATTACAAATTCACTATTGGAAATTCCAAATTTGCTTTTCTGGATTAAGAAAATGGGAATAGCTATTACCACGTTATTAAATGTAAAATGTCGAATGAAAATGGCAGAATATTCATATGTGAACTGAAAATCCATTGAACATGCAGAGAATTGCATCAAATATTTAAATTTTTTTTATATCTTTCTCTTTACAGTATCAATTGCAAGAGCACAAACAGAAGAATGTGGTCATGAGGAACTAAATAAATGTTCATTGCAAGTTAACCGCGCAGCAGAATTGAACTTTGCACCAAAACGAGAGGAATTAGCCGAACTCTGTCCTGATTTGGAGAATGGGTTAAGGTGCATTCGAAGCTACACGAGACGATGTATGTCATTGCAGAAAAGGCAACAGTTTATGAAATTGTATAAAGGAACAGAACAGATTATCCGCGATTTATGTATTGAGGGTGAATTTCAAAATGAATTTTTAAAGCACTCACCTTGTTTACAAACCGTTCGTTCACAACATGAGAAATGTGCAGTAAAGTATCAGGAGACAATGGCATCAGTTAATATGCCCAAAGCAAATCATACGCATACGCACCATGAGCATCACCATCACAATACAAACGATGATGTTAAAAAAGTTTGCTGGTAAGTTAGCAGCAATATTTTTCAAATTTAAATCTATTGCAGGATCAGTGGATTGAACTGAGAAATAGATCCATAGTTAATGAATATTTTTTAGAATATTCACGATTCCAAAGACTTATTTCAATCTAGTCATCTATTCCAACAAAAAAGTCATAAAGATCTAACGTATTGAATTATTTATCATTACAGTTCATTCAGAGAGTATTTAGACTGTTCAGAGCATGTAACACGTCGTACATGTGGTCATGAGACCGGAACATTTATTCGAGGCTTTTTGAAGAAAATGTCCAATACTCTGGAGAAAGATTACTGTGAGGAATACTACAAAGAAGGAGTCAATCAATGTCCAAATATCTTCTCATCGGCTGTATCCATAGTGAGCATATCAAATGTGGTAAAATCTCTTCTGTTACCTTTACTCATTGTTTATGTCAATATGAGATAAAGTGGAGGTATTTGTAGTAAAAGCCACATATTTTTAACTCTTCGCACTCATTTATCTGTTTTATACATAAACACATACCTTAGGAAAAATGAATGAATAGTATTTTAAATTGTTAAATCCATGGCAATATTTATATTTCTCCTTTTTCCATCTACATGATGATATAATCTTATTGTTTGTTAGCTATCTCAAATTTTACATTCAGGTTACTGTTTGAAAACTAAATCTATGCCAAATACAATAGATTGATTCAATGTCATTTTCTGAACATTGCGTGTGCTACTCAATTAGTTGAAATTTATCACCTATAAAAGGCTTGTTCAATATTCATGTTTCTCAGACATTTGAATTGACAAGATATTTTTTTTTATTTTATTATTTTTTCTCTTTTATCAATTCCTAACTATTCATGACAAATTGAATTATATAAAATTAGTTACTTCAGTAGTGAAATTTTAAATTATTTTGTCATTGTTTAATATAAATGTGCACTATTGCATATTCAAGATAATTCTTAGAATTTGGAATAACTAATTATTGCATGTAAGGTGTCGTTTACATATTACGCAACACAAATTACTTTCTATATTCCTTTTCCCGTTTTGCATAACAAAAATTGTATAAAAGAAAAATTTAATTTATATGAAGTGTTTCAAATTTCATATTCCAGCACTCTGATCGTGTTTCGTAATATACAAACGATATCTTAAATAATTGAAAAAATAACCTTTTTCATTTTTTGAAGAAAGTCCTAAAGAAATCTCACTTAAGTTTAAATATGTTTGTATGTTCCTGTATTGATGAAGCTAACTAAAGCTTAATTTAAATAATTTCTTTTGGTGTAGTATGAAAAATAACAATGAACTAAAAAATCTGGAAAATTGTTGTTTTTACGAATTAGGTATTTAAAATATTTCATTTGCAAAAGTCATAAAATTTTTTTCTCAGTTAAATTTTAAGTTTAATTAAATTAGCTTAAATATTCCAGTGCTTTGTACCAGCAGGAAAGCATACAGGCTTATATACCTGTGAATGTTTGAATTAGAGTTACTCTGAATTATTCAGAATTATTCTCAAAGCTAGAATTTTTTTTTAAAACTTTTAATTCAATTTTGTCAACTGCTGGAATTTTAGAATAATTTAAAACCTTCGAATAAAAAGTATAATAAATAGAAGTATTAATCGATTATAAAGCTAAGAAAAATTATTGATTTTTCTGTAAATAGTCCAAGATTCGATTAATAATATTAAAAAATTATTTAAGACCGCAAAATATTTATTATAATTAAAATAAAAGTTTTAATTCAAATGTATTAAAAAACATTTTGTGGAAATTATATAAACCATTCTTTATAATCATATGGAAGAAATTTGAGATTTGTATCATGAATCATTATATAATGAAAAAAAAGATTAGGAAATTTTATGATGTAATTGCAGGATTTACCTGTATGAAAATATGTATCTTTGTTAGAAGCCTTTATTGAAGAAATGTATATTGTAGAGCAACAAATTTAGTAGAGCCAATTATATTATATAATCTTTCAATTAATAGTAGACTGCTCAGAATCTTTTTGAGAACACCTCTGATAAAATTTAAAGTAAGCTTAAAATCGGGACATAATATTTATAGATTAAGATTAAATTTAAAAATATGTTGAGACTAATTTAGCAGATTTATAGTTTTTGAGTAGAAAAAAAAATTAAAAAAAAATTTAAATCTTATTTTGAGTCTAAAATAATGAAATATTTAGAAATTTCAATTTATATTTTTTGATTTTAAAAAATCAAAGGTTCTGAAACAAACGCCTTTGTCAAAAATATCCTTAAATTCATATGAATGTACATCTCACAATAGAATTTTACAGAGAATGTAAAATATCTTTAAAATAAGTTCTTACACAAAATATAAGAATTCCATCCAATAATTAACTATCTATCTTATTAAAAAATGATTGTAATATTATTTTGTATACTGAACATCTGTGATATTAAAAAATTAGGTCTTTAAGATTAATAATGTATAGAAATACAATAAAATAAAAATATAATTGAGTAATTGAGTAATTTCCAGACTTTTTTCTTTATTATTTCAGAAGAGATCAGGAATTCAGTGTTTGCATATTTTCTTTTTCTTTAGAAACTATTTTACAAATTTCAATAACATTTAGCTGAAATTTCCAGCATGACAACCGAAATAATTTTGTTTCGGTTGTCGCTTCAAATATTTATGTTTTAATCTCAATTTTTGAAAATGCTTAATGTTTCCGTATGTACGAAATTTATCTCGTTTCTTCTTAAATTCAAAAATGTTCAAAAAATAAATGATTTGCTGTAAAAACTATTTAATCAACCATAACTGGTTTTTATGAACTTTTGAATGCCAAAGAAAACTGCATGAGATCAACGAGCTGTAAATAAAATTGGATTTTTTGATGATATCCGATGCGATATAAATGAGAATTAAGAAAAATTTTAAAAAATCTTTAAAATTCTTTTTCAGAATTTTTAAAGGAATTGGCACGAAAAACATTCACTTAGAATATTATTTTTTTATGAGACCACATAATTTTTTAAAGTCATCAATTAATAACATAGAAATTTGCATATTTTGTTATAATTTTGAAAGAGAGGTTTTGAAGTATGAAAACAGATGAAAAGTCTTTTATCTTTTTTACTAAAGCATCAAAAATGTAATGTAGCATAAAACGTGAAAATTATTGATTCACTAAAACAAATTTTCATTGACCGTGAAAATATATTTTTTTATCATATTCTTTTGTTTTTCCCTATTTTGTGTTCATTCAGAATTTCTCGATGATTCTATGGTTTTTCAATTAAGATCCTATATTTTCATTAATCAATAATATTAATTGATTGCTTACAAATGGATTTAGTGAATGAATTAAAATTAAGGAATAACTGATTTACACTAGATTCCAAAACATAAATTCACCATTTGTAAAATTGAGTGATTTTTATTGAAGAAAATAAAAGTCACCATAAGTAAGATTTTCAACAATATCTCCAAACTACCTTACCAGCACACCCTTAAACGATTCAATGGAATAACAAAGCCCATGACAATGAATTTAAAAATAATGAAAAAGAGTAACGTTTCTAAGGGTAACATGCACATATAGATACAAATTTGAAAAGTGAAAAGGGGTTTGATCAATGAAAAAGTCAAGAAGTTTCTGTCAGTCCAAAGAGAGATGTTGACGAAGAAGGAAAAGTTGCTAATTTATCCATATCAAATAAAACGTTTTTATCAGCATCGTAAGAATGTAAAAAGTGCGGGACCGGCTATAGACTTTTATCCACCGACAGAATTTCCCCACATCACGATGAAATTGAAAAAGCTTCAAAAAGAATCGGAGAGACAAGAAAAAGTCAACAAGGATAACATTCGATTACTTCAGAGACTCGGCTCGATAATGACGACTAAAAGATTGAAGAATTTTTGGGACAAGCCACGTCCCAGCTTCCTAAATCGTGAGATAATACCTCATTTGAATTTCAGATCAACTGCATCATCCGACCGTAGAGAAAGTGATGATGATGATGATTCAACGGATTCACCGAGGATAATAAGAAAAAGCAAGTGTGCCATTTGTAGCGGAAAATTCCGTAGAACAAATAAAGTCATTCCAGAAGAGCGCGTTCCATGGAAACCAATGTCTCCGACTAAAAATATGAAGCTATTGCGAGAAGCTGATATCAAGCCACATAAATGCTGCAAATTTTGCTGTTGAGAGATATTTTTTAAGAATTTCTTGAGCACTCGATGTGTGTCTGTGTGAGTTTATGTTGTGCTGCGTGGGTCAATGAATTTTTGGCACTTTATTTTATTATTAATTTTCATTCACACACGAGTCTTCTTTGTATGCACGTGCTTTAAGAATTTTTTTTCAATAAATGTGATTTTTGAAACAAAAATTGCGTGTTTGTAAAGAAATTTTCAATAACAGTTTTATTGCAAGTAACTTAGCAACAATACGTTTTTAAAGCTTCGTTTTACTATATAAGAATTTTTATAGCCAATGCTGTTGCATGGAACATGGAGGTGTTATAAATCAAAATTTAAAAAAATTACATGAAATCGGACATTACAATTGATTTAATCTCCTGTATGACTTTTGTTATACGGATAATTGTCTTCATATTTTGTGGCGCGTTTTCTTTTACTTATTCGTTTCATTGGTTTATGAATTTATGTAGTGGTTAGTAAAAGAGGCCGTTTATTTATGACATCCATCAAAACCATGGGTTTTTAGACTCCTCTCTTTCATTAAAGAAAATCCTAATAGTTAAAACTGTACCACAGCCCCCCACCCCCTAAAAATTAGGCATCATAATTGTCTACCACAAAGCAAAATATTTTTATTCGAATATTTTTTGTATGATCATTACAACATAAAAATGCATAAAACGGATTTCACACAACAAAAGCTATTATGTAAAATGCTTCAATTTTCGATAAGTTAAACGAGAGAGCCCTTGAAGCATCTTTACTTGGTTAAAACCATTGATACATTTCATTTAGTAACAAAATAACACAGTATTTGTTATTACTGTTACGACTGTATTTAAATTTATTTTCGAAGCAATTTAGGTATAATAAAGCGCAAAGCTAAGTATTTTTATGACACTGATTAGCTTTATTGAAAATCCCATAGTGATTACATATAAAGTAATTGACAAGGATTGAGTCATGCAATAACAGAATGAGAGCCAAACGAAAAAAGAGAATTTTCGGCATCATGCAACAGGATATACGTAATATACAAAGTAAGTAGGAGAAAGTGGATCTTCTTCAAAAAGGATTATATTGAAAAGACAAAACATAGTCAATAAATTTCCAATACGACAGATTCAATTAGCCAAAAAAGAATTTTTTCTTTCCTTTTTATCTCTATTGAATAGCTTTTAGGATGTGCTGCGAGTAAGAGAGAAAATATTTCTGGTGCAATAAATAAAATTAAATCCTTCTGTATCCTTAGCATTTCCAGAGAAGCTTTTTCTTTATTGTTTCATAATCCAAATTGAATGTATATATTGTACTATGGCACAGGAAAAAAATATCTAGTATAAAAGGAAAAGTTTCTTTTTTCGTTTTTCTTTCGATGAGAAAAAAAAAATATTTGATCATAAATTCTCAAAATATAGGTTTAATGGTGGAACTCAGATTCATTAAAAGGCTAACCGCAACATAACCGTAAGAGAAGATATAGTCAATGGAAATTCTATTGATTACTTTCCCGGCATTTCATATGTATTGCAATTTGCAGCATATAACTATGTCACTTGAATAAATTTTATTTGACAATCAATAATTTTATTATGTGCTTATTTGAATTAAAATACTGATGCTTTAACATAGAGTGGCCTTAAAGTTTTCTTCATAAAAAATTTTCTCATTGAATTTGATGATTTAAAAAGATAAATTTGTTCAGTTATCAAACTGACAATTTATGTCTTCTTTAAATCACACAAAATAAATGTGATTGATTTCTTTATTAAATAAATAATTTTCTGCAACAGTTATACACCGTAATGTAAGGTGCTGCATAAATTTTCAATAAATTCATAATTCATTCATTCGAATTGCATTGTATTGATTTTTGAGCACATCTATAATAATTAATATTATTTATCAGAACGTCTTCATTCAAATTATTAATTCTCACCTACATATTTTAATATTGAAGCTTTAATGACTAAGATCTAAGCATCTGATAAAGGCTTTAAAAAAATTTAATTAATTTTGCTTCACAAAAATTTTATGATTCCATCATTATCTGTAGTCATAGAACTAGACAATCGTAAAGTAAACAAAGAAAGGTGGATGAAAAAAAAATTGGTGGATGATTCTCATTACAATCACTTTTTTGGCTTAGAAATTTTAAGAAGAGGCGGTTTTGTTGTCTAAACATCGAGAACCTTTTCTAATTTTAATTATGGTTAAAGAACATTGAGATACAACGATCTTTATTCTTTGAGAAAAGAAAAAGAGCATTTAAAGGTGAAATTGGGATAAATTTTATTAGGTATTTGAACGCAATTTGAGTCATTAAGAATTCAAAATGAAGAAATTAAGATTTGAACTAAAAATTGAAAAAATCAGATATCGGTTCTTTCAGATTATTTGAATGAGTAAATATTAATATGACAGACAGCCAAAAGAAAAGAAAATCAAATTTCACAAAAAAATTCTGTAAGAAGCAGCAAAGATAGGATTAAGGCATAGAAAAGGATTTTCTTTGACAAAAAAAGAGTAAACCAACGACAAAAGCACACACAAAAACGGAGCGAGAAAAGAATGTGTCACTTTGCGGTCACAGTTAAGTGAGTGGAAATTCAGTTTTGTTCCAAATTTAATGAAACCGTAAAAAGATTAATTAAAAGATTAAAGCATAAAAAACGACGGTTGTTTGTTCATGGTATTGTATGTACGTGTGTTTGTATTTGAAGGATCTGAGAAATATTATAAAATATAAAAAGAGACATGCAAACAAAAAAAGCTCATCTACATTCAACATTTTTTTGACTGTCGTATAAAAAAGGAGTGTAAAAAAGTTTTTTAATCACCACTTTTTAATCTCTTAATTCCTCAAAGTATGCAGATACTCTTTATTTTATGAGGAATTTTTTAAAATAGAAAATGCATTTAATTCTAGATGAAATCAAAATATTTAAATGTTGGATGTAATAGGTTAACTGAAGTACAATCGATTTGTGATTTTTAAAAAATTAATAACATCCTAATAGAATATTGTAAACACAGAATCTAATCAAAATAATTAAATAATCTCATTTTTGTATCATTATTGTTATTGCTTATTAACTTTTTATTCCATTCATCTTCACCATATAAGCATACAATCTCATTATGAGTACAATTTTTTATATCCTTATTTATAGCCACCCTTACTATGTATCTAATATTCTGAAAAAAAAAATGTTGATAACTTTAAGTTTGATGTAATATCTTTCTAGGTAAAAGTATACAAAAAAAAATCAGTTTTATCATAATGAAACCCTTGTAGTAATTTAAAACAATTAAGCAAAATCTGATAAAATCATTTAGCCTAGTCTGTTTGGGGTAATTAGAAGGATTTTTACATTTTTTTATATTATGGATAGACACAATTTTAATTTCTCAGAATCTTTTAAAGAATTTCTTTGCAAATAATAGACGTAAAATTGAATTTTATTAAAATACGGAAAGTAATTGAATTGTTTTATAAAGAGATGCTGCTCTTCACATTATTGTACTCTCTTCTTGAGAAGTTTTTAATTAAATTGATTTTATATTGAATTTAGTTGCATACAATGTTCACCTTAACAATACATCTTTCTATTATTCCTATTGAATTCTTCAGTTCTTAAAGAGCATCTTTCTTTATTGTCGTCTTGAGTCTATACTAAGCATGAAAATGCACAAGTTTGCAGATTTTAATAAATCGTTAAAATTTAAAGGAAAAATTGCTAAATATTTTATTAAAAAACATTACTAAAAATTTGAAAATTGTCATTTTTCCACCAGTATTAAGTATCAAGCAAAATAGTGTCTATAAACTTGAGAAAAGTACCATAGAGTTTTTATATCTTAATTTTTATCTTCTTAAGGAAATTACTGAAACTTTATTACAGGTATAAGTGGGTATAAGTATCAATGATGACTGATGGAAAAATCCTTCTAAAATACAAAAATAACTTAAGATTTTATTACAAGGGATGAAAATTTAAATCATCATCAGAAAAATGATGAAAATAAAAATTTACTCCTTGTCTTGTTTTCTCGATATAAATTTGTTCTTTAAAGAACGAAAAGTAAAAAATTGTATGTATATAAAAAGTTTATGAGACTTAGAAGGAAGTTAATTTATCCATGGGGAGAAGTATTTAACTTTTATAATACTACCTAATCGCTTTTGTTACACGTTGTAAATTATAAAAGCTTTTAATAAATTTCCTCTTTCACTCTTTTTCCTTGCTTCCAAAAAGAGTCGTGTTTTATGGTTCTAGAAGTTGTAGATTTCGTTTTTTTCAGTGACATACACATATGTGATGAATTATTACGGGAGTAAACTGTTAAGACTCAAATTGTGATCTGTGGCATATTTTTTGAATGACTTAAATTAATTTTTGTTTCAGGAATTTTTTTTATTTTTATTTTTTTGAAAATGAGAAAAAAAATTTTAATTAAATCAATAAATTTCGACCAATAAATTTAAAGATTTCTAAAATACAAATCAATTCCTTCATACAAAAATACTTTCAATTTCAACCAAATCTCAAAAATAGGAAAGTATCATTCACATGGAGATTCATTTTACTCTCATTCTGTCATTTCTCACTCTCTCACTTTCTCAAAAAATTATCAAATGTGCAGTCTGAATAGAAAAGTTAACAGAGCAGTAAACAGTGAAAATCCTTTGTTTCGATGAAAATGTGAGAGAGAGAAAATTTTATTTACCCCCAAAAAGGCAAGCTTTAAAAAATATAGAATTTCTTGTTCTGTTGTGCAAGTAAAAGGTTTTCTTATCAGTTGGTTCTGAAGCGTGGAGGAGTGACAACCAAAATCAAGTGAATAATTTTAAAGAAAGATATTTCATTCATATTGTGCTGGATAATTTTAAATAATTTTTAAAAACATGCTTATTAAAATTGATCTTGTGTGAAAAACAAATTTGTTATTATCAATAAAATAAAATCATATAAAATAAAATATTAGAATAGCATGAAAGTTTAAGTTAAAAATTTAAAAAAAATATATATATTAAGGATTAATAACGTCATTTATTGACATTTTTTTAAGTACATATAAGACGCATATCTATATAAATCATTTATGATAAAAACTTTATTTAATCAACGGAGATTGAAAATGTTAAAAGTCATGCAACTATTTTACTTTACATTATTAATGATGTTCCATCAAACAGGTGAAAAGTGATCATTAATTTTACTATTTCCTCCTTTTAGTCTTTCTCATAACTGCTTTGTTGAAAATGCTTGTGTTGTGATTTTTAACGCTCTTATTTTCAAAAGTTTGAGTGCAATTAAAAGTCACTTTGGGAATTCTTCCATTGAATCATTAACTTATCGTCATAAGATTTTTTTTTGAATATTTGCACATTTTTGGAAGAATCCTGGGAAGAATTGTTGAATTTATTTTAAATTCTTTTTGGTTTAGTCTGGTTTAATATTCCAAAAAAATAAGAAATTTTGATTACGGTTAAAAATTTAAAGAATTTAATAGAACAATTTAAACCTGAATAATAATTTAGCACATTGTAAGGAACAAAAAAAAATTTCTTTTAAAATTGTAACTCTATTTTACCTTAACTACCTTTATTGGATTTTTTTGTTTTACTATTTTTCTCACAAATTGAACTTCCCTTCATTATTTTCCCATTTCACATCGATGTGTCCATCAACATCAGTGAAGTGAGCACAGTTGATTTCAAGATTTTTATTTTGCTGATTTTGCACATTATTTCATTCCTTTACCATTCCAATTTTAATCCCTTCAAGTTTCTTTTTTTTCTTCTTGTAAAAAATGCTATCAAGATTTTTTTTTCACTATCGCCGTCTTTAAAAAGGAGACATTAATGACTTTTTATTTTCTTGTCGTAAATGATTTTTCCATTTCCTGTCCTACAATTTTGTTTTCACATCGCTTTTGAATAAATGCTTACACAATAAGATCCAAATCGCGAAATTCAATCGTCATAATGTTAACATGTGATAAGCTGTTGTATTAAGAAGTAAACATTATCGGTGTTACGGGAATGAGAATAATAAAGCATAATTTTTCATTTTTTTACTTCCTTTCTACCTTACAAATGATTCACACCAGATTACATCTTAATGGATATACTTTAACAATTTTTTTATTCTAAATGCTTATAGCTGCATTTAAGTGTTTTAATATAAACTTGACATGAAAGAATTTTGATCTACAAAAAAATATTTTGAATATTTTTTGCTTTCGTAAAAATGCGCCTAAATCTTTTCTCCAATAATTCTTTTGTTTGATTATTGCCCACATGATAAGGCATAAACAAAAGTAAAAGTAATAAGAATAGTTGAGTAATTTTCTGTAATTAGAAGTATTATCATAGAAATGATTTGCTGTGCAATAAATCTCAGATTTAATGATGTGGATAATAGCGTACAGTGATTAAAGTTCAGTCAATTATATAAGGCAAAAAACTTACTAAGCATGACATTTACTTTCTTTTCAGAAGTATTTACGGAAAATTACAAAATATATTTTATTAATATTTGTTCCGTAGGATTCTTGAAAGATTTTAAGAACAAATTTAAGAACAAAATTACGTTTTCGTTGAAGGTTTTGATTGTCAAATTTATTTCCTTTTTTTGCACTTAACACAAGAGAAAGCATCTAAATTTCATGAAAATTGAATGAATTAACCTTTTAAAGTCTTCTTTGAAATTTTCTCTTAGTATTTTATTTAAACTGATTGCCTTAACAACTTATTCAGAAGAGATTTCCATGTGAGACTTGAATTATGCAAAAAATGGCCCTCAAAAGTTGCTTAAAACTTAATTTAATGATTTATAATTTGAGTTTACCTAAATATGGGATATTTTCATGTGTATAGTGTAAAGTTAAAAAAAAACGTTTAATCAAAAGACATGCGATTTTTCAAAAATAGTAAATTTAATAGACATATAATTTCCATGGAAAGAAAGCTTCTAAAATTTACATAATTGAAGTTCACCAAATCCACACGCATTAATTCATTAGATTAAAAATCTACAACACCAATAGCAAAAAAACAGAGAAGTCAAAAATAGAAAAGTTAAACCAAAAGAAAAACAAATTTTCTCCTCAAAGGGATTGAAAATTTTTAATGAGTTATTTTACGCCTTAAGACATAAAACAAGGAAGTGCAAAATTAAATAACAAGAACAAATACCACAAAAGCCGAAAAGGCAAAAAGCAACCTTCTACATCAGAACCATTCATAGCTTAAATTTGAAATTTTTCTATTCATGAAACTTTTTTTATTTTCTTATTCTCGTGGCATGAATATCAGTCACAAGGTAGTAAAACATAAACAGACATATTTTAAGACCCATATTATGGCATATTACCTTATCTTCATCATCGAAATAAAGCTTTTTTTTTTTGTGTGTAGATTAAATAGTACAGTCAACGGTAAAAGATAATGCAAACAATCTCAACTAAACTAGATATTTCCATCAAAAGTAAACCATTATCATCAATATAATGCTTAATTTTTAGTCACATGTGTGAATTTCTGATTACGATAATGAAAAGAACAAATAAAAGGGATTTAAAATTTTTGATTATTTTGATAATTATGATGCATTAGTGGAATTTTGTGGGAGTTTCCGATTTCAAATTTTATCGGTTGTAGAGATTAGGTTATAAAAAATATTTTTCATTGAAACTTTTTGCGCCGCATTTTCATGTGTCATTGACAAAAAAACTTACCTAGGAGATGAAGGTATTTTGTGTTTATGAAATATATTTTTTTGCTCTTTGTTAAAAATTCTCATATACCTAGTATTGGTTAGTTTATTAAATTAAATTAGATGAAAATGAGTCCTTTTTTAATTAAATTTTTAATTATTTAGGACCTTTAAACTTATTCAATTAGAGAATACTTCTTAATTATTGACATCCAGGCAGTAGTATTAAAGAATTATTCATCAAATTTACAGCACTAAAAAAATGTTAATATGAAATTTTTATTGGTCTCTGTGGAAAAATTACTGATTTTTAAATTTTTTATTTCATGCTGAAAAAATGTTGAAAAAAATTCGGACCACATTAAAATGTTATTCGAAAATTTGTTTGAATCTTACTAAAATCATAAAAAGCTTCTTTCACATCCTGATAAAGATAAAATTATTAATTCAAAATGAATCATTTAAAACAAAATTTTTTGTAACAAATTCTTTCGAAAAATTCTATAATTTGTTTTAATTGCTAAATATATTCCGCTACATCAGTTTGCTTTTGTGAATATTTCATTAGCAATGAAAAATTCAATTCCGACCATTTTCAATCCAATTGAGAATACTCATCAAGAGAAATTTAGACAGAAACAGAACAGTAAAAATTCCAGCTTTATTCAATGAATGAAATAAAATTTTTGTTTCTACTGTTTCAGTTTATTTATATCTGAAATGTTTTTGCATGTACATACATATATATAGGAAATATTTAATGGACTCGAGAGCGTTGACAAAAAAAAGCATGCTGTAGTTAAACGAAAAGTTTTTCTGTAACTTTTTAATTTCGGTAAACAATTTTTGTCCTCTTCATTTTCCTCATGCTAATTATGTCAAGAGAGAAATGAGTTAAAGCTGCTTTGAATTGTGGCGACATTGATGAAAAAATTTTTCTGAATTAGAATTGAACGCTTTTTTTGAACGTGACCCTAAAAAACGGTCGTTTTGAATTTGAAAATTGTTGACCGATTTTTGCAAAACACAAAGTTAAAAATTTTTATTTATTCAGTAAAATTTAATTCTCCATGCCTCATTATTCATTTAACATTTATTCATTATCCTTTTATTCATTTAACATTTTAAATTATTATTGTAATAAAATTAAAGTATGAGAAAATGAATTTTACTGAATAAACAAAAATTTTTAACTTTGTGTTTTGCAAAAATCGGTCAACAATTTTCAAATTCAAAACGACCGTTTTTTAGGGGCACGTTCTTCAAAAAAAGCGTTCAATTGATGTTGAGGTTAATTTTTAATTTTTAAGTTTTAAATTCAATCGTTTTTTCAAGTTTTAAAATTAACAATTTGAATTAAATTTACTAGTACATGTTCAAAGCAGAGAAAAACAGTCAGTCAAATTTGTGAAGTATGTCATTTTGGCCAATTAATATGCTAAAAGTTTTAGCAATTGATTCAGTAATTGTTGTTATTCTTCTTAGCATTCATTGTCTCATATAAAATAAAACACAAAATGCTCAATTTGATGGAGAATAAATAAGGAAAAGTATTTTTATAAAATAGCCTGTTCGTTTTTTTTTTATTCTAATGATTTTATTATACATAGAAAAGAATGAACATTTTCATCTCAATTCATTAATACTTTGTAAAATCTTCAATAAATTTCATTTATGTTATTCAGAAAGGAATTTAATTTGAGAGGCGAGAAATTCAATTTAAAATTTTATTTTTCTTTCATTACATTTTAGTTTTTGTTTTCGGTTTCATATTTTCTTGTGGTAGTCTTACATATTCAGCCATTTATTCATTCATAATGTTGGAATGAAGAAGATAGTTTTTCTTTTCTTTTTTTTTTTTTGAAAAGAGATGTTGTATCTCAAAAAGGGTTGTTGAAATCCTTTAACCAATTTTAATTATACGAATTTCTTTGTTTATGGTATATTTCATGATTATGATTATCATACCCTATTACACTTTAAGAAAGTGTTGAGTGTCAATTTATTTCTGTAAATGGAGTTCGTAGATAATGTATTTTTTTTAATATCTTTAATGAAGTCTTAGAAAGGAATTGAAGTTTGGATTATTTTATAAATTCAAAATAAAAGATTGAATTTAAAAAAAAAAATAAAAATAAAATTCTGCTTCATTTTTTTCTTAACTGAGTTACAAGAAATATGTCACGCTTTAATCATTTTATATTTTTCAAGAATTGTCTGCAATCATTATAATTGAACAAATCAGAAAGAAATGTAGTTTTTAAGTTGATTGAAAATTTTATATTCAATGTTTTACAATTCTCAATTGAATAAAAAAGTCCATAGAGCCATGTTTTGCATACAATAAATCCTTGACGAAACTTCAAATTGAAATTTGTCAGCATAAAAAAACTGATTTTCGGCAACAAAATTCTCCTCAGGCAATCAATTGAAAAGTAAATTCCCTTAAACCAATGTTTTTCAGTTTTTTTTCTTTCTTTTTTTATAATCCTCTCCGACTCATCACATCTATTCCCAAATTGTGGAAATTATATGAGAGTAGAGAGAAATGAATGAATTACGTGCAGCGGAATTAATGAATGAATTTTTTTTTGCCATCCAATGCCCATTGGATTTCATTAATGCTTTCCGTTCTCAACAAATAAAACTCTCAATCCTCCCTAGGCTTAATGTTACGAAAGTCCAATTTAACTTTTGAATTTTTTTTTCATCACTCGTGAAAGCTAATCTCGTTGTATCAAAACAAAAATATATCCTGTTAGGGAAAGAGATGGATAAAATGAAAGAAATCATTGGGAAAAACATAATATGATTTTTTTAACAAAGAATTGTTTTGTGTGAAAATTGAAGATCTCCATTTTTCAAAAACAATACTTAACTATAGACTTTTGAAAATTTTATGACTTTTTATTATTATTTTTACCAGACGAAACAAAAAATCTGAATACTGTAATTTTCATGATACGATTTTACTTACCTTACAACTTGCTATACACAATTTTCATTATGAATTACTCTCCCACACAAGAAGTAGATGTGAAATTATTTTTGTGTGATAAAAGTAAAAAAAAAAAGTTTTAAAATTGTTTATCACTTGTTATTATCGCTATTTCAGTTTCTTTTTGAATGGCACCTTATTTTTCAAATTGTTCTCAGATGAATTTCGGATTTTTCGGTTACATTCACCATGAGATGAATAATCTGTGCACATATTTGGTCAGACACTCTAAACCACGAAAATCATGGATATAAAATATTGAAATATTTATTTTCTTATCAAATGCAGACATCATATTTTGAGTGAGCAAATTGAACATCATAAACCTCTGCATAATAAAACTATTCAGACGGGTTATGAAAAAATGAAGAAAAATGTTTGTATAAATAAAAATTTATTTTGTGACATTTTCGGGATGAATAGATTTATTTTGTTTTTTATTTTCTTTCATATCAAGTGCACAATGAAAAATTTAAATCCCCTCCAAGGACACTTTTTTGATTTGATTATAAGAGATAAAATACAAATGTTTGCATAAAGACAAAATAAGTAAAGTTTGGGAGTGGGTTTCAAAATTATTTAATACGGTTGAATTCATTGATTAATTTCTTAAAATTGCTTAACAAAATTTAATTCAAATAGATGAATGAAATATTTATAGATTTAAATTTTAATAATTTTTCAAAACATTTAAGTGCTTAAAAATCTTGATCACTAAATTTTATTAAAGCTTGAAACCATTTGAAATAAATTGTTGATCTTATCCGGTCATATTTCTATTCAAAATAAACCTTACAGCATAAATTAAAATTGAGCATCAGATCATGTCGGTAAAGTTTAATTTTTCAATTACTCTTCTCAATTGTATTCAAGCAATGAAAATTTATTTAAATTGTTTTCATATTTTTTGAACAAGTAAAATATTGAAAAACTGAAAGTTGTTGAAATGTTGAAAATTGTAAACTATGTACAGCGGATGTAATTCATTATGCAAGCAACAGCAATGAATGTAAAAGAAAAAATTATCCTTTGGTGCAGAAAGCTATAGAAAATCTCTCATTATACTTTTTTCACACATCAACAGAAAATTTGAATTCATCATTAATCAATAAAAATATATGGTAGATTTATGCATGCATGCCGATGACGAGAAATTGCATTTTTTTCTGTGTAGTCAACAAAATTACATACTAAAACTTTTTCTATCGTGAAAATTTTTATTTTCATATTTTTTACATGCTCGACAACTTTTTGCACAACCAGCGTCATTGTTACCGACCTGTTAGAACTACATGTAGTGCACATCATAATCAAATTCAGAATTGTGTGAAAGAAAAAATGATGCAAGGAATTTGAATATTTTTTTTTATTTATTCTTACCTTGGTTGGGCGTGAATGAAAATTTATGATGGATTTCAAACGACAAAAGATGATTATGTTGATTTTATGGGAAATTGCTTGGAAAATTGCTGTAAAGTTCATATCTGCTTTAAAATTCATTCATTCAACATTAGTTTAAAATTAAGATCAAAATTCCCAAAAATATTTCTGATTTCATATTGAAGAATTTATTCTACGCATATAAAAAAGTAAAAAAAAACTTGGCTTTAAAAGTCATTAAAAAGTTTAAATTACCTGTTAATAACTTTCTAGTTGTTTTCCACTTTGAAAAAAAAAAACAAGTGTAAATTTAAACCAATTTACTTTCTTAAAAACTGTGCAATTTATAAAACATCGCCCAAATCCAAATCATAAAATAAAAAAAAGTACAAGAAACTTTTCTGTGTACAGTAAACGAGAAAATTACCATAAGCTAAGAAAATTGCTCAACTTCAAATTGAAAATCACTTTTTTATTGGCGGATAGAAGAAAAAGAAGACTAAAAACACACCAGTAAAAATCTTGTATGTGCTCTATTGACTATAAAAGAACTTTTTTTACAAAAAAAAAAAATATATTGAAAGGTGAAAAAAAGCAAAGAAAATTTAAATAAAATTCAATTTTCTTTATCTTGTTTTTTTTTTTTTATTTTTTGGTCTGCAAACAAGCAGTTTGCTTACGGATGATAAGAGAGGATTGTGAACAGGAAGAATTGTCTAGGTGTGCAAAGCCATTACAAGTACTTCAAACCACAACAAATATAACATTTGAACGTGAAGAGCTTGATAAATTGTGTCCGGATTTGAATTCTGGATTGCGGTGCATTCAAAGCTATACGAGACGTTGCATGACACAAATCCAACGTAACCAATTTAACAAAATTTATCAGGGGACAACTGAGTTAATTAAGGATTTATGCCAACCTGGTGATTTTCAAAGAGAATTTTTGAAGCATTCACCGTGCCTGCAAACCGTTCGACCACAGCATGACAACTGTGCTGTCAGGTATCGAGAGGAAATGTCGTCAATATTTAAAGTATCAGCAAATCGCACCGCACACAATCAACATCAGCAACAAAATTCAAACAATGAGGATGAAAATGATGAGGAATTTGTTAAAATTGTATGCTGGTAAGTTCAGTTATTCATTGATTGTTTTGTACTTGATTTAATTCGATTTTAAAGGACTTAATTTGGTCATTAATATTTTTCTAAAAAATATTTTTTTTTTTATAAAAGTATATATGAATGAATCTAGTGCTATCTGCATCCAAGTACTAGTTTTTATTGTTGAGTTTCAACTGATCGAAGAATAAAAATTCAAAATGCACTATTAATCCTTTACACACATTTTTATTTCACCTCTCAATATTCCACAGTTCATTTCGCAAATACTTAGATTGTTCAGAATTTGTTACGAGGAGAACATGCGGAATGGAAACGGGACTGTTCATACGCGATTTTATACATCGAATGTCTGATACGCTGATGCGAAATTATTGTGAAGAGTACTATAAAGGATCGAATCACTGTAGTAACGAATTTTCATCCGCATCATTGGAAAATTCCTCGTCAGCAATTTTATTTACCTTTGTTGGCATTACTATTGCAATTCAACGAAATAGTTGAAATTTTTTTTATCTTTTTTTTCGTACCTGCTGATGAAAAAGATTTCCACTGAAAAGAGCTTCTGCAAATCGTCGAGAACGAGCAAAAAATAAAAAAAATTGTTGAATCCGATTTGAATGTGTTTTTTTAAAAGAATAAAAAAAAAAGGAAAAATTCTGAACAATTTTCTATAATGAATAAATATTTTTTATCCCCCAGTGCTTTTCGGATGATTTTGATACAATGTTACAGCATATCATGTGAAAAAATTGAAATGTAAAATATTAAAAGTGAAAAAAAATTAAATTTTTGTTGTTGAAATGTAAATTAACCATTCTCACAGAAATTTTATTTTGTTCTTTCCTTAATAAAATAAAAGTGAAATTTTTGTTGCACGACATTAAATTTTACATAGAATTTCTGTTAATGAAACTGGAATTTTATTTGTGAGTTGATTTTAAAAGTGGAGTGTGTTTTTATTATTTATTATTCAAGTTTAAAACGCAATTTTTTTAATGACATTTGTAAATGAGATTAAAGATTTTTTCTCCTCAAATATAAAATGAATTTTTTTTAATTTTACAGCAAAACATATGCTTAAATTTTTATTTAAATCAAATTTATGTGAATTAGTGGTAAAAACTTTCTGTTCAATTCTACTCCAAAACAAATTTTGATCCTTAAAAATTTTACAAATTTTTTTAAATAGCCTTCTACATCCTTACCACTCATATTAAAAAAAATATAAATGTCCATTTGATCTTTGAGGGTAGAAAATATTTGAGTAACAAATTTTCAGGAAGGTAGCAATTCTGGTCAGCTGCCAAATGGTATTTCTTTGTTACATTTAAACTTAGTTAAATTATGTTTTACAAAAAGTTTGAACAATAATGTCACAAAAAATAAATATCAACTTTGAATTGAGATAGAAAAAAATATTAAATATATAAAATTCTAATGGAAGCACAAACCATACAGAAAAAAAGAAGTGAATAATCACTGAGTAAATTTTCTCTCATTTCTAAATATATGAAACAAAACAAAAAAAAAAAAAAAAAAAAATCATAAAATCACTTTTTCATTTTCATCTTTTTTTTGGCACAACAAAAGTATATGTATCTAAAAAGCAAAATGTTAACTAAAGAACAAAAGGCAAGAAAGGATACAAAAAATTATCAAGTAATTAATGAATACAATTCAGATATTGTTGTTGCTATTTTTGTAATATGGGCAAGAAATAAACGTAAAATATCATGAGTTATTGACATTCTTATACAAAATAGAAAAGGATAGAAAAGTAATGTTATTCATTTCAAATTATATAAAATTAATTAGACAGCTTTTCTTTGGTATTTTATTTTGTTTTCAATCAAGATAGATTATCGGAATTTTTATTGACGCTAATTTGTATTGCATAAAAGAAATTCATGCTAATGTTTTTTTAAAAAAATCTCTTTGCAAATTAAATTATTGAAAATTCAATTTTTCAAAAAGTTTTATTATTTTCATGCTAAAAATTTCAATCACTCAAAACTAAAAATGCGCCAAAATCATTTTCATCCGAAAATTTTCTAACTCTTGTATTGCAAACAAAAAAATTATTTCGCCTCTCTTGCGTTCCAAAAAAATAATTATCATTAATTAATTAATTTCCATATTAAGATTACGAGTATAGATATATACTTTTAATTTAATTTATTATTAACTCACATTAAAATAATAATTCTTCTTTTTATTTATTGATTTAATGTTCGAAGTACATTTGATTATTTTTAACACCAACCTTATCGGTTTTAATTTAAATACAATTTGAATATTATTTTGTTTGTTGATTTTGATTGTAATTGAAAGTATTTGGATGAAAAATTTTTAAAAAAACATCCTAAAATTTTTTTAACTTATATACTAATAACTAATAAGACTACAACTAATAAGACTAAAACTAGTAAGACTATTGACTAATGAGACTATCGAGATTACTCATAGCGATCTGGGTTTCGGTAATTTATGCTTAACTCTGAATTCCAAGGAGTCATACTCATAATTCCCTAGCTTGGAAATTAATTCATTGTTTATTGATCTATTGGAGTTATTATTAACTCACAAAAACGAAGATAATTTGGCTTTAATTTTCTCTGTCTTAACACACTCTATTTATCGATATATTATCATTATTATTCTTATTAGCATTATCTTAACCACTAGAATTGCACACTTAATAATCATCATCAGTTAATTAATAATTTCACTGTTCATTTGTGTTGTCATGTTTCATATAGAGGTGTTATCAACTTTTGAGATGTCATTACCATCAAGCTCTGGTTAGTGCTGAAAAGTTGTATCGTTCCATAAATTGTAAAACATGTTTGTGATGCATCATATTGACAATTTATCAATATTTATAGAAGTAGATTAAAACGTATTCAACAGTTAGATGCGAGACTTGATGTAATGGAATTATCAAGGTCAAATGGAAAATCACCAAGTGATTGTAATATTTGATAAAGAAATCTATTTAAACTTTGATGCCGTAGGAAGCTGCTATCATCATACATTTCACTTGCTGTACGTGATGTTGAAAGTGCTGGCAACATTCGGTGTAGCAGATGTTCACTATATTTTAAAAGGATTAAATTTTTTTTAGAGTGTAAGTTATTTTAAGTTAGTAAACATCAATTACAGTATTAGTTGAAGGATGAAAAATGTGGTTTGATAACTTTTGGATGCTGCTGTGTAAATTTTTACATTTAAAGTTTTTAATTTTTTAAATTCTAATTTTCCAATCGTAAGTTCATTCAATTATATCAAATGAAATTAAATTGAACAAATAATGATTGTCTAAAGAAAGTCGATGAACATAAGACAGACTAGCAATAATAAATCCTATATTATCCTTTAACTGAGAAATTTTGATAAAATCTATAGATAATTGACGCAAAAAAAAGTTTACTGACAAGCATGACAAATAAGAAGAAAAAGAGCTTACCGAAGGCAAAGGCATATGAAAAGCTGAAATTTCTCATCTGATCCAATGGTAGAGTTTTTAGAAATTTCATCAACTAATTGACAGTATCCATTCCATACTTCTATCAACCTTTCATCAGCATGATTTTGTTCATTTATTCCTTGCATCGATGCTATCGTATCTGCTGTTAAATTTTGTTCAAATTCATCTTTGCAACGTACTATGTATGTGAAGTAATAAAGAAAAAAGTTTTTTTTATTCATAAATGAAATATGAAAATATTTTTAGAATATGATTACTATAGTGATAAGTAGCTTACCTACAGTTTAGTGAACTAAATATTAAATTAAACTCACCAAAAAAGTCCCATAGACAGAAATTTCTGCCAAACAACCGTTGAGAACGAAAACCGAGCATAAATGCAGCCATAAGAGATTCAACAAAGCCTCCATCGCCACACAGCAGATTTGTCAGCACCGACATATCATGACTGCAGTCTACATTATTCATTAATCGTCGTTGATGTCGATAGAACCATTTTACAATTTTATTGACAGAATCACTCAAATTATTTTGAATTTCATTTGGATCCTTTTTCTCCTTCTCGTCATTACTAACCGAGGTATTTGTAAAACTTTCGGTCATTGACGATGGCGATGATGATGGTAATTTATTTACTATATTTAGTGGTGGCTTTTCCATCAACGTTGTGCTAAATTGATCATCCATTGGATCTGTAGTCGGTCGAATTAGCTGCGCAATTAAAAGTCGTTCCATTGAACCATCATCAATGCCTCTTCCAAGCCAACGATTACATGGAAATTTATATGCATGCCCAGTGACCTCATTCCTGATCCATATACAATCCAAATGAAATTTAGCAGATGTCGATAAAGTTGATGTGCTTTGAGTACCGTCAATGCCAATTCTCATCGTTCTTAATACTCCTAAATTTTTATGCTCCATCAAAAGCTCTATTTTATTTAGCGCAATTTTTTCTGTCTCTCCAATTGAACCGAAAATCGTTAACCACAGTTTTGGCAATGTAGATTTTCGCGTTAGCGTTCCCGTTCCGGACACTGGTACAATTAAAATTCTATATGGAATTATAGTCATTCCATAAACGGATGTAAAACAGAAATAATCAACGGCATTTAAAGTCAATAAGTGATACAAAAATTGCTCCTTCTCTTCCTCATATGTCAAAAATGCTGTACGCTTATACATCGAGCGGAGTATTGATACGTCCGCCAATAAAGTTTTTAAATGACGTGAAAGAACTTTCTTCTCTAATGTCAACCTAACAAATGCTCGAGCATATCCAATATCAGTTTTAATCTCATGCATTGATAAAATATTTCGAATATCGTACTCGAGTGTATCGGGTAATTTTGGCAAAACTAATTCCATATTATCATTGCTTAATAATGTACGCTTTTCACATGATTTTGAACGACGTGATTTTTGTTGCTGAGCACGACGCTGAAGTGATGCTGTTGGTGATGGAGTACTTGATGTTGCTATAAATGACGATGACATGTCTTGAGGCTCCACTTTCAATGATGATAAATCTGAGTATTTTTAGAAAAATATTTTATTAAACATGAAAAGTTAACGCAAAAAGATACTAAAACTTTAATTCTGTAAACAATAGGGTAACTAGTTCATGCATGTTTAACAAAAAAAAAAAAAAGAAAACGACACTTAAAAAATGTAAATAGAAAAACCTACAATCCATCCTTTTTCTCATAACAGACCATGCGAGAGCTTGTAAGAAAAATTAATGGAATAAATGAATTTAGATAAAGGAATCACCATTGGACATTAATTATTGTTGCTTCGAAAGAAGTTGGAAATATGTTGATGCTTTGAAGGGGAAAATTATTCAATCAGGGTTGATTTGAGTTTTTATATATTTTCTAACATATTCATATTTTCAGCAAATTCAAAGAAAAATTCTCTTTTGATTATACTCAAGCTTGAAAGATGAAAAATTCTTTAAAAATTATTATTATTAAGAATTGTAAAATTGAGTATATTTTGTTTATTCTTTCGATTGATTTTTTCAGCTAATTAAAGATTTTGAATTTTTCTTGTTCCTTGTTTATCTTAAGAAAAAATTCCAACTCTGTTCTCTCCGGAAGTAAATTTATTATAATTTAACAAAGACTTTATTAATTAATTACCTGGTGTGGTAAGCAACTGCTGCGCACCGGATTCTAATTTTCGACTCCCCTTCATATTCTCGCCATTCTCAAGCGCATTCATTTTTTCCATCTTCTCAAAATAGCGCAACAGATGCGACCAGAAGGGTGACTTGATTTGATTATTATTGTGATAATGATTTTTGGTATGAGCCGATTTTGAATGCGGTTGTATTAAACCATGTGACCAAATTTTTTCGAGCAAATCACACAGTGAGGTAATTAATGAATTCTCTTCAACATCTGCACTCCCACTACCCACTTCCATGTCAATTTTCTCCATCAACATCCGTTTAGTTTTTGTTTTACATTCCTGTGAACATGTGGAAGTACGGTAAAGAAAAAAAAAATATATAATTTTAGGAAATGATAAATGGAAATGTATAGTGATGAGTTTTTTTTTTACCTTTAAAAGTTTTTCAACAAATGACCAATTAGTCTGTGCCACAAATGATGCCGTAAATTCTTCCGCTTTAGAGTTTTTGTCATCAGCAATACTTGATGATATCGTACCACCCACACTACTCGATATACTTAGACTTTCAGCACTACCACTTAAATTTTTATCAATGTCTATCTCTCTTAGATAAAATTTCGTCGAGCTATTTTTCTTCTCATGTAACTTCCTATCATCCAAGTCCAATTTTTTCTTTACGCGCCTTAAACTATTCGGTCTGGTTTTTTATTTTTTTTCAATTTTATATATATTTTTTTGGTTTATTTATTTATGTATGTGGTTAGTAGCGTTATACATTTTATTGGTTTTATTGACAACACAAGTGTTGCATATTGTATTTTTTATTTGAGTTATTGCGAAGGTGAAGCGAGGATAATAAAATAAAATGAAAAAAGAAAGAAAGAAAAATATAAAAATTTTAAGTTTTAACTTCCACCACATGTGAGTCACAATCACATTTAATTTCTGCATTTTCACTTCTGAACTTTGTGCTTTGATATCAAAATTTGACTAAATGTCTGGTTAACTACATTTGAGAGTTGCAAATAATTTACGAGAAACTGTTTTATTCAGTATCTTAAGGGAGTAATTTTTAGTTTAAATTTTTCAGATTTTTTTTTTTAAAATTTTAATTAAGTATTGTACTTGAATTTTCAAACAAAAAATTGTGATTTTGTTCATAATGTGAAAATGCTTTTTAGTTATTGTCTAAAATATTTAAACAAGGTTTTGTTTAGGTTAATTAGATTATATACATAGCAGCAATAAAAATCCTACACATTCATTGAAAGATAAAACAATAAATACAAATTTTCATTCGGTTAGTAATGCTTGCAACAAATATAAAATTAATCTGAATTAGTGAGACTATTTGTTATTAGATGAGTACTATGGTGTATTAGTTAAATAATGAACATCTAAAACGTATCTGACGTAATTGATCGAATCGAATAATAAACTGTTTAGTTATTAAGTCAAAACATATGGTAAAATAAGATGAAAATTTTCGTCAAATTAAAACTGACAATGTTCTTAAAAGTTAAAAATTTATTACAATCATTTGAAAAAATTATACAAAATTTAGTAAATAATAAATATAATGAAATAATTTTGAAATGTCTAACGAATTAATTAAAGCATAGATAATGAACAAAATGAAATCTTTTATCTGTAAAAATTAAAAAAAAAGAAAGAACAAAAAGAAAAATTCACATAGAAATAAAATTTACAGAAATTAAGAACTTAAAAATTTATGGCAAATCTTGACTTTTAGTGCAACACTTTTTAGGTAAGTGATGCTTGTGCCTCTCACCTTGATTGAAATTTTTTGGATAAAAATTTTTTGCCAAAAAATCGTTAAATTTAAAAAACTCTTGGAAAGTTTTTCTTACAAATTTTTCAAATTATTAACTAATTAGTTACTAATCACTAGTCAGAAACTCAAATAAGAAAATAATCTGATATTCAAAATTTTATTAAATTGTAAAATTATCCAAAATTAAAATTAATTTTCATATGCGTTCAAATTTTATATTTTAATTGAAATTTTTAATTTGTTACTATCCAATTAGTGTTTAAATTAGTAGTGTGTCATTCCGCTCAGATTATAAAGCAATAAAAATTTACAAATTATTATTATGGCACAGCCATTCTCAAAAAAAGCGTTGAAAATTAAAGTCTTGCCAACTAAAAATTATGCTTTAATAAAAATTTGCTTAAAGCTAAACTTATAAACTATTTTGTGTATTAACAGAGTCAAAATCTAATGAAAAATCACACGTTAAGTAACATAAAGTCCCCATTTACCTTTCACTAGATGCTTGATTCAACACAGATGCCTCAAGAAGTGGAAATGACCGGTAGTAGGCCGGACTATTTCTAAGTAACTCAACTGGCGGTGAAACTTCAAGGTCGAAATTCTTCAGTCGCTTATCTAATAACATTTTTGCACTGTTCATATGAGGTATATTTTCAAGATTTTTTGATCGAACATTTATCTCCTCTGCACTGCCAAAATGCTTTCTGTATGGAGAAATAAAAAAGTTATTAAAATTAAATTCAAAATCCATTAAGCTGCATTGCAATGCAATTGAAGCCAAAAAAATACTCACTTCAATATTTTAATGCGATTATCAAACAAATGTAGATTTTTATTCACATCCATATCATTATTTTTTGATGCCTTTGCATCACTGCTGCTATTCGTCTTCTCATCAAACGATGTCATAATCTTATTATCAATCAATGTCGCAAACATTTGAGATTCTAGAAATTGGGAGAAGAATGAGCGATAATGTGCAGGTTGATCTGATAAAAATGATGCTTTGTCGAAATTGTGAAGTGACTCGCGATTTTTCAACCATTCCGTTTTATTTTGATTTGGCAATATGACAAATTGCTCATAGTCTAAAAATATTTGGCAGAACCTATTAAGGAATATCTCCCTAATTTCTACATTAAAATGGAGATCGTTGTAGTATTGTTCATTAGATCTCAATAAATTTTCAGTTTTTCTTGTCGATGAAGAGCTTCTCGAGGAACCTTGATTGTGTTCATGGTGATTCGCTGAACTCGAACCCAAATTGTCAAATTCTATAAAGTCATGCAAAGAATGCTTTTTTCTTCGTGATTTTGTGAGTGTCAATGTCGTTGCTGGTGATGTTGAAGTTGACAGTCTTTGATACTGTACATTACTATATTTATCGGATCCAGATGGTTGGAAATAAAAATTATTGTTCATGAGGAGACTTTTTGGATTTAAAATTGTTGATTCAGATTCGTTTTTGTCTACAGTATCGATGGTTCTATCATCAACTAAATTATATTTGGCTAATACCTCGTAAATCTCATCAATAAAGTCTTGCTGATGTGGAAATGAAGGCAGATCTTCATGTAATTGAATATTTCTATTATCAATATCTACGTAGCATAAACCAACTTTTTGTAAATTAACATCAGCATTTTCAGCATGAAGACCCATCACAAAAGGAACTGGTGCATCCAAAAAATGATGTAATGCTGTAGGCAATATTGGTGCATAGACGTGGGGCCATTCAAAAGGAAATAACAATGATGTTATGCATTCTGCTACAATTGTTAGTTTTTGAAAATCTTCGGATATCAACAACACTTGATTTTCAAGTAAAACACTAGTAAATAGATCAATTACATATTTAACACCCAAAAATTCGAACAATAGCCGTAACGGGAAATCGAGTAATGGAAGTTCACTGCTTTTTGGGCGTTGTATAATGATGTTTATTGGCGTTAAATTCGCTTGATCTGGCGGTAAATAAATACGAATCGATTTTCCAAAATCGGGTACTTTAACGTCATATAAAATGTTATAAACATAGCTTTCAAGACTTAAGCGAGCTCCGGGAGTACGAGGAAGACACTTGTACAGGTTTGTAAGAAATATTTCAGCTATATGGGAATATGCAAACTGACATACAAGCGTTATTGATTTTGTTACAAAAAGCGTATCTTTTTGAATGTCATAAAAGCTGCCTGCACTACTTGAACCTTTGTCATCTTCAGCAAGACGAAAATGTCTCGGTAATGATCTGCTCACTGGATCAGATCTTCTCAATGACCCTTGACTGCTTGATAATTCTGTGATGTACATTGACTGGAGCGTTTGCATAGCTGTACAAATATTCTCATTTTTAACTTCTTCATAAAATATTAATGAAAAGCCATAACATCTCTTTCCATCATCTCTTGTACTAATAAAAGAATGAAATCTTGGTGTCAAATCATGTTTTTGTGTACGAAATTTTAAGCCTTGTGGAAGTGACAGCATACATATTCCGTATGAATCAAAAGGATTCCACGAAACGTTTGCTGGATAATTAATTAGTGATTTTCCTTTATAAGATCTATCGAGTGGTGGAGACGTTGTAACACCATCTAAAAATATTTTTTTTTAGATCCAGCTCCAGGAAAGGAAAAAAAAATTCTTTGCATTACCTGTATAAAGCTCAGCTTCAAGTCCAAGATCAACATCTAATCCACATATCGCAAAGTAATCAGCAAACCTAGGTAATAAATGATGTTTTTCGCTCAGCGATTTCAATGCTGATGAACCTTTTTTAAATTTTGCATCCATCATCAGCAATAAACTTTCTAATTTCTTTCCGTTTTTATTCAACTTTAATTATCACATTATTTTGCACTTTTGGAATAGATTTTTTCGATATATAATATCATTGGTTACATTTAAAGTGGTAAATATATTAGTTGCACATATTTTTAAAGTTTTCGATCAAGATCTAGAGTTCAAATTGACAAAAAATATATTTTTTTGGATGAATCGAAGAAAAAATATCGAACTCGTGTAAATCATGAACTTTTTACTACTAAACTTTTATTTTTTAAAAATTAAAATTTTGGTAATAAACTATTCATTTTGTAAAAAAAGAAAACTAAATTGAATTTTTCTTAAAAAATTAAATGGTTTAATACAGTTAAGGGTCATAAATTAAGGATGAAAAGTTCAAAACATTGACAAAAGTATTTCCCAACTGGAATTGACCACTAAAGTAGTCTAGAGTTTAGAAAAATAGTGGAAAAAATGAATCTAATCATTTTAATCAATTTTGTAAATTAAGACAAATGTAATTTCTGTAATGTAAAGTTGTTTTTAAAAATTCAAAATTAATTTGTTAAAAAAGGGCATTTAAATCTGTGTTTATTCTCAAAAATTATCTGTAAAAGTTCAACTTTTTACAACAGTTCAAACATTATTCGTATACTTAGCTTACTATTTCAAAACATTTAAACATCACAAAACAGCTGACAATTTTCACTTGTGGTTAAAAGTTTATCAAAAAATAGAGTATAAATGTGTACTAATAAAATCACATATTTATCAGAAACTGAAATTATTATTGATTGAAATAAACACAAGGAAAAGCGCTTTTACAAAAAAAAAACAAAAAAATCTTCCATCTTTTTGGACACATATGTAGTTCAGCTGATTGATCAGCTGTTATTTGTTGATCACAATTTAAATAGACAAATTTTTCAAGTTGAAAGAATGAATTTCTTTTATTATTTTGGATATGGAAGTAATCTTTTGACAAAAAGAATCAGAGTTCAAAATAAGACAGCAGAACGAGTGGGTGTTGGAAAACTGGAAAATTACAGACTTGATTTTGCTGATTCTGCAATTGAGAAAAGATATTATTCACCAACCTGGAACGGATCACCTGCAACAATAATTGAGGATGAGGGAAGTTGTGTTTATGGAGCTGTGTGGAAAATTAATAAATGTGATTTAGAAGAACTTGATAGACAAGAAGGTGTAGAATCAAATATATACAAGCCATTGGAGTTGAAAATTTTCATTCAAGAACTTCAAAGTGATGTTTTGTGTCGTTCTTATCAACTAGTTTGCAATCCAAAATCACCTATTGATCCAGAAAATAGACCTCTTGAAAGGCAACCTTCTAAAACTTATTTGACTGTAATATTAAATGGAGCATTAGAGTCTAATTTACCTAATGATTACTTCAACTTCCTGAAAAAATTTAAGCATAATGGAAACAGAGCAATTGATACAAATCTTGAGAGTAGCCTCGATCTGAAGGAAATTCTGTAATTGGCAATTCATAAATTAAAAGATAATAAAAAAAGTTATAATTTAATTTTTGACTAAAAGATGGCGCTCGTGATCTACAGCATGTACACTCTTCTTGACTTTCCGACTCTAGTTTCAAATTAAATTCTTCGCTTGTGAGATTCGGTTCATATCAATCAATAAAAAATATTTTTTTTTAAAATAAAAAGAGGATTATCAGAAGTTTATTATTTAGTGTTGACTGTGATTTTGTGTAAAATTGTTGTCTTGAATTTTTTAAGGTTTTCAAGTACAAAGTTCAGAACTGAACCTTATCAAAGTTTAATCAGATAAAATCTATCTGTTAAGTAATAATTAAGTATTTAAGAACAAAATTAAAAAAAAGCAAAATTGCATAATGGCTAATCAAGTGCAACTAAGTGAAGCAGATACGCTTTATGAAACTGCAAAATTTGAAGAATTAGCAGCATTTCTGAAAAAACTCGACAAATCGGATGTGGAAGTACAATGGAGACTAACAAGGGCACTTTATGTGTGCTCTAAATTAAGTGATAATAGCGCAAATAAACCAGATTTAGTGCGAGAGGCTTTTGATGTAATTGAAAATTCAATAAAAAAATATGATAGTCATTATGCAGTTCATCAATGGTACGCAATTATGCTTGACGCTAAAGCTCATTTAGATGGACTTAGAGCTCGCATTCATGTTCTTGAGGAAATTAAAAAACATATGGAAAAAGCTGTTGAGTTAAATCCCACAGACTCGATTTCACATTATATTTTGGGGGAATTTGCCTTCCAAATTGCTGACTTGTCATGGATCGAGAAAAAAATTTTATCATCAATGCTTACTCACCCGTAAGATTTTTAAAAACAAAGTAATTTAAAACTAGAGTGATGATTGTGTTTAATGTTTTCTTCTTAGACCGGCTTGTACTTATGAGGAAGCATTAGGGCATTTCTTGAAGGCTGAAGAATTAAAAGCCGGGTTTTATAACTTGAACTACCTTATGATCGGAAAATGTTACATGGCAATGAAAAACAACGAAAAGGCCAAAGAATATTTAACTAAGGCATCACAAGTGGACGTAGTGAGTCAAGATGATAAAAAATGCAAAGAAGAAGGTGCTAAACTGCTAGCAAAGCTTAAATAAATCCCTTGATTTTGACTTATAAAATGATAAGCTCACAATGAATTCATGTTTTGTGAATATAATTCATGTGTACATACGTCACAAAAGACAAAATGACAATATTTACATGAATCATTAATTTTTTACCAAAATTTTATTTATATGAAAATTTGGCTTGCACTAGAACTCGCTTAATAAAAGCTCTCATCGAGCATTAAAATGAACTCGACCTTGATTTTTTGATATCTTGTATCATAACAGAAGTTTGCTTTTTGACAATTATTTCTGTCATGACTGTAAGTGGTTATCAAATTATATTTCCAGACGTGAAAAAATTATGATTATCAGATCATTTCCGCTTATTTATTTATTTCCGTTATAGAGGAAAAGCTGCATTGTTTGCACAAATGCAAGTGGCTGCAAGTTTTATTTTTTTTATCACGTTACTCATTCGCGTGGAAAGTTTAAATGTAGAATTCTAAACGAAATTTTTACGAGAGTTAAGTGTATGGAAAAAACATATTGCTTAAAATTTCTGTAACAAATACAAAACAGCTGAACTGAGACATTTTACAATCAAGTTTTTTTAGTTTCTGTGACATTATTTTCAAGTTCAGTAAACAACTTGTAGAATAAAAGAATTCATTCAAATTTAAATAACATCTAAAAAATATGATGTATTTAATATAAAAATCAAAGAGCAATTCAAGTTAAAAACTGTGACTTAAAAAATCTCGATGACCGTATTTGCAAAAATTCAATGACTTTGCATTTTTGCGGAGTCGTTGTACCAAAAAAAACCCAAAATGATGTTATATTTAAATCAGAGTTGAAAAAGCAGATATCTGTTAACAGATACAAAGACAGATTTGCCACAGAAATTATCTTTATACAGACAGAATCTGCAAACAGAAAGATTTTTTTTCATCTGCATACAGATGATCTGTTTACAGATATCATCTGCAAACAGATAAATTCTGCTCATTTGTTTTGCAGATGGATGCAGATTCTATTGTTCTTTTTGCGGATATCTGTTTTCTGCATTCAGATTTTATCTGCATGCAGATAATGTCTGCATACAGATGATCTGCATGCAGATGAAAAAAATTTTTCCGGGAACAGATAATATCTGTATATAGAAAATGTATTTTTACAGATGGGCAATTCTCCAAACAATTTTTTTCAAAAATCTCACACAAAAATGAACTTTTCTATTATTTTTTCCATTAGAAGGTATTAAAGAAAGGACTTTTCTTGTGTAGTTTTTTGATCGCTACAATCCTGTATCACTAAAATTGAATAATATCTTTTAATTAAGGAAATATTTCAATTCTTCAGTAAATATCTCGAGGACAAAAAATGGAATTTTTATACGAAGAATTCAAATTTAATTATTAAAGAGTACTCATTGATTTATGAAACATATACCGAACGATAGATAATGAATTTTTTTATCAATATAAATTATAATATTTCCTTACTTAGTGGAAATTTGTTGTAAAAAATCGATTCTCCTGATAAAAATTTTGTCCTCGAGTAGATGCTGAGCTTTTAATTTGGTCATGTCCGTAAAAAAATACCAAATGTTAAAATCAATTAATTTAAAATATTTCTTTAATCTCTTAAGTTTTCTCTTTGTAAATAACTTTATTTTAATAAGCAAGATTGTTTGCATGTTTTTAGCTGAAATTCAATATTCAATACAAAGAATTGAATAAGAATTTCATAAAACAATTTTTTTCTTGTACACATAATTGATGTTGGATTTTAAAAGCTCTTTTTCAAAAATTCAACTGTTTTGGAGAATTGCCCAGATACATGTCAGATTTCAACTCTGATTTAAATCGGTAAATTTCAGAAATAAATTCAAATAAAAGAAAATCAACAAATTTGCGGATTCAAATACTTCCGGATAATAAAGCAAAAGGCAAACGACCTGTAACAATATGAGCTACTCAACAAATCTTTCTCTAGCCATAACAAGATTCAAACCTTGACAAAATAGCAGCTGAAGCTTTAGTCAGTTTAACTTGTAACTCATTGATATTTTATTCGTGCATATTGAATAAACTAGCTAAGCTTAATGAGAGGAACTTCAATTAAATTTTTAATTGCATTACAATTTTTCTGCAAAAATAAAGTGTAGAATTAACGACATGTGGTTTGAATTTTGACACGATCTACCTCAATATATTTTGCCTTGTTGAATTAAAACTAAGCTGTTTAATTTATTCAACCAATAATGGTTATTAATGACTTGAAACATTTCACGACATTGATTAAGATTCGTTCAAGATAAAACTATTTAATGTGAAATTAATTTGTTTTAAAAAATTTTCAAATATTTTAATTTAGTCAGAATTTTATGAAAATTGTTAAACTTGATGCAACAGTGCTAATCAAAATTGGAACTTTATAAATCTAAAATGATTATTGTTTTAATGCAGAGAATGAAATTCAAAGAATGAAATCACAAACAGATACTACATAAATAAATTAGAACTCAAAATTACACAATTTATTTCTCAGCACGTAAATATCTGTGTTACATCAATTATTCCAATTTTAATCTTCGCAATTTTTCTTAATTAAGAAAATTATTTTGATGTTGAAAGAATAATACCTAATTTGCTGAAAAATTCTGCAAATAAGACTTTGAAACAGTTTGTTATCTTAGATTTGTGTATCAGAGATAATTCTTCCAACTGTGGAGTTTGTACGAACAATATACATCATGCTTAAGCTATCGCATTTAAGTATTCAAAATCTGACACACAGATGTCGCGACTTTGATGTTTTACTTCCAATTCTTTGTTTTTATTTTCATTTTCGTGACAACTTTTGGATGAAGGTGACGAAAAAAATCAAAATTAATAGTTTATAGACTTGAGCATATCAAAGTTATAAGATAGTTGATTTTCTTAAATTGTGTGCCATACAGTAATATTATTAATTGAGTGATTGAGTCATCATTGGATTTTGTAAGTAGAGATCAAAGTCCAATTACATACAAGGTAAAAGTTCAAAAACAATATTGAATGAGTTTAATTAGAGTAAAAATGGTTCGATTATATCATTTTACTTTGGTTGTTCGACGTTTATTGGTTGAAAATCGTTCTTTCCTTTATCAGTTCCATAGATTCAAGGTACAAAAATTTATAGCTCAAAAATTGCACGCACCTAAAATCGTTTCGCTTTTCCTGTTTTTTTACTTCATTACAGAAACCAGCTGTTGCATCACAATTACATAAACCTCACATATATTTAGCATTCCTTGGATTTTCTTTTGCAAAAAAAGAAGAAGTAGAAGTTAAAAGTATTGAATTCACTATGGTTGATCAAACTAGTTTAGAAAAAGCTGATCAGCTGTTTGACGACAACAAATTTCAAGAGACTGTTGATTTTTTAAAGACTTTAGATCAGTCCAGTGCTGATGTACAATGGAGATTAGGACGAGCTCTCTTCAAGTGTTCAGGAATGGACGCAAATAGTTCAAAGAAAAATGAACTGATTCGTGATGCATATAAGAATGTCCATGAAGCATTGCAAAAGGATGACAATAATTTTGCCATTCATAAATGGTATGCAATATTGCTTGATGCCAATTCCAATTTGGATGGAATTAAAGCTCGAGTTCAAGAGTTGGAAAATGTAAAGAAACATATGGTAAGAGCAATTGAGTTGAATCCTGAAGATCCAACTTCGAGATATATTCTTGGTGAATTTGCTTTTGGACTTGCTGATTTGCCTTGGTATCAAAGAAAGATTGTTTCAACTATTTTTGCAACACCGTAAGTTCATGATTTTTCATATTATATTATTTTTGGATTAATTAACACTTGTGTAGACATTTTAGCAGCTATGCAATAAGTCAAATAAGTGTTAATCAATTAACTAACTTATAATTGACCCAATTCTTCATTTAAAAATTTATATTTTTAGCCCAACAGCAACTTACGAAGAAGCATTAGAACATTTCCTAAAGGCTGAAGACTTAAAAGCTGATTTTTATTCTATGAATAAATTGATGATTGGGAAATGCTACATTGCAATTAAAGATAATGAAAAGGCTCGCGAGTACTTAACAAAAGCCTCTTCTATCACAGTCCAAAATGAAGATGACAGAAAATGCAAAGAAGAAGCTACAAAGCTACTAAGCAAAGTCAAATAAGTTGCAAGTTGCTTTAATAATTATTCATGCTTGCTCACTGGATTCAAGACAACACATATGTATTACCATTTATTACAAAATTCCTTTATCTAATCACAACTGAATTTAAATAAATTAAATGTTTTTAAGCTTATCTTAACTGACTTTAAATACTTACAAAATATATTTATTAGTATGATTATAAAGTTTATTAAATACAGTAATAATCGCCATCTAAGTTCTGCCAAATAATAAAATGACCACGCGAATTTAAAATTGCAAAAAAAAAAAAAATCGCTCTAATACACGAATTATACCTGCTTAAATCATACGGAAGGAAAGTGGAAAAACCTGTTTTAGATCTGTTTTGTTTGCTCTCCATCTCTTTCCAATGGTCATAAGCGTATTAGTGAACACGTTGAGTTGCCTCATACAATTCATCTAATGTGATTTAATTCTTTTGTGAATGAGACAACACACATATCACAGGTGTATTTGTGTGGTTAAAGAAAAGACACACATCTTAAGATGTGTTATGCTGCTGAGAAGAATTTTCTTACATTCTTGTTTGAAGCATCTTGTGGTTGAGACGTAAAAAAAATTCATGCCGCGTTTTAAGCTAATAAGAACAGTGTGGATTGTGCAATAGAAATATTTTAAGTGAATTGATAATTTAATGGAAATTGAGTGAATAAATCAAGATAAAGAAGAAGAAAGAAATTAGTTCCAATAAATAAAGATTATAATTAAAATCTGACGCTCAACAATTGTGTCCATAATTAATTTTTATAATTCTCTCATTCTCCTTCCACATCTTGTTTCGATATTTCTTTTATTACTCTGGAAAAAGGAATAAAAGAAGCAATAAGTATAATACAAAAAAGTAAGAAAGAATATGACGAAATGCAGCAAAGAGGAAGAAGAGAAATGTTGATGGATTTTAATTAATGATTGCAACATCTCTTCTACATTTATAAGAATTCTTCATATTCGTATGTTTTTTATTTCGTGGTGTAGCAAAATTGACGATAATATTAACTTTTTCACAATAATAAAGTTCATTGAATTTATAATGTACGAATTGTGTGCATAAAAGGGAAGTAATATTTAATATTCAAGAATGGGAACAATGCAAAAAATTCATGCACAAGCCGTATGCGATAAAGTTCTTGCCGGCGTTCCGCAATTACTCGATGATTTTCATAAAATGATTGATGATCAGGAGACTGGTAATGAGAAATTTGAATAAAAATTAATGCATTCATGCTGTAAACAATCAAATTCCTTTTCTTTTCTCTTCTCATCTTAAAATTAGCGGATGTCGTTTTCCTTTTGGGTCGCGAAGAGGAAAGAATTTATGCGCATCGATTAATCCTTATGGCTCGATGTAAAAGCTTTCAAGTAACTACTGCTTCAAGTAAGCTATTATTAACATAAATTTGCATTGATTTTTTTATTTATAAGTTATTGATATGATAAAAAAAAATAGGTAATAAGGCAAGGGGAGATATTTGTAGAATACCCGGCTCAACAGTCCTCCCACCATCATCAACTGGCACTCCAACATTAATTCGACTACCCCATATCCGTGCTGAAGACTTTCGACAATTTATTACATACGTTTACACTGCAAAAATTATATTGCATGACTCAAAAGTCTTTCAAATTATGATCATTGCCAATGATCTTGGTCTAAATGATTTAAAGACGGCTTGTGAGGATCACGTTATTGCAACAATGTCTGTCGATAATGCATGTTGCTTTTTAACAAATGCATTGGAAATACAAGAAAAGGTCGGCGGTAAATGTACAGACTCGTTTGTAGATCGTTGTATTGCATTTATTGGTGAGAATGCTAACGAGTGTACGAAAACAAATGGATTTTTAAAGCTCTCTAAAGATGCGATTGTAAAGATTATCTCATCAGATTTTGTAAGTATTTGCATTTTAAGAGTATTTGATTCAACTTAACGGTGACTTCTAGATACATACTGACTATTTTCATTATATTTATAGCTTTGTCTTGAAGAGGAAAATGTCTTTCGTGCCGTGTTGGAATGGAGCAAAAATCAAGCAGGTGTAACTCAGGTACAACTTTTTGTCATAGAAAACCTAGTAAAATATACAAAAGTAAACTCTAAATCCTTCCCTTAGCCACTTCCTCATTGGAATGAGGAAGAACGTCAAAGAGTCTGTAAATACCTCTCACCCATCATTCATCATGTACGGCTTTTATTAATCGATAGTCAAGTTTTTGCCGAAGAAATAGAACCAACGGGAGCGATTCCAATGGAATTGGTTCTTGAAAGATATCGTTTTGCAGCTCTACAATCAAATAAACTCCCGGGAATGCCACCAATCCAAAGTGTATCAACAGAATTTGACAAGCGTTTGCAGCCTCGATTATCACTAAACTTATTTCCAGGATCAAATATCCTGAGAAACGATAAGATGCATCTTCAAACAACACTAAATAATTGGTATGGAAATTCCAAACAAACATGGCGTATGGTTTACAGAGCATCAACTCATGGATACACAGGGGCTGCATTTCATCGATTGTGTGACGGAATTGCACCACTTATGGTCATTGTATTGGTAAGCTATTAAATTAAAGAATGATTTATGAAAAAGTAATCAATTATGGTACTTTCTTTAGGGCTATCGAGGTGAAATAAGTGGAGGCTTTACAGACGTCGCATTTACAAAGACCAATCGGAAAGGAGGATATTTGCATGGTGAACGTTGCTTCTTATTTGCACTTAGTTCGCCTCAAGCAAATTTTCAAGTTGCAAAATATGATATTGTAAAGAAGCCGTATTCAATTTGTTATTATAAGGAATGCGGACCGATTTTTGGAGCTGGTAAAAATACTTTTTACAATATTTAATTTTACATGCATTAAAATATTTCACTTTTGCAGGAGCTGACTTATTGATTGCCAATAATTGTAACGTTAATACTGATTCATACTCAAACTTGCCGCATTCCTATGACGGACCAAATGCATCATATACATCACTTTTTGGAGATTATAACTTTATGATTAATGATTACGAAGTATTCACTTTAGGATAATGTTATATTTCATAAAATATTTGTAGCAGATCTGCAAACTTGAGATTTAAAGTTGGGGAGACAATAAAGTATTTTTAACGGAATTTATAGGATTTTATTGATTAAAACATCTTTTAATGCTTTAAATTTTTTGTGCTGAACCAATAATTAAAATCTAACCTTAATAAGAGTTGAACAAGTGGAGCTGAACACAATCCCGACAATAATTTCAGTAATGAGTCAACAAACGATGAAAAGAGTTCGTCAAAATTATCCAACGTGACTTTATCTTCATTGGTCATCGGACTCGAGGCAATGTATGCGAAAGCCGTAAATTGGTCAATGAGATTTAATATTTTGTTCAATATAGTGAGTACGGGATTCTCCATCATACTACTGTTCATGCTTTTTGATAAAGGATCAGACTAAAAATAAAATAATTTTTATTAGTTAAAAGCCTTAAAATAATTCTTAAAGAAACTTACGTTTTCCAACAAGAAGCACAAGCTTAAAACATTTGCTTGAAAGCAACTGTGTGCTCTTAAAATTTCTTCAAAATCTTTCGTTTCCTTAATTTTTTCCATCATGATGCTAAATTGACTTTCAAGGACATCAACTTGTAAATAGTATTGAAGATTGTCAATGAGGAACATCAATTTGTTCCTAAAATGTAGAATTTCGCTACTCTTTTCAATTTTCTTTTCTCGATGATAGCACCAAAGACTTTGAAGCGAAAATTGAATTTTTCTGATTCGAATAAGAAATTGAAATAGTTCATTGTATTTGTCGAGAATTTTAGGTGGAAACATCAAATGAAGTGGCCATTTAATTTTGTAACGAAGTGCAAGGAATTGAAATAATCCTTTATTCTCATAGCTAAAACTTTCCATGTCGACTTTCAACATCTCAAAATGAAACAAATCGGCATCATCTTGAACATTAACACTTGATGCTGATACTTGAAATATTCTATTAATATCACGAACTGTATTCTCTGTCATGACATTTCCATAAATTGGATCTAATCCTTTAATGAACTCATAAAATAATTCACCACGACCGAGTAAGTAAAAATCTTTGATGAGCTTTAATTGTTTCACTAGATCTGCATCCTTAATTGCAATTTCGCTCAAATGTTCAGTTACACACATTTTAATTTCATCTATAGTACGCTCAAAATTAATGACTGTTAGCTTATTCGCTTCTTGGAATTGATGAAATTTTTGGAAAAATTGATATTCTTTTCCATCGTAAATATTCTGATCAGAATCATTAGACGATAACATAATTACAGTCTGTCCAATAAATAAAACTTTTTCAGCCCATGATTTTGGAAAGTAATGTGGTAGCATGTCAAAATTTATCTCATATCGCCATAATTCTGTATTAATACTTTGATCTGATGATTGAAACGTACTGATTGATGTTTGTGTTGAAAATGTTGGACGTTTTTCTACTAAATCTGATGGATCTACATGCATTATGAAAAACTCGCCATAAACATCCAGAAACTTTCCATTAAGCCATTGACATAATTGTTGAATGAAAATTGAATAAACTGATTGTTGAATTGTTTGAAGTGCTTCTTTGATATTTTCATTGCCGTGCATTGAATTATCTTCAAGATACTCTAAGATTTGACATCCATGAAGTTTTTGAGTTTTTACACCATTGATTAATCGCATTAGAAACTCAAATAGTGGACGAAATTTTTCAACTTCATGAAAAATAAACATTAAACTTGTTGATGGCTTACGAAGAAACTTCTTTTCGAGCTCAACGACTGCTTTATTGTATTTTATGAGAACTTTTTCAATTCCATCCGCAAATCTTCGAATATAAAATCCATTTTGCGGATTTGAATGATCATTTTCGAGATCCAGTTGGTGTAAATCATTGGAATATATGCTGTATGATGAGATGAACTTCTTAATTTCTCTATATTGATTTGTTATCTTCATAATATCATTTAGTGACTTCATTTCTGCTGGATGAATGAAATTTGATGAGATTTCCAGTGTCTAAAAAAAATTAGCAGATAATTTTTAACAAATGTTCAATAATATCCAATTTTAAGACTTACCAACAATTCCTTGATGACATGAGATTCTTTTTCAGATATTAGCGATAGAATTACATCGTGAATCATCTTTAAATCTATTAAAACAATTGAATTAATAAAATTTTACAAAACAAAAAAAATCCGATTTTGTTTATTTACAATTTGAATTTTATTGCGTTCAGAAATTTTTTTCGTGATTGTTCAGAAATTTTTGAAACTGCATTTTAACTGGATTTGTTCAGAAAAGTATTGTTTTGATTTATAAATAGTTAGGCTTTAGGTAAACACATCATGTATTCTTTTAGAAATTCAAGTTTAACTAAAGAACAGCTTAATAATTTGGGTGTAAATTCAAAAGATTCAAACGCTACACAATTCACACGTCCATTGTTTCCTGTATTAGCATCAAAACCATCAGAAATAGAGAAAAATGTTGGACTTGACTATAAAATGGTTTGGAAGGAAGATTTTAGAAGTAGACTTTTTGAAATTCACAGTAATCCAACAAATCAAAACTCTGAAGATAGTTATAGCTTTAAAATTGCAGTAAGTTGAGCTTAAATTAGATCATTCAAAACATTAAATTCATAATTTCTTTTTAACATCCAGAATGCTTTAGAAAAAGAACACAAACAGAAGTTACAGCTTAAATTTGCATATAGCCAAATGCCGGCAGAACTAAACATTCAAAATCTGAAGAAACGAGTTAATAAAACAAAGCCTGTAATACCGAATAAAAAGAGAAAAATCCTTAAAATGGAAGATGTCACAAAAGAATTGGAAATTTTAGAAAAGAAAGAGAATCTCCACGAAGATGATGAAGGAAGTGAAAAGGCTGCACAGAGTGATGAAGAGGCAGATATTGTAAGTCATTATAATTTTGTTTTAAAACTTTATTCAAATCATTTTATTAATTTTCAGGAAGGAGATGTTGAAGATCCAGAATTGGACGATGAAACTGATTATCACAACAATTATTTCGATAATGGAGAAAACTATTTTGCGGACGAGGATGATGCTCTTGATGATGGTCCAGTTTATTGAATAAAACACAAGAATATTACATTAAAAACTGTATTTTTTGAGAATTATTCTCATTTTAATTTTATTATAATTTCAGCATTAATCACTAAGTTTCTAATTTACTAATGTATGCTATATACGCTGTTGCATGCTCGGTGCTTCATCAGAATGAATTGGATCAACAGATTCCACTGGTAAATTCATGGTATTCTAAAAGGATACAAAAAATTAGTTTTTTAGGAGCATATAAAAGCATTCAAACTTACCAATTTCTTAGCTCTTTGTCCGAGAATATCGAAAGTATAAGCACTTAAAGTAAATCCTGTTGGAAGTGCTATACCTTGAACTCTGTATAAATTGCTGTCATCTTTTGTTATTTTGTGCACGGATGGTATTTTGACTTTATTGATATACTTAGTGGATGAAATCATCGGTCCTTTACTAATATCAATATGATCACCAGCACGATATAAAGATATGATACCTTTATTCTTATTTGATATATTTGGAAGCTGTTCACGCTTGAATGGATTATCTTTGAACATTTCTAAGGCAATTTCATGACTAACTTCAAGTCGCTCAATTTTATGATTTTCTGTTGCGAATTTCATCATTTCAATAGAAATAGATTTGAGATCCTGTGCAGATGGATTCCAATTATCAACGTTCAAGGATATATCGTGAACAAAACTTCCAGACCTTATACTTGGCCATGGAAAGCTGTAAAGATGAAGTCCAGTTTCTTCTTTTAAAATTCTCTGAAGTACACCGCCTAAAAGGAAGGAACAAGTTCTCCAAAATGCCTGATTTACTAAACTTGGATCTTGACTCTTGAAATGAAGTAACTGAAGTGTACAGGATTCTTCTAGCGGTCTATGAACATCCCATAACTTTTTTCCGTTAACTAATGCTAGAACAGCATTTTCACAAACAGCTTCACTGAAATCTAAAGAAAAAACATGTTTGGAGATATACATTCAGCATAATCTAATTCTTGACTTACGTTCTGCGCAATTAAATGGAGTTGAAAGATTTTTGTTCATAAATAATGTCTCGTTACTCGGTAAACCAAGATAACGCACTTCAATCTTTTCTATTCTTCCAACATTTTCTCTTTGTCGTTTCTGTTCATTATTAAATAATCTATTTCTGTGCTCAATTATTTCTTGTGTCGAAAAACATCCTGAAAATAAAAATAATGTTCATAAAAATTGGTTAATTTTGCACACAATTTTTTTATTCTTCAATTTATGCTTACTTCTGTATATTGATTTGTATAAAGCATTACTGGAAGTTCTTAATTTCCATAAACTATTTTGCAAATGCACTGTCATAGCTGAATTAATGAATTAATTATTTAATTTTACCAAAAAAAAATGTTTGATTAAGGAATAACAATTTTCTGAACAGAGTCTTAAAATTTCTAAACACATCCGAGATTTTAAATTTTGGTTGACAGTTAGATGCAATACTTTCTGCATCTTTTATTTAAATTTAAAAAAAAAATCGTTACATTTTTATTAAAGTTTATTAAAATTAATTCTTATTACCTATAATTAAGTTTTATTTGCTCAGCAATAAACCTGCAAACATCATTAATTCAATTTTCAACTTTTTTCACTGTAATAAAGCTTCTATTCTAAACGAGGTATATTCAATTCTATTTTTTAAAAAAAATCTCATCTAAAATCAATCCATGACCTAAGTTAACAAATAAACATAAAAAAATAGGAAAATTACAAAAGTCGCGTGCTATGGAGTATCCAAAATTAATTTTGTGTAACACATAAATTATGATTTCATTTCATATTTTGGATTTGTTTTGATCAATTATGAAATTCCCAACATCAAAAATATTCTGTGGATCAAGCTCATTCTTTATAGAATTAAAAATATTAATTCCAACGCTTGAGACAGCTTTAGGATAATATTTTAAACTTTTTTTTCCAATTCCATGATGATGTGACAAGCAACCTCCATATTTCAATATTACAACACGTAATATGTCTGTTAATTCATCAAATACTTCAAATTGATCTCGATCCTTTGTGGGTCCAATGCCATAATAGAAGTAAACGCAAGCTCCATTGTCGTACACTTGAGATATTCGAAATGCAAGAGCATTCAAAAGCTTTCGATTATCCATTTCATCTTTCCAAACTTTTTCAATTGCTTTTATCAATGGCCAACATTTTTCCCACGTAATTGAAGGTTCAATTGAATCAAAAAGAAAACCCAAATCGAAAAATAAATCTCGAACATAACAATTGGTCATTGTCAATTGAAAAGCTCGTTCTGCATACTTGGAACCTCCAAATATACCACCATGCATTGATCCACAACGCTTCATCTGTGATTCTATTTCTTCGACTTCATCCTTTTCTCCTTCGATCAAATAAGTAGTCATTGATAGTTTTTTGAAATCCAATCCATATATTATTTGACTTCCATAAAGTTTTAAAAAATCTACAGCTTTTCCAATAAAATTTTGATTATGTTGAAAAGCGTACCCAAGTTGAAAGTGAATGTTATCAACAAGTCTAAGTGAGGTTGGCTTGACAGTCAGCTTACTTACTTCATACATAAAGTTTACACCCATTTCAAAATTTGGAAAAACCATGCTTCCGTATCTTTTACATGCAGGCTTTGGATGAACTTTAACCACAACTTTTGTAATAACACCAAGTGTTCCTTCAGAACCTAACGCAATAAAGTCAAAATCTGGTCCGATACTAGCTCGTGGAACAAGGAAATTTTTCTCTAAAACTCCAACACTTGTTACCAATGTAATTTTTTTGACCATATCTTCAATGTTTCCATACTTTCGTTGCTTCATTCCTGCTGATTTTGTTGCAACCCAACCGCCTGTTACAAATGAGAATTTTTTTAAAAATTTTCAAAGGTTCACATTTAAGTATTTTATGGATGTAAGATTTGATTAGATTTTGAGGAAAAAAAATCTCACCTAATGTTGATAACTCAATAGAATCAGGATCATGTCCGAGTGTTAAGCCATTTTTCTGAAGAGTAACTTCTAAATCTTGGCCCGATATACCAGATTCCATGCAAGCTAGCATACTAGTTTTATCAAACCATAAAATTCGGTTCATTTGAGTTGTGTCAAGTGATATAAAAAATCGGCTATAATCATCTTTGAGGTAATTTAAACTCATTGTTGTATTCGTACCTCCACCATAAGGAACTGTTGAAGACAAATTTAAATTATTTAGAAGACATAATATGTCTGGGATTCATACCTACAACTGCACAATACTTATTAGCTAAATCGACAACAGTCACAACATCTTCATGCGATTTTGGAAATATAACAATATCCGGTATTCTTTTAAACTTTCCATATCTTAAAATGTAAAAATCTTTAAGTGCTTGTCCTCGACAACGAAGGAATCGATCATCAAAATTTAAGGAATATTCAATTTTCGCCTTTTTCAATTCATCACAAAACTCTTTATTCTCAATTTTTGGAGGATAATCAGACTCCTTATGTTGAGGATTTTTGATCGGTTTGTAGTTTGTTATATCTGCATTAAGAAGTTCCAACAATGATGTTTTTGCATTTTTTAAAGGTTTGTTGCACATTTCATAACTGTTGAAAGCGAAATTTATTTTATTAAATTCAACACAAAATGACAAACTACTCACCGTCCACCCTTAAAAACTAAATGATCCTTTTCAAAAGTAAAGTAACAATCCCGAAATCCCCATCCATTTTCATTCAAGACTTGTTGTCTATGCTTAGGAAAAACATTTTTCACATTTAAAGGAAATTCTGAAACTTTTCTATTTTCACTTTTTTGAGTATCTGTTATACTCTTCATTGCTACTTTGCTGCTATGATAAATAAACTTTAAAGAATTTTCTAAAAAATAATAAGTTCCAAATTCACGTCTATCCTTATTGAAAATAATTTGCAAACTAAAGCTACGATATGCTCATACGTGAGATTTAAAACTTCTTGTGATTATTATTGTAAATGACAGATCAAAACTGTATGAAAAACAAAAAAATTTTTTTTTTAAATATTACTGGAATAGTAAGTTTGTAAGTGTAAGATTGTGGCAAGATTTAATATACAGACTTAGAATTTAAAAGCATCATGTGGATAGGAAAATCCATTATTCAAATATATTGTATATACTCATTTCTGATTATTTTAAATACCTAATAATAGTTCTTTTGAATCTTCGAACTTCATTCCACGCTTTCAATGAAGGATTTTTTTTTATAAAAAAAAGAGGTTTTTGACCCACCCTCAAAAATGCCTGAATTTGCATTCAGGCAGGATTCGTTCTCTCAAATTCTTTATCATAAGCATTTTATTAATACATTGTTTAGAATAAAAAATCAACTTGTTGATTGTCGCAGTCAATAACAATCAAAACAAAATCAAATCATAGCAACCAATCTATAAAATTATTTTGACAACAGCAATTTTTTCAGGACTTTATAGTTTTTTTTAACAATCATGTCATCAGTAGTTGTAAATTTTAAGAAATCAATTACTGTCAAGATTCAAATAGCTGATGATACAGAAAATGTCATAGCATTAAATTTTCCCGATAATTTTAATGTCAAAAATTTAAAAGAGGATGTTGCAAAAAAGTTTTCAATCAAACCCGAGAATCTGCTGGTATTTCAAAACGGTGAAGAATTTGGAAATGAATATTTATTGAGTGAATTAAAGCTTAATGATTTTGGAATAATTGAAATCTTGTTAAAACTAAATAAAACTGCTACTGATGAAGGTGTAAAGTTGGATACTAGTGTTTATTATAGTAGCTTTACATTGCCAGACATCATTACTGTTCATGTACCAGTCGAGGATGAAAATGGAATAAAAATTACAAAAGATTTAGTTGTTGAAATTGAAAACAAAACTATTAAAAAGCCATTTTTGGGAGGATTCGTACATAAGAAAACAAGTAAGGACCACAGATGGAGAGATTAATGAAGTTTTTGAAGGCTTTTGTTTTCTTTTCAGAAATCGAATATCATCATGCATTTACGCAAACGGGCCCAACAATGGATCAAATTCAGAAGGTCAAGGAAGAAAAATGCTCACGTGATACTCAAACTGTCGAACTTAGGCAAATTTCTATGGTATGTACGTTAAGCATCGATTAAAATCTTAAATGAATGCTTGAACTCTTCGTCATAAAGAATAAATAACTATTAATCATTTCATTCTGAATTTAAAGGACACTAGCAAAGATGAATCTACTCAATATTTTGGAGATGCTAATGAAACACTTTTTATTCCAACAAACACTGATACTGAGCTAATGCCTAATCAAGATTTCGAAACGTTTGAAGAGTTACAACTCCGAAAAAACGTCATAGAAAAGGTCAAATTAATTCAAAGGAACTTTCGCTTATGCCGCTTGAAAAAATGCATTAGGGAATGTGCTTCAGAGTTTCGCAGAATTTCAGCCATCAAAAAGAAACAAGAAGAAAGAATCAAACAAGATTATATAAATGCAAACAGAAAATCAGAGAATTTTCCTCGTACTAAAAAAGATTTTGACGTCCTCTTCGCTCAAATTGCAACATGGAAAGAATCCGAAACGAAAAGAATTTCTAAAGAATTTACAGGTCCAACCAGAGTCATAGAGATACAAGCATTATTAGAAAAAGAGATTCAACTACTTAATGGTATTGAAAAACGAAGACTTGAGATACAAGAAGAAATTCAAGCAGCAAGACAAGATCGAATTTTGAGGCAGTGTGGAGAGCCTGTAAAGTGGATTGGATATCGGAGTTAGTAAAACTATATTTAAAGCTCTTTAATTTTCAACCAAATTTTTCATATCTTGTATATCCTTATGACAGATGCGTTAATTGAAATGGACACAATAAGAACACAGCGTGCAAGAAAATTGACAGAATTATTTACATTACTTCGACAGCCAATGAAGAATCTTGACGATCGTTTACGACTATTAAATGACATAAGTGAAGCACTTTGTAATGAAAATACAAGTCGAATAATTGAATTAGAAAATTTATTCGAACGTGAAAGAGAATTGTTGAGATGTAAAGTCAGTGATGATACTTTGAAGATTTTAAGAGAACGTCAGCTTGTCGTTTTTCTAGATGTCATTAAGGATGATGAATACAGTAAATCGAAAAAATTCATGACTCATATTTGTGAGAAATGCAAAGCGGTATTGCCGTTAAGAAACTTTGCAATGCATTCAAAGCAAAAGTTTTATGATCTCTGTCAAAAATGTGCAAGTTTAAAATCTTCAAAAACTGACCTCAGTGTATATCGAGCTATTCTCCGTGGTATTCAACGAGATGAACGTAAGCGTGGCGCATTCTCATCATTTGCTTTCATCATTCAAGAGACAGATGTGAGACATATAATTGAGAATATTTGGCATGGAATATCTATATTAAGTCAATGTAATGTAACATCTGATTTACGCCTGTGTCGATGGAATATTGATGAAGAATGGTCACCATGGAATTGCATTTGTCTTACTGATACAGAAGCTCGAATACACGTTAAGTGCTGCAATCTTGAGTCCATTTACGGTGAGAAAATTATGGCTGAATGTCGTTCTCGACATTCTCTTGCCAAGTCAAGTTTCAAGCATTTGAAGAAAATAGATAGCACATTTGTCGAGTCAGGCGATTGGCATGAGTGTGGAATAAAAGATAAAATTGTGTAAACATTTGATTAATAATTGCATTTAAATTTAAAATTTATCGTTGATGCTGAAAGGTACTTGAAAGCTAAAGATGAATAATTGCAAAGTTAGAAGGAAAATCCAGTAAAATCAATTAGCATTATTCTACTTTATTTATTTCCCTCAACTGTTCCATTTTATTGAAAATATAATTGAATAGTATGCACAAGTAAGGATCGTGCACTAAATGCCTGTTTCTAGGCAACCATTGTAATTGAATATATCAATAATGTTTCCCATTATTTACTTTCTGCACTTAATCAATTTAAGAATAAATGCATCTTAGGGCTATAATTTATCGTTCTATTGTAAGTTATTAAATGAATTCATTATTGCTGTGTGTTTTTCTCTTTATAATTCATAGCAATAGAAAACGAAACGTACAATTTTAGAATTAAAGTATCTCAAATAATATAGGATTTCATTGAATGAATACCCTTTGAATACTCATGAAATTAAATAATATTTGCATGAATAAAAACATATTGACCTTAAAAAAAAAATTTAATTTTGAATTTTATTTTAATAGAAAATTTTATTAAACTAAACTTAATGAAAATAAAGTGTTCTTTATCAATACTAAGATGAAGTATAAAATTTTGTATGAAGCACTATAACTTTTTTTGACAAACAACATTCATAAGTGTATCCATTCTTAGGTTACACACCCAAAATTGTGATTTTTGTGGTTTTTACATTGAGTTACAGAAATAAAAAACGTTTTTTTCATTAGGTCTGTAAAACCAAACTCGTGTTGTAATATATTACGCAATACTAACTTTTTTGCAAGAAAATTTCCGTCTTGTAAATATTGTCACGTGTGAGGAATAACCCTTTTATAAATACGTTTATTCTATTATTTCTTTTCTTCTTTATTATACATAAACTATTACTCATCTTTAAGTCTGACCATCTGAACTGTGATACTTACTACTCGCCGATATTTTTTTATGAATGAATATTTATTTTCTCATATTTGTTAGTTTAAAATTACACTCATCTCCGTTTCAACGTTTATGCGTCCATTAATGAGGAGAAACATTCTACAGTAAGAAAATTAATTTACAATGCTATAATTATGAGCAAATTTAAAAATTCAGTAGACGTACGTATCTTCTTGCCAAAAATAACAATTTGCATTATTTACTGTGCAAAGTGTTGAGCATTTTTCATCATGTTTAAAAACCATCTCAATTTGTAGACTACATTAAGATAATCAGTTACTTCACTTAACATAAGTAAGTAAATTGTGGCAACCGTTAATGACAATGTGGATATAACAAACAATAACAATATAAGCGAATAAAAAAAAAATTGAGAAGAAGACAGAAAAGAATTCTTTAGCACAAAATTAATAAAATATACATTCATAATATTGTAAGTAGAACGTGGTCAGTATGCCCACACGAGAATATAAAAAAAGTAGAAAAAAATAATCCAATGTTAAAAAACATTCAGACGCCAAAATATTTTTATTGAATGGAAAATATGAGAATGACAATTTCGTGTCATTTTTCTCATGTTTATTATGCTTCGTTTATTTGATGAATGAGATATGATGAAAAACATACAATTAGTGATTGTAAAATTAATTTTATTGACTTCTTTATTTCGCACAAATGGATTTAATGATAAATTAATAATTCTCATGCAATCATGCAATTGGCTTATAATCTTAAGATACTCACGTAGTTTCACTTATTCAAGACATGATCACAATGCGTAAAAATGAAAAATTAATACCGACAATTCTTAACATGTGATTTTCATTCATGATATCGGATTAAACATGTTTTTAAAGCTGTTAACACATATGCTATACTCTTTTATTCTTTCATGAGGAACTCTGCTCAGATATAAAATTATATTGTGTATTGTGTTGTCATAAATACTCGTAAGTTGTGAACTTTCATGCCAAAAGATAAATTGAGTTTAATCGCGATTTTTATAAAGATAAAGTAGAAATTGTTGGCTTGCTGACTGAATAATTGTTACCCTGTTTTTTCTTTATAAGCTACCACTCGTTACTAAGCTACTAGCTTAGTAAAGTTTTTTTGAATCGAAAACTTTTTTGCAATCTTTACTAAGCTACTACCATAAAAAAATTTAGACAATAATTTTTAAGAATCTAATTGCATTTTATGCTTTAATCTGTCATTAAAAGTCAGATAAAATCATAATTCCAAGATAAATCCATAAATTTTTTGAGAAAATTAAAAAATTCTGTATTAGTACAGGATTTTTACTAAGCTACTACTCGTTACTAAGCTACTAGGGAGCCAAAAAATCAACTTTTTTACTCTACTAAGCTACTAGCTTATAAAGAAAAAACAGGGTAATAATAATTGTATAGCTCAAAAAAATCAAATTAAAAATGCGCTTTTGGCATTTGAAAATATCATCGCTGCTTTTAAAAATCCCACAAAGCTTTAAAAAGGATTGCAAGAAATTTCTCTTGTCACCATTTCTCACACACAATCATTCACTTTTATTAATACTCTTAATAAACCTAAGCTTTGCAAAATACTGGTAACATACTCAATGAGTTTGCGAAGAGAAAAAAAAATTCAAGAAGTTAATGAGAATGGCGTTAAGATATGATTAATTTTAAAATAATTCACCTATGGATGATGATATATTAATGAGATTTAATTAAGCTCTATTCGTTAGTGCAATAATATTTAGGAATATTTATTAACTTTAATTTCCTTTTAAGGAAGTAAATCGTTAGCTGTTGAGTGGTTAAACGTTCCATTCTTTCTCTAGTCTGTATCTTAAATACAAAATTACATACAATGTGACAGGTTTATCTTTATTTAGTAGAATTTAATCATACACTTAAAGTAGCAATTTATGTACACATATACTAAGATTAAGCATACTGCATATACATTTTTTAATTAAATATTTGCTATTTAAGAATAAACAGCAAATAAAAATTAGTAAACATTTTTCACCGACTACCGTCACTTCATTTCGAAAAACTTCGAAATTAATTTCGAAAACTTCGAAATTAGATGTAAACAAAAAATAAATGTAAACAAAAAAAAATTCAAATCGAAATATTTTTGAATTTTTCCTTTCTGGATCTTGATTTATTAGATAAATTATATTCTTTAGTAATTTTTCTATCATTTAATCAGAAAAGCTTTTAAGAAAAAGCTTCAATCGATAAATTATTTTGAAAATTATAATTAGTGAAAAAATTCACTAACACATTCACACTTTTTATTTTCAAAAATTTGACAGTTTTTAACTGACAAATTTCGAAGTGTCGGTAGTCGGATTTTTCATGTTACTTTGCGAACTATGAGAATGAGAAAAGTTATGTAGCATTTATTTTTTTGCATGAATTAAATGCTCTGATGATTGTTGTTCGTGTTAGACTCATAAGGTTTTATAGAATTTAATAAATTAATCGTCCATAATTTTTACTAAAGAAACGGCTAAAAACGAACGGAATTCAGCACCTTCGAAGTAATAAAAAATCAGAAATTTCCACACTTCGCATTAAAACAGTTTCAGATTTTTTTTTACATTTTTTAGCTGCAAATTCAAGAATATGATTTATTAAACATTTTCTTGCCTGATTTTAGCTCGTGCTTTCCATGTACTATCAAATGAATGAATAGATTATCCATAAACAATTTATGAGAAATTCTTAGGTGTAGATAAAAAAAATATTGAGCTGATTGTTTGCATGTAAACATGAAAAGTGAATTTTAGATGCTGATTTTCGTAAAAATTTGCTCGATGTTTTGTTAAGAGTTTGATCATAAATATTTATGATTTATAAAAAATATATATTTGCATAGGTATGCATGATCTTAAAGTCATTAAATTCTTGAAAATTTTACAAATAATTGAAAACTGCAATCATATAAGAAATGCGAATCCATGTGTACTCAAGCTTATTGCATCAATTAATGGCTGAGTTTTCATTTTAAATCATATGAATTGATCGTATCATATGATCATCACATTTCATGGAGCATTATTTTTTGCATGCTTTTATTTAATGTCTTAATCGATATTTTTGCTTCCTTTGAATCATTTTAAAATCAAGTTTCAGAATTATCAAAATATTACGAGTTTTAAAAATCATTTATAAATAAAATTAGGCAAATTTTTGCAATCCAAACTGTTCACTTCCTTCCTTTTTTTTACCTTTTTCAACCGTAATCAAAAAAACTTATTTTAAACGCTATTGACCTTTGCAATAGGTTTGCTTAACAAAAAATTATCAATAATTCCGCATCAAAAATGTTTAAGTGATGCTTCATAAATATTCAAAAATTTCCTCTTACGAATTCCATACAAATTGATGAAACAATTTATTCACCTTTGAAGCACAGATTCTCAAACTTTCAATGTTGATTCTTTTTATTTGAATTTCTTAAACGGATATAATGTTTATTTTTTTTGCAGAAGGAAGCATTAAAATCGTTTATGTCATTTCTAATTGAAATCAATTGAGAATGTGCCTAGTGAAATAAATGGAAGAATGAAAGAAATTTTTTCTCAATCTTCAATATTTGCTTAAGAATTTGCTCCATTACGGTACGTGTAATTCATTGAAAAGTGTTTATATAAATTATGGATATTATGGCAGCATTGAAGTCTTTTGTATCGGAAGAGAGGCTTAAAGCAGTCTAGAAAGAGAAATGATCTTAACTATGCATGTTTGCTGATTTTAATGAAAGTAAAAATGAAAAAAATGTATTCACATATTTAGCACTAATTCCTAAGCTGATTTATATTTAGCTCTTAAATAAAGAGCAAGTAAATGAAAAATTACAAAAAAGATGCAAAGCTAAAATCAAGGCGTACACACTCAGGAAATTTCCTGTATTTCCGGAAATTTCCTGCATTTCCGGAAATCGGGAAATATCAGGAAATTTTTAGATTTAGCTCTTAAACTGCAAGGTTTTGGAGAAAAATTAGTGCAAAATAGTATTTTTGATGTCTAAATACACTATGAATGATTAAAAATTGTTTTTAAATTTTTTTTGAAAAATGTTGAAAATTTTTTGTTATTTAAAAAATTTTAGCCATGAAAATTAAAATTTGAATTGTAACCAAACAAAAAAATTTCATAACATTTTTTGAGCATGAAATCATCAGAAATACTGTTCTATACAATATTTCCTGCATTTGCAGTCCATTCAGATGCTTAGTGAAGAGATTTCCTGTTTTTCCTGTATTTCCGGAAATTTCCTGAGATTTCCCGAGTGTGTACGCCTTGGCTAAAATCGGGGCAGTAGGTGCAAAAACTATTTTTTTCGCAGATGAATTCTAATTTTGCATGATGATTATGTTAAAAAAGAGCTTTAGCCATAAAGTCTACTTTATAGCTTCAAAATGATTTATTAATCAAAACTTTTATTGTATATAATATATGGATGCTGAGTGGTAATGAATGAATTGTGAGCTTCTTGAATTTTTTTTTTCAATAATAATAATAATTGACGTCTACAATTTCAATGATTGGAGGCTCCATAGAAATGAGGTTTTGTTAATGAAATGGAATCCTATTAATGCAAATTTCGAATAAAGTAAAAGTAAAAGAAAATATGAATAAAAAAATTTAATGCATTAATTTTTATACACAAAAATTCTTAAGTATTTCATGCTAAAATGTCTAAAAGCCACACATGAATTAACTTTTAATTTACAAATGACAGAAAATCATACACGAAAGTGTGAAAATTATAAATTTTTAATACGCGACACTTGTTACAGTTATAAGGAGGCATCTTACCTTGCTATAGGCGGTAATGACTTTCAGTTTTTATACAGTTGCTTTAGAAGATGTAACATCTCTGTTCTTTTTTTTGCTAATTACACGCAATTTTCATTCACCTTATTGTAAGCTGATATTATTTTCTATCATTTCATCACAACACATTCTTCCGCGTATCATTATATCAACACGGGCGATAAATTTCAGACATTACTTTTCTTTCATTCATTCAAACTGTCAATTAAATTCTATTACTTTTCTTTCTCCGCTCATCTTCTCTTCTTATTTTTTTTATATACGTACATATATATTTGCTTTGCAACGGATGTTCATTCATTCTTTTGTTATTATGAGCATTGACATTCTTCATCTAACACTTTATGATCGCCAGAGTACTTACTTCTTCTTTTTTTGTATTTATCTGTCTAAGGTTATAAAGGTTTTATGCAAATTGTACAATTTTTTAGTCACTCACATTGAATTAAATGATGAATAAATTTACGGATTAAACAGTATTGAAAAAAATGTTTTAACTAAAATTCTCAAACTTCAAGATTTATTACATTCATTGATGCCTTTAAGTAACCGTATGGGATGTTAAACTCAATTAAATCACTTCATTATTGTTTGCATTTGTTATCAAAAATCGCTGACTTTTCTATCATTTAGCATCAGACAGAACAATGTGTACACAGAATAGCACATGAGATCTCAAGGTTTGTAAAAAAAGAAACAAAAGAAATGTAAATTATATTATGCCGCTAACCAACCCAACATATGTTTCTTTAGTACATTCTGACTTAATATCTCATTTCAATCTGAACTTGAATGTAACAGATAATTTGTTTATGTTTGCGTTGCCACTATGAATGTATACATGCAAATGCACTCGTACGTAATTCAATGATACAAGCCACAACTTGCACTTTAATTTCTTTTTATTATCGGAACCTACACGCTAATGGCGAAAGGTTGTCAATGAAATTGCAAAACAGTGATTATGCGCTAATAAGCGAAAACATGTGTAATAACTACGCATGGATACCATTGGTGTTGCACTTGAATGTCTCAAATAATATTAAATTACAAATTCATATGAATTATTTGGATACGAAATTAAATTAATTAACAAACACGGGAGCTATTAATCAGACAAATTGATATATTAAACATTTTAAATGATTATGTATACAACACGTTATTGCTGTCATGCTTTACTCACCAAAAAGAAGAAAGATTTATTGAAAATTTAAATGAAGAAATTAAAGTTTTTTTGCCATGTCTGACATTAATATATACGAGACGATATTTTTTGAGATAGCCTGAAACCATTTGATATAATTATTTTTTTTTTCTGAACACTCCGTTCTTAATGATCATGAAAGAATTTTTAAATCATCTATTTATTAAATTGTAACACGATAAAATTTGATATATTAAATTTTAAGAATTCATGTATTTTTTTTGCACAACAATAATCTCCGTTATTCATGGTATGATAGAGATTTTTTTCAGCTTGTAAATTTTTAAACAACTATAGTAAAGACTCTTTTCATTCATTTAAATGAATACATATCTTCATTCATACATTTGATATTGGGACGCAATATCGACAAATAAGTTGAAAAAGGAAGTAAATTTCTCTTGTTGATGATATTGTATGTATACAATAAATGAGGCTGGAATTAAGTTGTTTAAAAAATTATTCAGAACATTTATGAATGAATTTAAAATAAATTTCGATGAACTCATTTTGAGACTCATTTAGAGTTGAGATTTGACTAAGAAGTCGAGTTATCTTTAAATGTAATTTTTATTACATTTTGGGACTGTAAAACACTTTATTTAGGTAAATTAAAAAATTTATTTAATTAAATTAATCGATTATCAATAAATTAGCTTATAATGTTTATTTCGACAAAATTCATAAAACATTACAATAGAAAACTTTAATATATTATTTTTCAGATCATTTCATAAAATATTTGTGTTCCGATTAATTATAAACGCTTCCCAATTTTTTCACACAATATATATTGTTTCTTTTATTTCTATCTTTTGAGAACAAAAGATGCATATTCAAAATATTTCACGCTTTTAAGTAAATTTTATCGTTTAGTTTTCATCATAATTTATTAGATTCCAACAATATTAAATTGTTTTATTCTTTTCTTTTGTTATCGATAATTGTTGTTGAAAATGATAAAAATGATCATTGTATCAAGTTTATTATAAAATTGCTGAGTATATAAATGCTTGAAATAAAAAGAGGAAATTATGAAAAATTGACTGATTTGGCAGTTTAGGTGAATTTTAATTACAAAACTAGTATTGAAGCGAATCACGCTTCATGAGCATATTCACACCGTTCCAAAACTCTTTATCGGGTCAGCAAAGCTTCGCTTGGCATAAGATTGAAGATTAAGGCTCAATCGGGTCAACACAATGTAAAACGGTGTCAATATGAAAATTAATTTATTTTGTGCAAAATAATTTGTTACATTTAATTCTTAATACCTTTAATTTTTTAAGTTCAAGTTTTAATCAAATTTAATAATCAAACTAAAACTGAAAAAAATCCAAATTGATTTATGATTTAACCAAATCATTGAATTCCCATGAAATCACAATGGATTTAATTTTAAAAATTCAGGTATATGAAAACCTAGTTAGCAGGCCTTAAACGTATAATAGGGAATATGCAACCATAATTTCTTTTGTGATTCCTATAATTAAAATTAATGATAATTGAAATTTTTAAGATGTAAGTCTTCTTTTTTAAAAAGAAAAAAAGGTCTAGAACTGCATTATACTACAGATTAATATCTTAATCAGCATTTCAATTCATTTCTTGATTAGCATGGAAAATTAAGTCATTAGTGCGTATCAGATAAAGAAATGCATCGCACATTAATGTGACGTATCAATTAAACTTATAGCGGTTTCTCCTTTCCCAACCAACCTTTTTATATTTTTTTTTTGTTAATCCTATGTGAGAGTAAGAAATCACAAGAAGAAGACATTATTACCACATTGCATTTATACATAAGTATACGACAAGGTGTAGATGCTGGGAAATAGATAAGATGTAATATAGTTGGAATTACAATTAACTTAATGTCATAAAATGTAACTAAAATACTATAAATTGAGAATTTTAATTTAAAAGTAACAGATTTACTTCATTCATGCCGATTTCTTGACAGCTTCTTTATCTGTTATGAAAGTGAATAGTTGTGACTCGAGAATGCTCCATTTGTCACAATAAATATCAAAATAAATTACTTGGGTGTTTTAAACACGAATCTGTGCAGTTTGTATTGATTTGACTTGAGACTATGTAGATAAGAAGAATGTGTTACAAAATATATTGAAGTTTGAATAAAATTAAATTTTGTATAGTGCTTACCTCAAACATTTCAGCAGAAATTATTGATTAAATTAGCTTTTATAAAATATTTTAATTTGTACCATTCTTAATTTTTAAAGAGGCTAGTCAACATTCCAATTTATATGATTTAAATTGTTTACCAACAGATCTTCAACATCATAATTTTGATCCACAAAATCCAAATACTCAATTATATGTTTACATAGTAATGCCTAGGGTGATGGTACCCATGTAACCAAATGGAATATCAATGTATTCCATAAGAACCTTCCATGTATAATACCTATGTATTATACATGTATCGTCCTAAGGAACATATTGTCGCATGACAATGGAACAAAATAGGGAAGATCGTGTTTTCCATCGATGTAATACATCAATGTAATACTTATGTACTACTGATGTAATACTTTGATGGAATACTTATGGAACATAAAAAATGAAAAAAAAAAATCACATGTTCTTTTGTTCTATTTCTATTGTATTTTTTACGTAATTTATTATTAATGTATTAGTGTTCATATATTTAACAAACACTAATACTTAATAAAATATTCAAAAGCAACTTAATTTTACTAAGTTGCACACTGATGAAATCAAAAGACTTCATCACACATATTAAAAACATAATTAAATGTTTAAAGTCTCATACAAATTTAAATTCCAGATGTAATAGTGATTTCTGCATACTCTTGTGAAGTATATAATCAAGATTTTTTGGGACTTGAACTTATTCGCGTTGAAGTATTTCCTTCAATGGAAAATTTTTGGTACTTTCATGTAAAACAATTTTTTGTATGAAAAATTTGACAGTACATTGAATCTTCCATTGAAGGAAAAGGAAAACGAATGGAACATTTTGGTTACATGGGTACTGATTGCTCACTAAAAAATAAAGTCTTTGTAATTTTATTCGTCATGATTAACTTAAAAATGAATCACGAAAGGGCAAATTAAAAGGATCATGAAAATAAATAAAATTGAAAAATAAAGTATTCACAACACTTGCATTTATTAATTCTGCGAATTATTCATTTATTTACAACTTTGATTTCATGATACTGGGCGATTTTTATAATAATAATAATAATTCCATCGTGGCTAATGTGTGCTCCGTAATGAAGGTATCACACTTGTACGTCTTGATTTTAATTTTTACATTTACAAAACAACAGTAACATCAAGAATCGAGTAATAGCCTCAACAACAACAACAATATCAACGAAATCTGGATTCTCTTGATGTGTTATTAATTGGCGTTCTCGTGAAATGCAATTATCGGTGAGACATGATACTTAAAAATTAAATGTTTCACACAATGAGCGGGTATGATCAGACTTCTTGTACAGTGTCATGAAAACAATCGTTTTATTGGATTTTTGTGGTGAATTAATTAATAATTGTCTATAGGAATTAAAAAAATTTATTTTATTTAGGTAATTATATGTAGCATATGAAATATTTATGACCAAAAATTATTTTACATGAATTGCGCATTATTGATTAAGTACTCATTAAGTTTCCTTACGTTCTTACTAGACTGCTTGTTCTTCTCAGTATTGATCCCACGTAGAAAATATGTGAAGTTTACATGAAAATATTTAAACATTTCTCATGTCATTTCATTTTTCCTATGATATTTAATAATAAATAAATAAAAGTATGGAGAATATCACCATTAATCGACAATGTCATTCCAGTTTAAATTACTAGTCATGTGTTTGATGAACATGTTGGGACACAATATTATCGTATGAACATTATGTATTGTCGGAGTAATTACAATTTAATAATTATAGCTACCTTGTACTTTGTGGCATGTGATTAAAAGCTTTTAAGAGAGCGTTTATGCTTTTTAATTTTCCATCTTTTAATTGGCTTTATTTTTCCATTATTTTAAGGTCTCTTCTTCATTCAGAATCATATTAAATTTTTGCGTGACTGAGATAATAGAAATAAAGAAATTGATCGTACTAAGTGGGACTCAGTGATGTTTAACCTTGCTTTCATTCGTAATCGTTTATATTGAATGTTTTTTTTCCTTTCTTTGCCTATATTTTTAAGATCATAATCACATGTTTTCCATTTTTTTTTTTTTTTGTTGCTCTCCTCGAATTATTTCTGATGTGAAAAGTTCATCCCCATTTATGCATGTGTAAGAAAAGTTCCTTATAAACTTTTTGTCAGCAATTTATCATTCATTTTTTTTAAAAGCTAAAATTATAAAGATTAAAAAATGTAAAATTGTAAGAAGTTAACTAAAAAAATTTGTAAAATTTTTGAATCATATAAAATTAATTCTGTTTCTTAACCTATCATAAAATTTTGCTATCACTATAATTAAAAATATGAATCTTATTCACCTCTCAATAACTTTGAATCCTTTTTAATGCCAACTTTTGATGTACTTTTTCACACATATTCTCGTTAACTGGATAATTTGATTGAGAACTCAACACCAGACTAGCTTGTTAAAGGCGTACATAAATTTATTGTTCTACGTCTGTTAACAATCTCTTTACAAAAAGTATTTAGGAATAAGAATCAAGATCACTAGCCGCATAAATGTAGAGCAATACAACAAAAGAGTAAAATACTTTCAATTAGGAGACGATCTTATGGGAAATCAATTTGTTTAAAGAATCGTGAGTAAATATCGTTTAGTAACATGGTTATAATTTAAGTAATTTGTTTTAACTTAAAGTCAATTATGGAATGAGAAAACAACGAGAAAATTGCTATAAAAATCGACAACATTGACTGAACAATTTCCAATTATTGATGTCATTATGCTAATGTTTTTTTTTCTCTTTTATCAACCATCGTCCATAAAAAGCTCTTAAAAGAGTTTTTCGATCAAAAATACTTTCGGCAAGGTCGAATATAAAATATCGATTTTTAAAATTCCAACTTTTCATATCTGTCTGTTCTCTAAAATATTTAATAATGACTCCTGTTGGTTTTTAAATCACTGTCAAAAATTGATTTCACACTTTATTGAATGAGAAGAAGTGAGATTTATAAAAACATAAAATTATTGACTCATTAAAAGAATTTAAGAAGATGAAGAAAATTCTAAAAGGCGTGAATTTTGGTAAGTCAATAACACTAAATCAACACCGTCAATCAGATAATTTGAATTTTATTTTCTATTTTTATATTATTTTAATTGTTACTACAAACAAACCGTTTCATGACATTTCTTTTGTCAAAAGAATACCGACAAGATGATGCTCAATGACCGTTATTTTTTTTATGCAACATTCTGGTGCTAATACTGGAAACAATGCAAAATTAATTTGGGAGAAAATGAAGGTCGTTCAAACGGTTGAAAATGTAATTGACAACTGCTAGACATAACTGATCACTTTTACAGCAATTTTTCAATGAATATTGCATAACATCTTTTGTGTTTTAACTTATATAAATGAATTAGATTTTTCTTAAAAGGTTAATAATCTTAGAAAGAAGTTTCCATGTAAGTCGGAAATAATAAAATAACATCCTTGATGAATCCGACAAATTTGCAACATTGTCATTTGTACATTACCTCACCATACATATTAAATTACACTTATTAACGTGCCGATATACTACTTCTTATAGAAACCTACATGATGTTAATTATACACATGAAAGAATTACAAATGCCCTTGAATTAATCGACTGTAAATAATTTTTTTATTTTCTCCTCCATCAATTTTTCATTTTTTCTTATCTTTAATTTTGCTTTAATCACTTTATTGTAACGACTTTTTAAATAAATTTCATTGAGACATTGAAAGGGAAAAGATGAATTATCTCAATGTGAGATTTCTTTTGATGTATGAACTCTCACTGAGTGTAGAAAAAGCAACCAAATTTTATTGGTTCAAATTGCAAAACTGCTTCAGTTTAAGCACATATGACTTAATCAAATTCCTAAGTTTAATTTACATAAATTTTGAAATTTGTCATTTTTAACCCAATTACTGCTTCAAATTTCAAGGATCATCTAAAATAATTTTTCGCAAAAGATTCTTAAAATTGATCCTAAATAAATCTCATCATCATGCTGCTTATGTCAAACGACCTCCATGATCGTGAAATTTTTAATTATAACCATGAAATGCTGTTAAAGACATCATAATTAGAGAAGGAGAGATGAAATGTGTTCAAAGTCTCTTATTTATTGCTTCCTCTACACTTGGTATTAACATGTCACTTTACGAAAGACTGGTAGACACGATGATACGTCTTGATCCGTCGATAATATCAATAATATATTTTTATATTAAATTGTTATTGTTGACTTAAAGTAGATTATTCCTTCATTCTCAAGAACGTACAGGAATTTTTATTCCACACTATCTCTGTAATTGCGCAGTAAAGGCACGCTAATCAAATGAAATGTTCTCGATGAGCTAAAGACGCTTTCAATTTTAATGAGATCAATCTGGTTTAATAGCAGTACCTTTAAATTAAACGATGAATATTTTAACACTTTTTGTACATCATTTTCGCTTGGATAACGACGACTTTATTCCAGGAAAGTAAACTGAAAGGTTATCATAATGATCTTTGAATTAATGATTTATTCTCAGGACGTTTTTTTCCAAAAAGCTGTAGCATACGATAGCATATGTCATTCCGTTGGGGTATTTTAAGATTACAAATTTTGTTGATTGGTTTTTTAATGCATTAATTTTTGAAATGTGATAATTTGCAATAAAGTGACTTAAAAAGTTAATGAAACGTTGATTTACAGGTTTCTACTTGCAAAAAATAAAATCTCTTATCCTAAGCATACGTGACTGTATTAATTGAATATTAACAGCATATTAAGAATAAATTACTGCTCTGCTTAAAATAATATATATTTATTATTCTTATAAAGTGTTCTAAAATGAGTACTTTTGTGTCATTAAATATTCCTGATATAGAACAGATAAGAAAAGTATTAGTTTTAGAATTTTTAACGGTACTAAAATATTTTCACAACTATATAGTCCAGTTAACACCTACTGAGCTTTAAATCTGATAGTGCTTAAATAAATGAACTCAAATTGTAAAGAACATGCAAAAACCAAATTATTAATTTTGTCTGATGATCTTTGTACTCGAAATATCGTTGGCCAGATTTAGAGTCTTTTAATATGAAGAAGAACAGAACTAAAAATCTATGGAAGTTAATTATTTTGTGAACGTTGACAGGCGAAATTTTAATTAATTTTAAATATATTAACTTAGAAGCAACATTCATGTTTTTTTTCTTATTTCGATTGCACGTAGTTACGCCAATAATAATAAAATCATCCAGAATTTTGATTGCCTTCAATTACAATAAAATATTTTATGACTACACTTTAAGATCCGCTAAAATGCTGAATGAGAAAATTATCGATACAAACGATACAGACTCGTGTCCCAGTTCTACAATTTGCACATAATTACATTTTTTGCAAATTGATTTCCAATTTTGTTTTTTTCATCTTTACATCCGATGAAATGGTTTTCATAACTATCGACATGAATTTTAATTTTATTGTTATGTACTTTTAATTTCTTTAAGCTTAGAGCTGTAGATGGGCATGTTTTTACATTTATTATATTGAAATTGTCATATCTAATACAATCTACATAGTTTTGAAATTAATTTAATCATGGTTGTGTATACTGCATTCCATAAGAATATTGACTTGCATATTTTCTTAGTCGTTGAGCAGTATCGATTCAAAGCTACCGCAAAGGAAGGAAAATGTTGAAAAAAAAAATGTTTACAATACTTTACTATATCAGATTAAGATCTCATAAAACATTTAAACGTCCATATTATTATGTAAAAAATGTAAATTTAGTTATTTCAAGAATTTTCTTCAACTGCAATTGGATAGAGCAATTTATTGTCTTAACGAGTACGGAACGGTAATTGATTTATAAAGGTAATTCATTATTCGCTCGATTGTGAGATTGTTATCATATTATGATACTCTTTTTAACATGGTTGTTATTACTATAGCTGGTGCGATAAAAATGTTTATCGGAAACGACTTGAATATCCTGTGCAAGTGAATAAAATAAGAGAAAAAGATTTTGAACTAACCTTTCCTAGATTAAAAATATGTTCTGAGATGAAAATAAAAATTGAATGAAAATTTTTAAATCTTATCCAAATGATAAATTATCTTCTGATCCACAATCGTGATTTACAATGAAATGAATAATAATCTACATTTCTTGGAGGAATTGAAAATATTTAAGAGTTAAACTAAGAAATTCTGAACAATTCAATCATATCTAGATCACTAAAGCAATATTTCATTATTTGACATTGTATAGCTGATAATTTTACAACGTCCATATCAATTCAGCAATACAGTTTACAAGTGTAGTTAATAAATATTGAAAAATATAAATTTTCATGCGTTATGCTGTGACTATGTATATAAATATAACAGTCGATGAGTAAAAGAGATGTTCAAGACCAGAATGATTTAAAATAGCAGAAAGTTAATTGAGCATGCGAGTTAACTTAATTAGCGCCTCATAACTTACAAAATGCAGGTACATGTTACAGATTGATACGCCTGTTAGTTGATTCGGTCAATGAGCATTTACTTTGCAAAAAAAAAAAAATATTAATAATAATATTAAGGTTGAAAAAGTCTTTGAAGTCTGCGGCCAGAAAGAACAGTTTTCATTATAAAAATTCTGACTAAAAAAAATGTTGACGCGGTAGATTTACGATAGAAAGAAACAGTTGCAAAAAACCTTTATTATATTTTACTATGAAGTGCACTCAAGCAGGACGAACAGTACGTACATCTTACTCTCAGTTAATGTAATTTATGCAAATTTATCTTATCACTTTCATATCGAAAAAATTATTTCCAGAAGAAATGTAGATGCGAAGAGATTTATGCACTAATAAAGGAAATTACCTGCAGCTTTTTGAATTATAGCGACTTAATTAAAGTAATTAGCTTCAACACATATTCATAGTTCTGTGGATGCATCTAAAGCTATCAAAGAAATACCAACAGTCCATTCAATTAGTGAACTGTAACATTAATCTTTTATCATATCAGAGAAAAATAAATAAAGAATAAATTTAAATTACTTTAGTCATCGAATATCTAGTAAGCGACTCAAGTAGCCAACGACGACCGTGTGTAAGATCTCATTACAATTATTTATTTATTTTATATATATATACAGTATGCTGTAAATGATGCGGGTAAGCACAGGTAGGCACATGCGATGCAAACAACAGATGAAGTTTTTCTTATTCTTTATGCTCCTATAACAAATTATAATGTGCCGCTTATATTAACATGTATGTGTACATATGTTTCCACACTGCATTGGTGATGATATCTCATATCTCATTTCAATCTATTGCACTTCATGCCATGAATGCATCAGATAAATTCTTTATGTATTTTTTTCTTTATTGAGCTTTACAGTTTTAATATTAAAAAGTGAAAAAAAATATATGAAGAAATGTTTAATGTTAATGAAAGTCAGGATGAAAGTATTAGGATGTAATTTTTTAATTCACATTATTGAAAATGCTTAAATTACATTTACTTTGTATTTAAAATTTTAACTAAAATTTTTGGAAATAGAAGAAAAGTTGAAAAAATATAAGTTTTAATTTCCCTAAGTACTTAAAATTTAACCTTTTAATGATGAAAAGTTTTTTAATAAATTTTATCAATATTTAAAAAATTAAACTCTATTTCTATAAACCTTCGTATTTCAAAAAATAAATAATATTAAAATTTATGCGAGTATTGTGGCGATTAGAGAGTCGCTTAGCGGCTAACTATGAGAATATTCTATTCTAGCATTACAGAATTTAATAATAATCTTTATTCTGTAGAAGCATGCGTGATCCGTGTAATAAAAATGTTCCGTTCACTGCCTATGAAAACCGCATTGTAGTGCAACATATTAGCTAGCTTATCAGCTGATTCTTTATAAAAACAGTAGTTGCTGTAAATAATTTTTACTTTATATGCATTTAATGAACGTTATAAAAAAGCTCTAATGAGAATTAATAAGCATAAATCTTCTAATTATTTTGTAATGTTGACTTTTATTACATTCTACACAGATGTCATAAAATAAATCCGTAACAAATCTGTCCTTCGTGATCATCTTTTAACGTAATCGATTTACAGTATATTAGTTATGGTGTTGGCGTCATATAATTGAAATTTAAATTTTACTGATGTATCCATATCTCCTGAGTAAATAAAAACAATAAGTTATACAATGGTAATGAAATTTACGGTTTGATTCATCTTTAGAACCTTTCATTGTGTGATTAAGAACCATTCTAATACTTTCACAGTTGAGGAATTAGCTTGGAAATAAGAATTGAAAAATTAAATTTCTAATTTTAGTCAAAAGCATTTTCAAATGGCTTTTTGACTTCTGTAAATATTTGATTTTTTTTAACAAGTGTTTGCAATTATTTTTGTCAAATTTCAATTCTGATTGCTTCATCTTTGTCAATTCTTATACTTAAGATTCAAAACTGGATAGATCTTACATACATTTTGTTCCTTCCATTTTTTTCGTGTTTTTTAATCTCATCGCTATTGGCAATAAAAAATATTAGGACAAGGTGAGATCCGACAGTTCACCTAAATTTCAAATATAGTTCACAGCTTCCTGTAAATTTTTCAATAGCATATCTGCATAATAATATTTTTCATCATACTTTAAAATTTAATTAAATGCGAATTCCTATATTAAAATTAACCCTGATTAAGCCATAAGATATCATATAATCTATGATGATGCTGTAGAGTAATTTAGTTTTGAAATTGATGTGTCGAAATCATTAACACGAAAAAATATTTTTTTTATTGTTCTTTTCTTCTTGCGAAATATAAAAATTTCTGCAATATCATCATCATTATCACTCATTCATAAACGAAACTTCTTAGGTTGTGAAGATTTGCAAGTTCGAGCGTTAAAATGTTTGAGTTTACATGCTTGAAAAAGTTTTCTAGAATTTTAGTTGAAAAAAATTTAAAAAGGAAAATAATAAGCATGCTAGTATTTTGAATTATGAGATGACTTAATCAATGGATACTCAGTTGCAGAACGAAATTTAAAAACAAACTGCAAATAAACATAATTTAGAAAAAAATAAACAATGAAATAAAAATATCTGTTTTTTAAAGATAAATTTATGTTTATTTCAAATGAAGGTATAAATGCAACACTACACAAAATGTATATTTAAATTGCCAGTCATAAAAGTTACATACAAAATAAAAGTAAAAATGCTTTATGTCGAAAATCGTTAAACTACTTAATTATTTTTAAAATCTATGTAGTGATCAGTTCACGGACTTTTCATTTTCATGTCATTAAAACTTATTTAAGTATTTTCTTCTTTTTTTGTCGTGTTACTAAAGAATTACAATTTATGACATTCATATTCAAATTTTTCAAGCACATTTTAATAGCAAAATTTGTTTTTCTTCATGATTAAAATTCAAAAATTTTTTGATTTTTAAGTACAAAGTTAAGTCAAGCCTGTGAAGTATTGAGATGATTGATTTTCTTCTTTGGAAAAACATAAACCTCACCAGCACTAAATTTAAGATTCTGTAATCGCATATTAAGTGAATTAGTTTGTATAAAATCTTAAATTTTTGTTCATTCGCTACAAAAATGCGCTTAAATTCTTACCACATATTTTTTTAAAATTTATTTTTATGAACACGCCAGAATTTTAATTAAACAAACTTACATTATCAATTACACTAATTTTCTATAATTAACTATTACATACTGTGCACACAAATATATCAAATATATCGTTCATTTCTTTTTTTTTTATTTCTCTACAGATTATCATTTCAGTGTTTTCTAATAATATGGAGAAACAAATCGTGGATCGGGATAAATTGAATTATATGAGCTTGGCGGTAGAACATAAATTTCCTCGGGACGACCATTAAATAAGAATGCACCTTTGAGATTTGTTACTTTTGATTCTTGTGTATATGGGTTCATTGGTCGCTGATAAGGTCGTTGTGGTCTTTGATAACTTGGCTGATATGCTGGTGTTTGTGGTATGAATTGTGGTTGCGGTGTAAATTGTGCTGCAGGGCTTCCCCATTGATAGATGTTTGTCGGTTTTCCATTTGAAATGAAATCGAGTGGAAGATTATAGAATGGACTAATTGTTGGTGGCGGTGGAGGCATTGGAGTGTAAGTTGGTGGCTGAGAAATATAACCTAATCCAGGCACGAACATGTATGGAGTTGGAGGCAATCTGATGTAATAAATTGGTGAATTTTTAAAGTTTCCAGCGCCTGGACGTCTTCTATTGCCAGGATTTTGTCTTGACATGATTTCCTCCTCATCACTATTGAATCCATAGTATGAAGCAAAATCATCGAAAAATTCTGGTGGATAATAGAGTGATTGTGTGTATGGTGGAGCTGTATACGCAAATGGATTAAATGAGAAATATCCAAACATTTTATTCTGTCGATGTTGTCTCATTTCACCAATTATTTCGTCTCGTCTGTCGTACACATTCGAAGGTCTACGATCATCATCATCATTATCATCCTCAACTTCATCACCCATATATTCTGCCATTCTGTCGGCATTTTTATTGGCTTTCTGCATTCGACTATCGCTTTCGGCATTTTCAGCTTTTATTGAATCATCATTGTCATTATTGCTATTATTATTGTTATTGTCATTATTTATCACATGACCGTATTTTTTCTGTCGCATTTGTTGCTGCTGTTGTTCAATTGCCGATACTATTTTTGAACTTGGCATAGGAGCTGAATTAACTGTCAATGTTGTTAATAGTATAGTGAAATACAATGATAATAGTAATTTGTCCATAATTTCTTTCTTCTCTATTCCACTACCGATTTTCTAAATACGACACAACACGTCTCTTCTCGCCTCTCGTGAATTTTATTTTTCAACGTTTACCGATTTTTACTGCAGAATAAAAAGAAATGAAATGAATTAGAAAATGAATATTCAATTGAATATCATGAAAATACATAAATTCCATTCACACAAGATTCTCTCAATAGTTTTTTACAGCTGTAAATAAAAAAAAGAGAGCTCAAATTTATTGAGCTTACACATATTGTAAGGAATGGTAGTTTTTTATCGGATTAATGCTTTATTTTGTGTACGCGCACAAAATGATAATAAATTTTTATCTACTTCTTTCTTTGTTTGGATCTCAACAGATCTTTAGTTTTCATTTTCATGTGTTGTATTCTGCACATACATATGTTAAGGACTTTCCCATGAACTTAATCAGTTTTACTAATGTCAAATTTTTACTTTTACTTCAATTTGAATTTTTTGGAATGGTAACTGTAGAGCTATATAAAGAAAGAGTTTGGCTTCTAAAAAATTTATTTTCAAATTTATGTGGGTGATTATTGACCTACAATTATTTAACAGAATATTAATATTATCTATATTAAATTTAGACAGTTGAATAAATAAAAATGAGGAACTTGGATTATAGACATCTCATCAAATCCCGCATATTTGAACACAGCGCAAAAATCAATATTATAGTAGTAAATAGCTCAGATTCTCACGCATTTCATCCATTAAAACAATTATTGTATCTCTTTTACATCTTCATGTTTTTTTACTATAAAGAGAAAAAAATTAAAAGTTTTGACTGTGCTTAAATTGTTTTTTAATATACTCGGTATTTGGTATTTGTATATTTCACAGTAACTTGTTGGTTTTATAATGAAGTTAACAATTCTAGTTATTGATAATTAAAAAATGATTATGAGCATGAAATTCTTGGAGAAGTTCTTTTGCGCCTATTTAAACACTCTAAATCAATGAATGCCTGAAATTTTGCGGTTGGTTGCGGACATTAAATAGCACACAACGATTTTAAATGATGAATAATAAAAGGTAAAAACATATGCGTATGTCACCAACTTTCAATAAGCTTGAGTTGCTCATAATTTCCGTGAAGTGTAAAGACACTTCTTCTTCCGCTAAAATAAGCTTAATTTCTATTGTGAATAAGGTTTTTATCAACCGAATCTATGAAACTGAATTATACACACATGCCGTGTAATATTGAAGATGATGGCAAATAAAATATATGAATGGCTCTTGGTATTTTTCTGGCCATTTTTCTATAAAAAATTGAAGCTAATATTCAAACGAAAATAATGGGATTAGTTGAATAAAAGTCTCTAGAACTTTACTAGAATATTTTAAAGAAAACAACTTTCATCAAATTTTCACAAATGCCATACTGTATTTAAGAAATCTTACAGTGTCTTTTAAATAAACTATTGTAATCCTTCTTCTTTAATCCTTAATTCTGTAATTCTTTTGCTGTTCTTTAATCCTCATCAAAAACTACTTTGGAATAAGAAAAAGTTTCGTTCTTTTTTGAATTACTCAAAATTACTAGAATAACTGTTTAAAATCGCGTATGCTTAAGAATTTCTTGATCATGAAATATGTGGCTAAGCTAGATCAAATTGAAGTTGAATGTCTTCAAGTTTTAAGTATCAAATTCCTGCATGCGATGTCAATTTTATTTTAAGGTTAAAATGAAAGAACTGTACTAAGAATTTTATGAATTTTATCAGTCATATCTCAAACTAAATTTGATAACTTTAAATATTAAAGATGACTTAATGGAATATTATTGTAGTGCTTAACATGATTAGTGTTTTAAATTATCAATTTTGAAAATTTCCCACTGAGTAAAATTAGATCTAACACCTGCTTGAGATGTAATCAGAGGATGATTGAATTAATTTGATTGATTCTAATGAGACTCATTATAAGCATTGAATATGATTAAAAAACAAAAAGATAAATGTGCAAAAAATAAGAAAAAAAATAAATAATTAAGACAAGGTCAAGAAACATGCAAAGTCTCTTTCTTTTTACATCTTTCCGTATACACCAGTAATAATACATGATTGTAAAGCACGAGATTTATTATTGTATGAAAGGATAAGCAGATTATTATTTGACATAATTAAATTTAACGACTGAAAGTAATTGCTTTTTTGCAAAAAAAAAAAAAAAAAAAAAAATGAGAGAAAGAGACGATTAATATATTAAATTAACATACAGTAGCGCTCAAAAGTATTGCAACACACACAAAATTCATCAGAACTCTGCTATATTTCAACCAATTTTGATGAAATTTTCACCATGTATGCAGTTTTTCATGCTTTTACTAATGAACTAATTTGTATTTGGAAAATCGGAAAATCTTCGTGATGAAAAATTATTTTCATTTTCCTATGGCTCAAAAGTATTGCAACACTTGTTTTGAAATTACTTTTTCTAACTAATTGATAATTTTGAGTATTTAAACTGATATATTTATTAAGAATAGTGAAAATGTAAGATTATCCAGCAAAAATATTGTTTGTTTTCCCAATTTTCATCAAGTTTTTCCGGAAATTTCTAATTTCATAGTTTCAAATACATTTTCATCAAGAAAACATATTTTTTATAGTCTTAATATTGTAATTTTTATCGTAATTTATAGAATTTTGATTTAACTTTCATTTGACATACATAACATGTGGTTAAATTAACAATTTAACGAAAAAAGATTTAAAAATTGTAAAATGTTGGTGAAATTTCAGTACTAAGTTTAAAATTTTTCAATTTTTCTCTAAAAGTTTTCGTTAAACATTAATGTTTTACTATTTGTAATGTTGCATTTACATTACACAATACAACACTTTAAACCTTATTAGTCTAGGATAAGTATCCAAAGAGAAACTTATATGTGAATAAGCTGTCATGATGAATTTTCAAAGCTTCAAAAATAAAAATCTTAAAATCATAATTTAGGGATTATTTATTACTCTAAACATCTTTATTTTGTCTTTAAATATTGTTTTTAATGGATTTCGAACAAAATTTGACAAATTTATTGAGTTAAATTGTTATTTTGAGATTTTTATTTTTGAAGCTTTGAAAATTCATCATGACAGCTTATTCACATATAAGTTTCTCTTTGGATACTTATCCTAGACTAATAAGGTTTAAAGTGTTGTATTGTGTAATGTAAATGCAACATTACAAATAGTAAAACATTAATGTTTAACGAAAACTTTTAGAGAAAAATTGAAAAATTTTAAACTTAGTACTGAAATTTCACCAACATTTTACAATTTTTAAATCTTTTTTCGTTAAATTGTTAATTTAACCACATGTTATGTATGTCAAATGAAAGTTAAATCAAAATTCTATAAATTACAATAAAAATTACAATATTAAGACTATAAAAAATATGTTTTCTTGATGAAAATGTATTTGAAACTATGAAATTAGAAATTTCCGGAAAAACTTGATGAAAATTGGGAAAACAAACAATATTTTTGCTGGATAATCTTACATTTTCACTATTCTTAATAAATATATCAGTTTAAATACTCAAAATTATCAATTAGTTAGAAAAAGTAATTTCAAAACAAGTGTTGCAATACTTTTGAGCCATAGGAAAATGAAAATAATTTTTCATCACGAAGATTTTCCGATTTTCCAAATACAAATTAGTTCATTAGTAAAAGCATGAAAAACTGCATACATGGTGAAAATTTCATCAAAATTGGTTGAAATATAGCAGAGTTCTGATGAATTTTGTGTGTGTTGCAATACTTTTGAGCGCTACTGTAATACTGTGTACATATTAAAGAGACAAAAGACTTAATTTGAGTTTAAGCAAAAAAAGAAGCTGAAGTATGTATGTTGGTTATTGAGCCACATCCAACTGCAATTAACTAATTTAAATAAATTGCGTTTACTTTTTTTTAAAGAAAAAAAATCTTCATTTCCATCTCAGGAAGCTCCGCTTTAATCTTCAAAAGACATAAAAAATTATCGAAGTGAATTTTAAAATCTCCGCTAATAAAAATATTTTCATTTTATTTGCATTCACTGCAATTATTTTATCGTAAATTATTCATCGCTTAAAATGTAGCACAAATTTTGTTTCTTTATGCTGTCGCCAATGAGAAAAAGAAATTTAATGCTTAAACGTGAGTATTCTCACCAAAACTGTATGTTGGGTAAGTAAGTAAGTAAGCAGGTAAAATATCCAATAATTCCCAATTGATCACAGTAAATTCGGTGTATTAATCACGAATAATATTCTCAGACATTAGGAACGGACGCAGAGAAAAATCTCTTAATTTGTGGCTTTTTTATTTAAATTTAAGAGCATTTAAATGAAATGATGTGAGATATTTTTTGCTCGATTGGTGACTGGCACTAGATGTTTCTGATTTTTCTAGATTTTTTTTATAATTACAACGAATAAACACATAGAAATATTTTTTTTTTAAAAAAATATGCAAACTATTTTTAACACTTCATTAAGTCTCCTTAAAAACAGTACATAAACTGCAACCCTTAAATGCGCTTTAGCCCTCCAACAATTGTTTGACACATAATGACTTCAATTCTACTCCACTCATTTGTCATTATTCACACACAACCAAAAATTTTCTAAAACACAGCAAATAAATTCAATTATTCGCCAAAAAATTAAAATCTTTATGAATGCAAAGTAGATTTTTTGGCATTAGTAACCTGAATACACAAACATGTATCAATAAAATATTTTTCACAAAAATTTAAAAGAAAGAAAATTTTCTCTTGCACACCAAAAAATAAATGAAGAGAGAGAAAAATAAAAATTCTATTCGACACTTTGCACATAGTTTCATCATGTACTGATTGTTATTATGTATTTTCTTCACATTTCTTTGCGTATTATTCAAATTTCTTTGGCTCTTTATTATTTCATCATGTCTATGTGTAGTGCTGCGGCCGAAATTGTGCAATTGGGACCAAAGATCTGTTATGAACGTTTAAAAAATAAAAATTTTTTCCATCTTTACCGGATAATCATAATCAGACAATCTTGTCGATCGTAAAATTTTATTCATTTGTATCATCCAGTCAGCTATTTTATACATATGGTTAGGAAATCGAGTACGAATACTCAATATTCTCGTATCATTTAATTTAATGTTCTCTTTAAATATGGAATAATATGTTTAAGATAGCAAAAAAACAGCAGTTGAATGAAAAAGAAATTCAATGAAAGCGAAACATCTCAATAATGATCGATCACCTCTCATCACCTTGATAGAGGTAAGAAGAAGCAGAAGCAAGGTAGAATAAGGTAAAAATGTCACCATTGGAATCATTGAAGCTTAATTGGCTCATTTACTTTGTATAACGATGTCTCTCGTTGATAAATTGATATTCTTTTAGAATCCTGCAATTTACTTCAATTAAACTATATTTCAGTAAGTATAGGACAAAGAGTCGAATGTGACAAGAATTTTTATTCTGTTCGGTTTTAAATGCGTGAGATTTTTGTGCTAAAATGTTGAGTTTTTCTGATATTCATTTAGTCTCATCGAACTTATTGATCATTTGGAGCAGTTTCACATTTATTGGGAATTTTAAAAATAAATTCTAATCAGATTTTTTTAGTGATTGTTTAAATTGTTATAAAAATTTTATTTTTAACTAGTTTAAGTTCATCAGAACCCGCCAAAATTTTAACTTTAAAAGCTAGAAACCTTATTGTTAGAAAAATTGAATTCTACTTTCAAAATTCGTTTCCATCAAAAAATTGTTTGACCAGAAAAAAAGCTCTCAAGACTTTTCTGCTCAAAAATGCGTTTAGTTCATTTTTAATGCATGCAACCTTTTTCATCATTACTCCTTTATTTCACAAGATTCTTTTTACCCACTTCGTTATGGTATTTTATTGTTTGCATTTGATTTAGTAGCTTGTCACATTCAACTGCTTCTGCTCATCATCAGAATGCGATTTCACTTTCAATAATTCTTTCTTCTCTTTCGACATATATACTGCCTATCTTTTTACATTCTTTTCCCTTTAATTGCGTTCCTCATATGGACAAAATTATTGTTTTATTGCATATCTCTCGATTATATATTTGCTACTGACTACTTGTTCTGCATTATGTTAAATCTCATGTATCATGTCCATAACTATACTAGCTGTTGGTATAACAGCTTTTATTAGCAAAACTTAACGATTACATGAGACAATCATCATCATCATCATCATTTTCATGATCGGTGGAATTCTCGCTTAACACACAGTGGATCGAACTTCAGTAACATAATATATGCATTACCTTTATGTCTACACGCATTTTTAAGAATTGATTCCGATATAACAATTATAGTCATTTAATAAAGCCGCATTAAAGATAAGTTCGTATTTTTTTTCTACAGTGAAGAAGGAATTGATTGAAAAGACTTCAATGCGTGTCTAAATGACAAGCACAAGCACCATACACTTGACCTTTATCAAAAAAATTGTGGAAGTACTTGAGTTGGAAAAAAAAAAATTAAATAAACTCACTTAGCTTCTCCTTTTAACAATTCTTTTTATCTCTAATTCCTCTATTATCACAGACTTTAACACCACAAACAATCACTAATTGTGTATATGTTTTTTCCTTCTTATTTTATTTGTTTTCCTTCTTGATAGATTTGTTTCTTCTATTTTTTATAATTTTTTTTTTCTTTACTATTTAACTATTTTATTTTATAATATTCCAGCTAGCTCCTTGTGATTTGCGTCTGATCACGTCTAGCGTACGAAGCACAATGAATGACTTAAAAATTTCTCAGCAGCAAGTACATTCGATTGAAACAGAAGAAAAATAGAAATAAAAAAAAAAGATCCAACCGAGTAAATGGAAGAAGAGAGGAGAAAAGTTTGAGTGTATGTTGTGTAAGAAAGTGACCATAAAATGCGGAGTGCGGTGTGTAGAAGCAATCTTTTTTTTCATTGCATTTTTGTTATAATCATTAGGGTGCCTATGGGAATTGTTTAGGGTAGAAAAGTTTTGATGAGCAACTTTAGAATTTTTACATTTTTTTTTTGAGTTTTCTTTAAGATACATACTGAAATTCAAAAAATTGAAAATTTTATTTTTCTTTATTTAATGGTACCCTTTATCAACCCTTTATTTATTACCCTCACAAACTATGCATCATCTCATGGCTAGCCTAAATTTATCAACCAAGTATTCTAACTATAATTTTCACATTATATATTTTATTTTTCGCTCATCGCACAGCATATAAATCTTATTATTTCAATAAACATTTAAATTCCTAGTGACATTGTGCACACAATGCAAAAATGTGTATGTCTGATGAAAAACTTCTAGATAGATAAAAAAATTCACCACAATATTTTGAATGCAATTGTGCATGAGAAAAAAAGAGAAGTTACCGATAATAAAAACTAACTTACTCATACGTTTCGAAATGCCGCTAACATTCAGTTTTGTGTTTCTGTTATTGTACTTTAAAAAAAAGATAAAAAGAAGTAGTGCACATTCATGAATGTTAGGTATAAAACATTGTTCGCAAAGTTGCAAGATTAGTTGATTTCATGCTACAGCTTTAATTACTGGAAATTTTTTATTTGGGCTCATTTCAAGGTTGATTAATTAAGTGTAATGTTATCATTATAACTTTGAATAATTTATCAAAATTTTATGAATTTTCGTGAATTAACATCATCATCCGACAAATTCCATCAAAGTCAATCCTTTCGAATAAAAGTCACGATTTATTTCTAAAATGTGGTCTAATTACCAAATGTCTATTTCAAAACTGTCAAAAATCATCAAATACTTAAATTTTCTTTAAAAATTATTCAAAACACGAACGAAAATTAAAATAAATAATCAAACAAAAAGATTCTTAGACAAAATTGTCTTGAGAAAAGTTCGTTAACCAAGTCAATAGTCAAAAAACTATTCGGATCATCAGTGTCATCTCCGCGGAAGTTGATTAATGAGAAACAATTTAAAAGTAATTTGTTTAAACGTGATACACTCGTCATATATGGTAAACAAAAGAACATTACTTTACGATAAAGATTTTAATATGTGTTCAAAATTTTCTTCTTATTATTAATTTTATTTCATTTTGTTCTATTATTCAATACAAACTAGACGAGAAATTTGCTTTCGGCAAATTAGATCAGGAGTCGTTGTTGTTTACTAATGGTTCGCGTGTCAAAATGCCAAAAAATTTATTTTCGAAAAATTTTTGCGTGCGCTAAAAAGCATCATTAACGTAAGAAGAAGAAATTTAATTGTGTAAGCATGGAGTCAACGAACGACCTTGTGATGCTGCTAATGCAAATTTTTTTCATTCCTTTTCCTTTTAAGAATGCATTTATAAAGAAGATTTGAATTTAGGAAAATTTAAATTTAGAAATTTTATTTTAAAAGGAGCTTTTTAATATAATTTAAACGCAGAACTTCGCGATAATTTCAACATCCAAACAAAATAAACTGTCGCTCAAGCATCATTAAAAAGATTCATTTCAAAAAAATTCCACTTTAACTTGCTTTGATCTGCCAATAAAATTTTCAATTTAAATAAAAATAGCAAAAATCCGACAAGAGTCTGATGAAAAGAATGCCGAGCAAAAGAATTCATTACATCAAATGGAAGGATATGGATGTGTAACAGTCAGTACGCATTTAAATTGACATTTAATAAATGAAAATTGTAAGCTGTAAAAGGCATGTGATGATATGATTTGATGATGCATTTCATGTTTTCAAGAAAAATAATTTATGGATGAATAGGATGTATTGAAATGAAGAAGGTCAATAGAATCTCGATAATTTGCAAAACAAAATGTATACTTAAAATAATAAAAAAAAAACATTCCGTAAGAAACTCTACTGAAGCGGCGAGTAAAGTGGATTTTCATATTCACACCGTTTCACGTTGTGAATATATTGTTTTCGATACATTTGAAAAATCGTTTTTTTAGTTTTTTGGCGCCAAAACTCAAAATTTTCAAAAACTGTTCGGTGTGAAAAGTTCGGCCTCAAAATTATCTACAAAATACAAAAAACCGCATTAAAAAAGGTTTTGATGCCTTCGGACACGACCCCAAACAGTGGTGGTGTATGCTTACAAGCACGTTGGTTCGTCGCATAACTCAACTACGAAAAAATAATTTTTTGTCAAAAATGTCTCAAAATGTGCGCATTATCACTCAAAAGTGCTGTGAATCTTTTGGTGCCGATCCATGCCGCCTATTCCGAGAAATTAACAAAATAGTGAGTTTTTTAAGCATATTTTAGCCGATTATTGCAAAATACATTTAAAAAATTTCACACAAATTGCGGATTGAACTTTTTTGATCAGAATCAATAAAATAAGAAGTTTTGTTGAGAAAAAATACAAAAAAAAAATTTTTAGCCACCAGTACACCTCCCACAAACCTAAATTTTGGAAAAATTCGTGTGGTTCACTGTGTGGATGGATTTTTGTAAACTTTTCTGTTTTTGATCAATAAATGCGAGAACTTTTATGAAAAAATACCAAAAATATTTTTAAACCTATTTTAGTTACTCAAAATCTCGAAAAAGATAAAAAAAATCATCATTTTTTGGACGTTATGAACTCCTGTGCCTGTGCCACACATTGTCATATCCAAAAACATCAATTAGTGCTTCAAAATTGAGTCCAAATGTCAAAATTTTTGATTTTCTTAGGAACCTTTGTTTTCAATCTTATGCAAAGCGAAGCTTTGCTGACCCAATCGAGATTTAATCTTCAATCTGATGCAAAGCGAAGCTTTGCTGACTCGATGGAGTCTTAATCTTCAATCTTATGCAAAGCGAAGCTTTGCTGACCCGATTGAGCCTTAATCTTCAATCTTTTGCAAAGCGAAGCTTTGCTGACTCGATTTAGCCTTAATCTTCAATCTTATGCAAAGCGAAGCTTTGCTGACCCGATGAAGACTTAATCTTCAATCTTTTGCAAAGCGAAGCTTTGCTGACCCGATTAAGCCTTAATCTTCAATCTTATGCAAAGCGAAGCTTTGCTGACCCGATGAAGACCTAATCTTCAATCTTATGCAAAGCGAAGCTTTGCTGACCCGATTGAGCCTTAATCTTCAATCTTTTGCAAAGCGAAGCTTTGCTGACCCGATGAAGACCTAATCTTCAATCTTATGCAAAGCGAAGCTTTGCTGACCCGATGGAGAGTTTTGGAACGGTGTGAATATGCGCATGAAGCGTGATCCGCTTCATTACTAGTTATTAATCACTTTTCATAACCGCGTGAATAGAACGTTTTGCTTCCTTCTCTCGGCATGAATTCAGCCATTTCTTCTTCAATTTATTTCACCTTTTAATTGTATGCAATGAGAGAAAAATTTCACTTTTCAGCTGTTTGAGGTGATTAGTAATAAGCAACTCGTGCTATTCTTTTCAGCTACAATAAAATTCTACTTCTATTTTTTTATCAATTTATAATGATATACAGTAAGTATGAGTGTACGTATGATATTTCAAATTTGAAAGAATATTTTTCTTATTTTGGAAAAGTAAGAGGTTGTAAAAATTAAATCTTAATCACTTGATGTGAAATTTTTCATGATCCAAACTAGAAAGTGTTCAAGAACTTGAAATACTGGGGGACCTCGATTTGAGTAATTGTTTGGTTCCGGAAAAAATCTACTCAAATCGAATTTACTCAAATCGAAATGTATGGAAAATGACCGTTAAAAAAAGAAAATTTGAATTTTTGTATGGGGACACTTTAGTTACTCAAATCGAAATTACTCAAATCGAAGTTACTCAAATCGAGGTCCCCCAGTATGGCAAATAGATTTGATTAAAATCAAATAAATTTTATTAAATTTTTTTTTAAATTTAAATTTCATTGAATTTTAAATTTAAATTTCATTAAATTTTAAATTTAAATTTCATTAAATTTTAAATTTCATTAAATTTTAAATTTAAATTTCAAATTTCATTTTCTATTGGCACACTCATAGCTGATAGCTAGTTATAACACTAAAATTTTAAGTATAGTTTTAAGACTGAAGGTCTGAAACGCCTCATTTGAACTGTGATTAAGTACTTGAAGTTCAAAGCTACTAATGAGACCCGTAGAAATTAGAAGAAGAAAATATCTATAGGAGTGGTCAGAGGTTCTCGTTGAAAATGGGAGAGAATGTTTTGACATGAATCCACTTGTTAGCTTAAGAAAAATTAAATTGAGGAATGAAAAGTAGATTATTATTAACATTTTTTTCATTTCTTGTTAAATGTGATCTCCCATGTAACCAAATGGAATATCAATGTATTCCATAAGAACCTTCCATGTATAATACCTATGTATTATACATGTATCGTCCTAAGGAACATATTGTCGCATGACAATGGAACAAAATAGGGAAGATCGTGTTTTCCATTGATGTATTACATCAATGTAATACATATGTACTACTGATGTAATACTTTGATGGAATACTTATGGGACATAAAAAATTTAAAAAAATCACGTGTTCTTTTGTTCTATTTCTATTGCATTTTTTATGTAATTCATTATTAATGTGTTAGTGTTCATATATTTAACAAACACTAATACTAAATAAAATATTCATAAGCAACTTAATTTTGCTAAGTTGCACACTGATGAAATCAAAAGACTTCATCACACACATTAAAAACATATTTAAATGTTTAAAGTCTCATACAAATTATAATTCCAGATATAAAAGTGATTTCTGCATACTCTTGTGAAGTATATGATCAAGACTTTTTGAGACTTGAACTTATGCGCGTTGTAGTACATTCCTTCAATGGAAAATTTTTGGTACTTTCATGTAAAACAATTTTTTGTATGAAAAATTTGATAGTACATTCAATCTTCCATTGAAGGAAAAGGAAAACAAATGGAACATTTTGGTTACATGGGCTGTTTAATTCCTTTTACATAAAAGTATCATTGAGCACTGACTTTCTAACTCTGTCAACTAAGCAGTAATACTGAAAAAAAATCTAATCAGAATATTACAACATCACATTCTAATTTATAAAACTCTGAATGAAAGTAGCGTAATTGAAATTGCACAATAGAAGTGACTAATAAAAATGTTTAAGAATGTAAAGAAAGATGTACAAAGTAACAACAAGAAGTTCTATCCGAACAATAATAATTCTAGCATATAAGATTCTAGCTTATTGTTCTACTAATGAATTACATTGAAAAAGATAAGCTCGAATTGCTGTTGTTAATAATAAGAATTATAAAGAGATATTTAAAATATTCCCGTATTTTTATATGGATAGATTCCCTAATTTAACGGTACAGATGCTAATTTTTTTCCACTCTTGTTTCTTGATTCTCATCAGCTCATGATTTAAGAAAAAATGAAATTAAAAAGCACATAAAACTAAAATAAAAAAAGACTCACATAGTCATTAACGATGAGCATAAACAAGAATATTTAAATGCTAGGTAAAACACAATCAACTAGAATGTGAAGGACCGACCAATACCTGATGAGAATATTATGAGTGTATAAAGTTATGGATAATTCACACGATGATCAAATTTCATAATTATTGGAAAAATTTATGGTTGTCGATTTAATTTTTATAAGGTGTGTAAGTGACTTCTGCAGAAAAGTTATATTCAACTCCTTCGTGTTTTCAGTGGTTCTCAAACTTTTATTCTTATATTCTTGATACATTTTTGTAAAGGATTATAATAAATTTTTTGATAGACAATTTAAATATAGGGGTATAGCTAAGGGGGTTTGAGGGTCCGAAACCTTCATTTAAAAATTTCTCCATATTGCAGGGTTTTCCACATTTTGGATCCTCCTAAAATTTTTGATAAGTGACACTTATTACGTAACGCTCTGAGTGGGGAAGGGGGGGTCGAGAGTTTGTTACGGTCTATTGTTCTCGCACTTGATTCTTTTGTTAAAAACGTTACGGAGAGCGGGGGGGGGGGGGAGGGTGGTGAAAACCTCGAATTTTTGCGTTACGTAATAAGTGATTGTTCCTCCTAGAAAAAGTTTCTGGCTACGCCCCTAATTAAGATAGTTCTTAATTTTGATAAAAAAAAAAAACGACGATACAATTATTTTCCTAGTTACAAGTGATTGAGAATCAAATGTTATCAATTTGAAGAGCAAATTCAGCTATATTCAGTAATACATTTCTCGGGTCTAAAACAAACAGAGCGCTAAAGATAATGTTCTAATGCATAATTACAATGTTAACATGAGAAATTTATTTGCAAATATTCATTGTTTTTGTGGAAATTAATTTGTAAGTACCTGCATATCGTAATAATCACTTGTACAAAAGTGTTGATTTTATCTGAAAAAGTAATTACAATAATTTTCCATTTATTGCGAAAATAAAACAAAGAGAGAAAATTGAATTAATTTAATAACGCATTTACACGAGCAAATGTGCAAAATTCTTCTTTTTTAAAAAAATATTTAATTAAGGTAAAAATTATTGTATTAAAAAAATTTAAAGAAATCAATAGCTCTGAGAGATGAGAATGATTGACTGATGATATTTTTCGTATATGGAGGTCTGAGCATATCAATGCGTCGCGAAAAATATAAAATGTACAACAAGGAGAGACAACTTGTAATTTATTGGCAGTAATTTAAAAGTAATTTGTCAGTAAACATAAAGAAAGATTTTTCATTATGCTGATATTGGGGATCTGTATGTATAATATAGCAGAAAAGAAAGCGAAAACGAGAATGAAAAGGCAAGAAAGAGCCATTTATCTCGTGATAGAATTATTCTTCTATTCATAAGCAACATATATGTGCGTCTTTTACTTTTCTTTCCTTTCTTCTGCTCTTATCTGCTTATGCCTTTAATCGAGATGAAAATATTTTCTTACATTTTTTTTTTCGCTTACTTTTAATTTCTCAAACACGTAACGTGACACTAATGAAAGAGAATTTATAACTGAGCATGGTTATTAATTTTGTACATACATGTGGTTTTTAGTGCTTTGACTTGGTTTTTTTTTTTTTTTTGGCAATGAAAGGACAAGAAGGATTCTCGCGTGTGTGAGTGAACTTGACTGACGTACATTTTGTCAAGCATAATGTTTTAATAAATTATAAGACGTGTATCGCAAGTTAATAGTGCTCAATCAGTATTATTTAATATATTGAATCGTAGTTGTCACTAAACATCAAATTCGTATCACTTCATTTAAGTTTTACGTTCATTTTGACAACTAAATATTGGCTCCACGTGAAGATTTTTTTTTCCGTCACTTTACACTCATATAAATGCTCAAAAATACACAAAATCAACTCGAAAATCTCGAAGAAACGCCAAAAAAGAGACCCTTAGAATCATCTCCTACAGACTCAAATAGCAGCGATAAAGAGAATCAAAGACAGAAAACAATAAAAATGGCAAACACTGAACAAGTGACGTTAGAAATGATTTTGGCATCTATCAACACAATGAAAAACTCAGTTGACTATAATTCTAATGTCCTTAATGAATTAAAAGCTTCAGTCTCCAAATTAGAAAGTGATGTATCGAATGTTAACTCAGCACTGAATTCCATCAAAAATGACTTAGCCTTGACTAAGCAGGAAGTAGACAACATAAAAAAACGTCTGGATGTCGTAGAAAATTCTCAAGCAAACAGATCCATCAGTAATCCCGATTCCGTAGCTTCCATTAACGAGCTCATGCAACTACAAAAAGCAACCGAGATGTCAATACACAATTTACCTGCCAATTTTGATAAGGAATATACAATTTCCTCTATTTCTACTTGGTCTGGACTAAAACTTGATGAAAATTCATTTAAACATTCGTCGCTCGTTACATCCAAAAAAGGTGACAAAGCTACTCTGTATTTAGACTTCTACGATGAATCCAAAAAGTTTCGCTTGATGAAAATAGCTAAAGCCTGCCAAAGAGATATTAATGGAAAATATATTCCTATTTTATGTGAAAATATTTTCGAACTGCCTAGAAACAACAAGTCGATTGGTGTGGAAGTTCAATTTCGAAATTCGATGACAAATGTAAACAGAGAAATTTTTAATGAAGCAAAAAAATCGAAATCACTTTTTTGTGCTGTATGGCTTAATCGAGGAAATATTTTAGTCAGAGAGAAGGAAGACTCGAAACCAATTCGATTACGATCAATGGAGGACTTGAAGGAAGTAATTAAACAACATAAGAAGCCGGAAAATTAATTAGTTGTCTTAAGTATATATTTTTTTTTTCTTTATTTTTATTATTTCTTATTCTCTTTAATATGATATCTCTTATTTTTTACTTATTACATTTTACGATGATATTATAGCGTAACATGAATGAGAGTAGACCATTCTATCTCATTTATATCTTTCTTATCAACACTATTATTTTTCTACTTCTATTGCAGTTTTTCAAGTTGATTGAACAGGTCTGATTTTTAAATCGAGGATAATATATAGCTACTCGTTAGCTTCTTCCTATTACTTGTTATCAACAAGCAATAGAAGTAAGGTCCAGTCGTCCTGTATAATCCATAGCTGCTGTCATTTATGTTATAAGCTATAAATCATCAATTTTTTTTTTATGCGTTTTCATGCTATTTCTTCTCGCTAATATATATACAAAAAATGAATTATTTTTTCCTATAAATCAATCTGAAACATTATTCTTATTTTTCTCCACTTGCAAATTACAATACGTCTAATATATTGAAACTTACTTAAATGAATGATGAAATTAATGTAGATGTCAAAGTTGCTCACTTCAATACGTTTCCTCAAATTCTTGATAGAAAAACCTACGCGAACATTTTGTACCTTAATGCTAGATCTATTAGAAAATCCATCAATGATCTACAAGAATTTATAGATACACAACCATTCAGAATTGATGTGATAGTTATAACTGAATCATGGCTAAAAGACAATGAAACAGAATTTCACAATTTAAAGCCTTTTAATGCTTTTCACTCCACCAGAAAATACAAAGATGGTGGTGGTGTCTCAATTTTCGTCAATCGTCAATTTGATAATGCTAATTTAGTGCTTGCTAGGGATTTTGACAACAATAATGTGCTTGTAGTCTCATTGTTAAGGCATAATCTAAAAATCATTGGATTCTATAGACAACCTTCTAATCCAAATGACAGTGATGGAAGTAATTTTATAGAACAATTTGATGATGTACTCTCAAAACATTCTAATGCATACATTGCCGGTGATTTTAACTTTAATTTGTTTTCTCCGACTCTTTCTGTACATAAATACCTTAACTCTCTTCATCTTAATGGATTTACAATACTGAATAGTTTCAATCAATCATTTCCTACACGAATAGCCACTACAAATGGCAAACTTTCTTCTACTTGTATTGATCATGTTCTAACGGATGTTCATTTATTTGGCAAAAATTTTTCACACAACTTTTTCTTATTTGATTTAATTGCGGACCACAAATCAATATTAATTAATATTGTTGGAAATACAAAACCTCCTAAAGTTCAAAATCCCAATCGATCATTCCAATTACTTAATAATGTCAAAATTAAATCGTCAAAACTTATCGAGAAATTAAATCCAGCTACATTCGATGATTATGTTATTTCTCTTAAAGAAATAATACAGCGCAATACTGTGACACATGTCATTAAAGGCAAGAAGTCGAAGCCATTTATTACGAAAGAAATCATCAACTGTATGGCCATAAGAGACAATTTTCGAAGGTTAAAATGTAAATTTCCTTTTTGGGATTATGCTGTCGATAACTACAAATTATACAGAAATAAAACATCAAAACTGATACAAGCTGAAAAGAAAAAATTCTGTGATCAATACTTCCAAGATAACATTAATAACCCTCGTAAAACATGGAAACAAATGAAAAATCTGCTCTACAATACGGATGGTAATTATGATGATCAATGTCAATTAATTATGGAAAATGGCATTCCGATTACAAATCCAAGGCACATTGCGAATAGATTCAACGAATTCTTCACAAATCAAACATCATTAGCATACAACAATCATATAATCGACACAGAAGAGTTTCATCAATTTCATGCTAATGAACAGTATAACATATCAATTCCATTTGCTTGCCCTAATGTAACTGAAGATGAGATTAGACTAATTATCGATGGATTGAGTAATTCAAAGGCAGTAGACATCTATGGAATGTCAAATTTTTTCATTAAATTTCACAAAGAAGAATTGATTCCCAATTTAACACGGCTCATTAATACTTCTCTCTTTAAAGGCGTTTTCCCTAATTGTTTAAAGAAAGGAATAATCACTCCAATTCATAAAAAAGGCGATAAAACAGCAAAACAAAATTTTAGACCTGTAACAATTCTACCCATTCTCTCAAAGGTTTTCGAATATGCAGTAATGAGACGGCTTCAGGATCATATTGATGAAAATCACATCATGAATTCAAATCAATTTGGATATACAAAAGGAAGCAACACAGAAATTGCTGCGCTGCATATATTGAATGATATTTATAGAAGTATCGATCAAAAACGCTGTACTGCTCTCACTTGCCTTGATCTCTCTCGTGCCTTTGACTCCATTCCTCATGAGATATTGTTACGCAAAATTCGTAAATTTCGATTACCAGATTTCTTTTATAATCTACTTTGCTCGTATTTTGACTCACGATCACAAGTAGTAAGATTATATGACATATTAAGTGATCCTTTGTTCGTCTTGTTTGGAACCCCCCAAGGAGGAGTGCTCTCAGGTTTACTCTTCAACATATACATTAATAGCATTAGTAGACTTCGCCTTAATTCTTCTATCTTTATATATTGCGACGATATTTCTATTGTCACGTCTGCGCAAGATCCTGCAATGCTTCAATTTTCGATCCAAACTGATCTGGATCTAATCACTGAATGGCTGAATTTTCACTCTCTCATCCCAAATGCCTCGAAAACAAATTTTATGTTATTCCACAACAGAAAACGGCATGAATACTTTACCGAGAACGCACTGCATTTGACATTGAATGGTTCACAAATTGAAAGGGTCGAAAGTCTTAAAATTCTTGGTTTACATTTAAATGAGACTCTTAACTTCACCACACATATCCAAGCAGTTCAATCAAAGATTATTCCTTTTATTTTTGCGCTCAAAAGAATTCGTCATTTAATTTCTGATCAAACTGCATTGAATATGTACTATGCTTATGTACAAAGTAGAATCTCATATATGAATGTCGTATATCAAGCCGCTCCTAAATATCTCATTGATGCATTGGAAATCGTACAAAGGAAGGCCTTAAGGATTGTGCATCGCAAAGATTGGCGTGATGATAACATTGAGCTGTACTCTTTAAATTGCTTGCCAGTGTCTTATCTTTGCGAATATTCTTCACTTGTCCTACTCTATAAAATCATCAACAATTGCTGTAAAAATAATGTCGTAATGAGAACATTCGATCAAATTCACAACCATATGACTAGGAATCGCACAGATTTCAGTATAGAGGCTACAAGCACTGCCTTAGGAAGCCAAAATTATTACATTAGATGTTTAGCAAGTTACAATAAAATTCCAAACTTTATCAGAAATTCGCGTTCAATAAGTACATTTAAATCCAGACTCAAAGAATTTATTTTTCAAGCATTTATTTCTGATCATGCACATCAGTGAGCAATTTTGCAAATATTACCCACACTATCCATACAAATTATATTAAGTATAAATCAGCAGCAATGCTAATATATAATAATGAATCAATAAAAAAAAAAAAAAAAAAAAAAAAAAAAAGCTCTATGTACTGTAACATTCTTTAGAAAAAAATATCATTCTTTTTAGATCTCTTTTAAAGTGATTACATACATATGATGTTGCTAATAATAAAAATAATAACGGTTGTTTGTTATGGACTGTCTTTAAATGAGAAATGGACAAAAATGTACTTGAAGATATTTTTGATAAAAAGTAGAAATATCTAAAGAAGTTTTATGTTTATCAATATTAGCTTTATTTTAAATATAATTTGAAGAATTTCTGATTTTCTTATGTAGTCAGCAACTTTTGATGTGAGTCAAAGTTGCTAGGTGGTGGAATGGTTTAGTATTTTGGTACCTAATTATTGCAACACCGACCCCTGCGATCATGGGTTCGAGACTAGATATAAGAAATTCTTCATATGTTCTTTTTTTAAATCGTAGGCACAGTGACTCAAAGCCTCCCTTCAAAGGCTAAAGGTAGTAATGTCATTCAAAAAAGTGGATCGAATCCCTTATTTAATGTCTGAGATAAGTGATATTGGAACACTTCTTAGAGGAGTAAAGGAAACTACTTTTTTTTTTAACTTATGACGACGAAAATTTTGAATATTCTGTCCCTTTTTCTCCCTTGTCACTAAATGAACGCTTTTGCTGAAGAACATGCCCCTAAAAAACGGTCGTTTTGAATTTGAAAATTGTTGACCGATTTTTGCAAAACACAAAGTTAAAAATTTTTGTTTATTCAGAAAAACTTAATTTTTCATGCTTTGATATTATTCATTTTACATTTTAAATTATTATCGTAAATTATCACGAAAAATTAAATTTTACTGAATAAACAAAAATTTTTAACTTTGTGTTTTGCAAAAATCGGTCAACAATTTTCAAATTCAAAACGACCGTTTCTTAGGGGCACGTTCTTCAACAAAAGCGTTCAAATCTTCATACAAAAGTTTTGAATGATCCCCAAGAAATTTTCGAATCAATAATTAGAATATTAGCATATTAATATTCAAGAAACTACGGAAGCATAAATTTTTTAAAGATTAAATATTTTACCTACCTTTCATTTGAATGTTTTTTAAAGGCAACATAATTAAATGAGGTAATCGTCTACTTTTAGTATCTAATTAATCATGTCTTTATCTTTAGTGCAAAATATTATGTGCTTTCATAAAACAAATGAAAAAGTATGATGATGTCAGAAGTGAAACCATTCCAAAATGTCTTTTAATAATTTTGAGGCGTAACATATATGCGTGTCCATCATCACATCTTGAAGTTTAATTAATTTTTAACGGTTTTTGATATCTTCTACCTGACTTTACAATCTATTATATTTCACTTTTTTGCTACAAATTCTTTAAATATTTGTTTTACTTTTATGTTTCACATTCTTTACATAGAATGTACATATAAAGCTCCGACATGTGATGAGAAGACCTCAACCCCAATATGGCATAATTTCACATGCTATCATTTAATGAAGAAATCATTATATTTTAAGTAGTGCCATAAAAGGCTATTAAAGAAACGATAAAACATGTGAGTTTTGCAAATAATTGAAATTTTTAGGCAATAAAATGTGTAGCAAGTTTATGATTTTGAAAATGGTATAAAGTAATTCCATTAAACTCAGACCAAGTTGAATTTTTTTTTAAAACACCGAATATTCTTGACTTTTTTGTAAACCATTGAAGTGGTCTCCTTGACTTTATATTTCATATTATTTCATTTCTTCCAAGGAAGATGAACTGAGTGACAGTATCATCAAAAGGACTTTCATTTTATGAAGATTTTTCTAAAGATCGCAAGATCTTTATATAAGTACTGGGGATCCTCGATTTGAGTTGTTTCGATTTGAGTAACTAAAGTGTCCTCCATACGAAAATTCAAATTTTCTTTTTTAACGTCATTTTTCATACGTTTCGATTTGAGTAGAATTTTTCCGGAACCAAACAATTACTCAAATCGAGGATCCCTAGTAAATTAAATTTTTAATTAATTCCCGCCCATAAAAGTCGTGGTGGTCTACAAACTCACGAAATCGATTTACAAAACGTTAAAATGCATCTCGAAATCTCTAGTGAACTTTAAAAATCTCTAATTTTTATTTTTTTTTCATCTTTCTGTTGAAATTAATTTTTTTTATACACATTTAAATTTTAGTTATTTTTCATCACTTAACTAATTCTTGCTCGCATTTTTAATAATTTTCTGTAGATACTGAACTCTCTTTAGTAATAAATCATTCACGGAGAATTCATTATGTGGTACACTAAGTACTTCATAACCAGCTTTTGATAGCAGTCGGCTATTAAGTGCTGCGATTCCTGATAGATGTTGATGAGGTCCTTGACAGAAGTCATGATAGTCGTGCACCATTAATGCAATTCTGCGTTTTATTATAAAGATAAATGATTTTAAATGCAAATTGGATTTAAAAGATTATTATTATTACCTTTTACTGTCATTAGTTTCTTTCGGAATTGGATTCGCGTTTGTGTCAATGAAAAATTCAGCATCTGTATCGAGGATATACAAAATATTAAATAAAATTCAATCTGATAACTAGACAAGATAATTATTGTAAAATATGTTCAACTTACCAACTGAAAATCCCATATTTGTGTCCTGATGAATTCTCAAGCATGCTTCAGGAATTATGTTCTTCAAGGCATCTGTCATTGCCTTTATGAGAAGTTGCTTATCATGATTCAAAAGTAACGGTACACTATATATGCTTTGATGCTTGTCTTTCGTCAGCATAGCACCTTTATATGAAGGCATAAATAATTTTACACCACCATTAATGTTGAGTAATTTTATTTTTGCAGGAATTGGAATTTCATTTTTATAATCGGATGATAATTTCTCAATAAAATTACTGTCTAAAACATTACTAAAAGCGGCATCGACGGGTATATTTAATGACATTAAACTCCACACATAACTCAGATAATCAGAAGAGTTTTTAAAATCTAAAGGAGTTAGTGACGGTGCCAATTTTGTTTTGATAACGTCTTCTAAATCAACGGGCATGTAATTAAGTGTTGCCAATGTCATGCATAAAGCAGCAATATCTTGTGTTCTACAAATACTTTGATTCTTAACAATCCATTCCGATAAACAATCCAGAACGACTGGTTCACGATATTTTAGAAATGCTAAACTTGTCAGCATCGATCCAATTGTTGATGACTTTTTGATTTCACTTTTCTTTATATCCAGTTGAATATCATCACATAATTTAGATATTAAAACGGGTTCAGGAAAATTGAGACTAGCAATTGCATACAATACATCCGAGCATTGTTTAATGTTAAGATGCTCCTCCTTGCCACTCATATTAAAGGCAAGTGATCGTAACAATGGAGTACTTCGTCTCTTTTTTGCACTTAAATTCTTCAAAACTTTAACCATTTGTTCAACTGTGATGCTTGCTACCAACTTTGCTGCTTCGTCATCTCCAGTGACCCCAAGAACTGTATCAAGATCAGCATTTCTAAAATTTTCCAATCTCTTTGTTATGCTTCCTGAATTAATATTGTTATTGTTGTTATTCTTGACAGCACGTCCTAACATTCGACACAACTTTGTAAATCGTGCATCATTCTCGAACTCGGTGAGCTTTGCGCGTTCAATTGAAGTCCACTCAGCAAGAATTGATACAATCTGTAAAGTAATGGATTCAAACAGTTATCTTAGTTTTTGAATCAATTTTAATTCATACTTTTAAGGCATGCTTCCTTGTTAGATCCTTATTTTGATCAGCAATATTAAGCAATCCATTGACCGTCTTTGCATTTAAAATTATTTCATCAACATCAACTTTTCCATCTTTTGATTCTGTTTGTGGTTGTTCAGTGTCTGTTAAAGATGCAAATACGGCAGCAACTGTTGGATCTAAAATTATACACAATTTATATATTAAGAATACCTTAATTTGAGCACTTTGACTTACTTTTTCGGTGTTTCTTCAAATCCTGCGATTTTTCAATTACATTTCCTGGATCTTTGTTTTCTGCTAATACACTGGCTGATGCAAACAAATTTTTAGTTACTGCATAATTCCTTGCACAAACAATGGTTGTTAATCTATTCAAATGTCTTAGCATTTTAATTCCTGCAAAAAAAAGTAAGCAAAAAGGTTAAATTAGTAGGTATTAGATAATTGTCTATAAATTGATGAATAACACTCGTAACCTTCAAGTTATTATGAATTACTGTATTTTCATGAGATGTGATATTATGTTACTTACTTAAATAGTTAATTTAATAGCCTAAAATCGATCGAAAAAAAATGAAAATAAAATATTTTATATGGTGCGATGTTTTTCCTCATATTCACACCAATTCTCACCATTTCAATTAAAGATATACTGCTCTGGTTTTGAATATTATTTTCAGCATTTGTTATTCACAAAATTCACTGGGAAACACTCGAGTTTGTTTAAATTTGACGAAATTTGTTGATTTTCTTGTAATTTAATTTTAACGGTTATCCGAAATTCAAAAATTTCAAAAAAGTTGAAAAATTTCAATTTTGAAATTATCCATAACGTACTTTTTGGAAGATTAATTGATAAATTGAAAAATTTTGATTTTAAAACTTTAAGTTGATTTAGGCCGATTTAGGTTGATATAATTTAATTCAATAAAATGTAAAAATAAAAATATGAAAACAAATTTTTGGGTAGAATATTCGAAATAAAATTTAAGGTGTGAATATTTTGTAATCAGCAGTTCCACCATCGATCAAGTTAAATTTTCTATGTTTTTGTTGATTGATTTTTGTGAATCAAAACAGGCTTTTATTAAAATTTCTTAAACCTAAATTGAAAATTAATACACAAGAAATTATTTAAAAATTATCAAGCAAGCAATGGAAAATTTAAAAGAAACTTTAGAAAATTTTTGATTTTAAAATTATCGAATTTAAATTTTTAAAAAATTCATTCCCCTTATTTTATAAAATTTTCACACTCCTGAAAAAACTATTTTAAAATTTATATATAAAAAAAAAACTTCTTGAAAAAAAATAATACTTTATTTTTGTGTCTAAATAACTGAAATAAACGTAAAAAGCTTTATTGTAACTAAATTGGAATCCTTTTGATATCACGAGAAGCAGGGAAACAGTGAAATTAATCAGACATCTCTGATATAAGTGGGTGAAATTTAGTGTGAAAAACATGTCATTTCTTTTGTAAGTGAAATTTTTGACTCTTTGTGTATTTTTTTAATTTAACAAAAATTCGCAGTGATTTTATGAGATTATGTATACATTATTAGCTGTACTGTAAACAATTTCGATACAAAAAATTGGCTCCAAATGTAAACGATTTTGTTAATTGCAAATCGAGTGAGAGTAAATTGAGCCAACAGAAAAGAAGAAAAACCTTGAATTGAAAATTAATTTCCGGAAAATCTTCCGACTACATTGTAATTGTGCTGCGGATCATTGATTCCCACAGCAAGGTTTCTATTTAAATTTTTCACTTTATTGAATATCTAATCATCATTAAAGTGTTAATTCGTACAAGAATTGTTTCAATTATTTCCGCAATAATTTTTCAATTTTTCTTCTCTTTTCTTTCATTTTAATTTTTTTTTTCGTGTGTCTGAATGGAAAGTAACATTCAGTCAGTCAGTATATGCACACGAAAAAGAGAGTAAGGTAGTTTTTTTTTGTATAGAAAACAGTTACACACAAATTGAACAGCTGTCGTAATGAAAAAACTACCTATCGACACAAAAAAAAGTACTAATTATATTTAACATTTCATCATTATTCTCTCACATGTTCTGTTTGTTTAGCAATCGTTCGAATAAGACATTTAAGCCTAAAAAGAATATCCCAGAAGGAACTCATCAATATGACTTGATGAAACATGCGGCAGCCACTTTAGGATCGGGAAATTTAAGGAATGCAGTACAGTTGCCTGAAGGCGAGGATGTGAACGAATGGATTGCTGTTAACAGTAAGTCACCTTTTAATTAATTAGTTGAATTGACAAGCTCCTTGAAAAGGAGTCAACCCTGTGACGATAAGAATAGACAGTTTATTTAATAAATTTGCATTCAATTCTTATTTCTTTTAGCTGTAGACTTTTTTAATCAAATTAATATGCTTTATGGCACAATAACGGAATTTTGCACTGAAGACACGTGCAGTATTATGTCGGCTGGTCCGAAATATGAATATCATTGGGCTGATGGTCAAACTGTCAAGAAACCAATCAAATGTAGTGCACCAAAGTATATTGATTATTTAATGACTTGGGTACAGGATCAATTAGACGATGAGACTCTATTTCCATCCAAAATTGGCGTTCCTTTCCCAAAAAATTTCCAAACTATTGCAAAAACGATTTTAAAACGGCTATTTCGTGTCTACGCACACATTTATCACCAACATTTTCCGGAAGTTGTACGATTAGGCGAGGAAGCACATCTTAATACATCATTTAAACATTTTATATTTTTTGTACAAGAATTTCAACTTATCGATCGTCGTGAGTTGGCACCTTTGCAGGAATTGATTGATAAATTGACAGCAAAGGGCTAGGACACAACTATTGTTAATACATTAGGTAACATTTAGAAATAACTAACGACTCTTTTAGTTTTACGCTTGATCCCTTTAGTTTCATTTTCTCTTTAATTTCCTCATTCGTTCATTCTATTTCTTCCTGGAAATGTAAAGAAAGGAATTTGACTTTTAATACTTAGTTGATTCAGCTCATTTGAGTTTCAGAACTTGATGATAGTGATTTCATACAAATTTTAATGATTCAACCTTTTTATCATTTTTTGTTGTAAAAAAAAAACTTTGAGCAATACTCAGTAATATTTTTAAAGATAGAAATTACAGCAGTCATAATCATTTCAATCTATTTCAATAAATTTAAAACTTACATAAAATTAAGAATAATTTAATACAGAACCTTTTAACATCAAGTTTTGAAATTATGGGTATTAAAAGTTCATGAAAATGAAAATGTGATAAGAATTTTTTTAAATTGATTGATTTATCAACAGACAAAAATAGCACATAAAGATTGATAAAGATAAACGTATTAAAAGTCCCATATGAATGAGTACTAAAATTAATTGATTATTACTATTCGAATTTTTCTTTATTTGGGCTTTTTACATTTAAACTGCCATTAATAAACTCTTAATTTTAATAAATTTTTCAAACTACTCTGTTTAGTAGTAGATCGCTATTGTTTAATAAAACTTTTAATTTAAAAATATTTCTTCTTAAAAATAAACAATAGTGGTTTAAAAAATTAATAAAAAAATCATGCTTTTTGCATGAATGTTGAGAATTTTTGTATGGAACTAGGGATTTTAAAGACTTGAAATTAATTCTCTAAAATGAGAATTTTAAAAATGAATGAAAAACAAACAATAATTTATAAGATTGACAAAACAGTCAAAAATTGACGTTAACAAATTAGAATGATGTAAAAGTATTTCGATTGGAAGTTTATTTTTCGATAACGAGCTTAATTATTTTCTTTAATTTAAAAATATTTCATTTGATCAAAAAAAGAAAATTAAATTAGGATTTCAATTTATCTAAAAATGATTTAAACGATTTGAATGTAGATGAAAGAAGCTGAAGAAATAATTTTCATTGTAAATATTATTCATGATCATATGAATCTTTATTCTCCAATTTCTCTTTAATTACTATCACAGAAATCATAAAATTGTAATTTAAATTCTCAGAAAGATTAATATTTTGAAAATTAAAAATACGAAAAAAAAATATGGAAACAAGAGTCTAAAAAGCTTTTAAATGAAAACAAAACACTCGTAAAAGAAATTATGAAACGATAAGAATAAAAAAAATAAAAAACATATTTTTACACGGCAAATGCATTTTAAATAATAATAATAAAAATAATAAATACCTATATAATAAATAAACAAAACCATACGATGTATGCAAATATTCATTAATATTGAATATAATTTTATGTTGTGCTTTAGCAGCTATACACAAATTTGAAAAGAACTATTAGTTTTTTGAGCTTTTTGATTTTGTAATAATTATAATAAATATTACGAATTATGATTATTATGTCTGCATGTAAATATTATTTTTAATAATTTCATACTTGAAATATAGTTGAGTACAATAAAAGAACTTTTTTTCCTTTTTGTCATAATATTTAATTGATTTCATCTGCTGCTATTAAACCATTCATGATTAGTTTGAAGAACTTTTTTCCAGTGTTTTGCAAGGTCTCGATAACTACCAGTTGATCCACCTAATTCGACAGGCAAATGATCGTGAGCATTAAATTTGGGAACATCTCTTGTAACTGTAACTCTATCACGTAATTTTTGTGTCATAAATGAACGAAATACATCAAGAATCACATTAATACCTCGATTTGCATTAACAAATTCCAATTTCTGAATTCTAAGTGGATAACATTCCATTGCATTGACAGCATGTTTTATTATTTTTGGTGTCATTTGTAAGGCGTGAGCAAGTTTAACACCATTCATATCGAATATTGCTCTAATACCGTAAACAGAGAGGTTTTGATCATGCATTGTAAGATAATCTAACATCATCATACTAATTTTCATCACATTATTCTCCAAATGTTTTGATGGATCATGTGCAGCTATTCTTAATATCACAATTTGACGATGCTGTTCATCTTTCTGAAGAATTGGAAGAAATACTCCAATGTCAAGCAGTTCACTCATTTCTGTGAGAAAAGGATCTCGAAAAGAATACCATTCTGTCACATCTAAGCGTTGCGTGTAGTAACTAAAAAAAATCACAATCATTAATGCTGCTAAAATTATAAAATTTGTTGCTTGAGTCGGATTGAGTCATAAAGCAAATATCCGAAAATATTTAACCTAGATCAGTAGTTCATAGTTACACAGACATTACTCGAACCGAAAACTGTCATTGTTAACGATTAAAGGTATAAAAAATATAATTCCCGCCTTTTATCGCAAAACCTATTCATTCTATAATCCATAAAGTATTTTCAGACTGATAAGCAACACTGTTAGAAATTCAAAAGATTTACATTATCAGATATTATCGAAAATACAATGTTCATTTCTTACACGCACTAATTACAGTTTGGGCAATATAGATCGATTTATGACATTTTTAAACACACATGCACTTGCATTGTCATTAAAAATACATTTACTGCAGGTAGAAAAATAAACTCATTTTAACACAAAAACTAGAAATTTTGAATAATATTGTGGAAAAAAACTATGAATTTTTGGCTGTCAACACAGATGATTGCTCATGTTCTCAATGATTTCGATAAGACGACAATTTTTTTTATTTTTATTTACTTAATCCAATTATGTCACTAACCTTTTTATTTTCCTTTTAGCTTTGTCAATTTGAAATTTACTCGCTCTCAAAAAATAAAGTATACTCAGATCACTTATTGACTCTTCATCTAAATCCGTGTGGTTCTCAATAAATTCTCTAATTTCTAAAGTTCCGATTTTTATACCTTCTTCACTTTCATTAAGAAACTCATATGCATGTAATTTAGCAAAATTGTCTAACTTTATGTTTGTCATTTTTGTTTTTCTAGTCTACCTTTAAGTGGCGTATTTTCACTTCCAGCTCTCGATTAGAACTGTCAAGTGAGCAATGAAAAATATACTTTTTTGTAAACATGCTAAAATACTAAAAATCTTTCAATATGTTTGTTAGTATTAGGGCTTCTAAAATTCAGGTATACTATCTAGGATTAAGATTTCTTAAAAATTGTAACTTAAAACAAAATTTTATTAATTTAAATTTAGTTAAATAGGTAATTAAATTTTTTAAATGCTTATTATTATTTTATAAAATCTAGTAAAATTCTTAAAAATTAACCTTTTGGTAATTTTCATGAACGAAATATTTTAAAAAATAAATCTAAAGCCCTAATAAAAAATAATGCATTAGTAAATGTGTGATACTTACTTCAAATGTATAGATCCGTATAGATGTGATAACAACAAGTAAATTTTGGCATACAAAGGTTCATATGTTGAGTAAAATCTTCATATCAATGAACTTCAAAGATTATTGATAAATGTGTTTTTATCAAAAGTAATTGGGATTATGTTTAAATGTATTTAATTGTGTTAATAAATGGAATAATAATCAAAGTTTAGGTTTATGATAGAACGCTTGAAATTTTTACACGTTTTTTATTTACTTGTTAAAAGCTTTCTTTTGTGACTTTTATTACATTTTTTTATTAAAACACATATTACAACGCATATTAAAAAAAATAAATTTTGGGCTAATTATGATTTTTTTAGATTCTTTTTCTTGTTTGCAGGATAACTAAATAATTGTAAAGAACTAAAAATTAGCTTACAAGAAATTTCCTAAGTATTCCTCATATCTTACTTTAAAAAAATCTTAGAGATTTAAAAACAAAATTATATCAAAGCTAGACATTCGATAAGTGTGTTAGATAATTCATAATCTAATTATTCTTTTATCATAAGTTAAGTCATCTTTATTGCTTCAAATACGTTTGGCCGATAAGGTTTTATGGGAAATTTTTAGAATGCTTCAAAAATGATTTTTAAATAGATTCTAAATTGATGCAAAAATTAACAAAAGAGATGCATCAGATCACCAATAACTCTATTATCCTAATTATTACATCTATGATGTCATTAATTTATTATTTGTATCACTTTCAGTTTCATTTAAGTAGCAAATAAAAAATATGTAAAAGAAATTTCATTTCGAAACAAATTTATTAAAAACAATGTGCTAGGAATATCAAAACAGTTTATTGAAGTATTCTCTGTGCATTTTAATGGAAAATTATGCAATATTAGGTGGGGAAATTGGTAATCGATTTTTATTTGTGAACATCAAGCAGACAGTTATCAATTGTTTGTAATTAGTTGTCTGACGTCGCTGATTCTGGTCACTCATTATTATTTTTCTGTTCATTTGTATCCTTTGCAGAAATTGAAAAGTTTTTAAAAAAAGTTCATTGTTGGCAAGGGTAAGTAGATTGAATTAAAAATAAAAGAGAATATAAAGCTGATTAACTGTGATCAAAGTGAATTAATGTTAACTTAAATGCATAAATTGATTAAACAAATTTTATTCTTACACTAAGTATTTAAAATTAAGGTTATGCAATTAAAGTGATTAATGATCGCCTTTTCAAAAAAAAAAAAATAATAATAATAATAAGAAACGTGTAGTGCTAACCGCATTGCATTTTAAAATAAAATTGTCAAAAGAAATTATATTATTCATTCATAAATATTGAAGACACAAATTGTTTATCAAATAAATTGGTACTTACATTAAATGTGGCAATTAATTTTCTAAAGTCTTGAATATTATTGAATAAGTTGGCAGATTAGGATACTAAAAGTTTATTTTTTGATTTGCTGCACTTTTATTTTTCAACACAATTTTCAGATACCTAAATATATTGATATATATCGGAAGATTCTAAGCAAGATGTTAAGCAACGTAACTTTTGTAATGCTGATTTTGATTGCTGCTTCTGCATCTGAAGCACAGCAACATATCGACACAAAAATTAGTCGAATAAAAGGAAATATTTTAAGCAATATCACTGGAACTCAAGAATTTGAAGATCATATTGTAACAAGTAGTTTGGATAATTCAATGATGATTCGAATGTTTTATCGTGGATTTAGAGAATTTTACAATCGATTAGTGACTGGAACTGGCGAACGTCATAATAGTGAAAGATTTCAAAAACGAGTTCCAAACAATGTTCCATTTCCGTGTGATATTCGAGGATTTAGAAGTCAAAAAGTGCCTAAAAGTGTTCATCAGCTAAGAGCTGGAGGTACATAAATGTTGTATAAATTTGATATGATTTACATTCACATTCATCTTGAATCTAGATATCGATGTTATTGCTGCTATGGGAGACTCCCTAACATCAGCTACAGCTGCGAATTCAGTCGGTTTATGGGAGGTACTGGTTGAAAATCGCGGACTTAGCTGGTGTATTGGTGGACAAGGGAACTGGAGAACTCATTTGACTTTACCAAACATAATGAAGGTCTTTAATCCAAAACTTTTTGGATTTTCGTTATCTGACTCGTATAATGTTCATAAAACAGCTCAATTTAACATTGCTGAAAATATAGCAACGACTTCAGACATGCCATATAATGCACGTGCATTATTGGAAAGAATGAAGCAAGATCCAAGGTGATACATGAATTTAATGCAAATTTTTGGATTTGATTCAAATATTTTTATTGTTTAGAGTTGATATGAAACGGCACTGGAAGTTATTAACATTCATGATTGGAGGTTAGGCACAAAATTTGCTTTGAATATTATTTATTGATTTGAAAATTTCTTTTAATTAGGAAATGACTTTTGTTCTGACATTTGCTACCAATCAAATGCAACACAATGGCTAAATTACGTGCAAGAAAAGTCATTGATTGAAACTTTAAGATACTTGCGAGATAATTCACCGAGGTATGCATCTATATGTGATAAGCCTAATTAATTACCTTTTTACTAATCACCATAAATTTCAGAACTCTTGTAAATTTAGTTCCATCTCCTTTGATTTCCCTTATGTTTTCTATGGACAAAGTAAATGCTCCATTAACTTGCTTATTAGCACGTCCAGTTGAATGCAGTTGTATTTTCGGTCAAAAGTTTTCTCGTAATCGTGAATTGTTCCGTAAACTCGAAAGAAAATTTACTCAAATAATGGAACGCGTTAGTTACTTGCCCGAATTTCATACTAACGATTTTACTGTGGTTTATCAGCCATTTTTCAAAGATGCGAGTGTATTCTATAGAAATGAGAACCAACCTGATTTGTCATTATTAGCAATTGACTGTGTTCATTTGAGTCAAAAGGGTCATGCTGTGTCAGCCAATGGAATATGGAATAACATGATGGAACCAGTTGGAAGAAAGAGTCTTGGATTTGATCATCTTTTTAGAAATTTTAAATGTCCGAGTTTAAGAAATCCTTACATTTATACCAATTATAATAGTTTTTAAGGATTTACGATTAATTTAAAATTTATTAAACTTGATTATTTTCATTCATATACATAATTTTTTCAATTCGTCGTAAGATTTTAATAAAATTGTCTTGTGTAATTCTGAAAATCTAAACAAACTGAATGATTTTTTTTTAATTTACTTCTATTTTTTTATTTATTTAAACTTAGGTTGATTCAACTTAATTCTTTAATAAAATTCACTTTATCAGGAAATCTTTCTTGAAAGATTCATTCAATCAATCACTCCAATAATTTAATGATTTTTATTATTACTGTATGGACTCAAACTATATAAAAAATATACAGAGGACATAAGCATGAATTAATTTTGAGTAGACAAAATTAAGATACGGTATTAAATTGAGCAAATAATTTTTCAACATTAATATGATTGATTTTGATCCATTTTAATAAATATCATCAAATGATTGAAGAAATTATCCATATTGACTATACTTTTCGTTCTTAATTAAGGTTTGAATGTAAGTGGAGGAATAATAAGAAGGGTTTTGTAAGTATCACTCTTTTCTTTCTTCAAATCTAAATAAGAAAAAATGTAAAAAAAAATTAAAAGATGCCAAAAAAATGAATTAAGTTCAAACTTGCCTTCTATAATTACATTCGATCTGGCAACAACATCGGGTGTTGTAACTTCTTTGTTTTCAAGCATTTTTTCTAGTAAATATTTCATTTGATAAACTCCTGTTGAGTGTGATATCGAGTCAAGCTTCACTAGAAAATTATCAGAGAATCCCTAGAAAGTTAATCATATATTTTTTTTATTAGCTTTTTCAAATCATATAAATTTTTAAAAGTTTCAAAGCTTATAGAAAGCTTTTAAAGTTTCTTTAATTTCATTTTAAAATTTAATCGTTAGGTAATTTGACTTTGATATTGTTCATTTTGTTACCTTAAATTCATGAAGTTTTTTAGCTTTTGCTTCTCGTTTCAAGACGTCATACCTATATAAATACATAAATTAATTAAACTAAAATTCCAAATAAAGTTCTATAGAAACTTACAACATAAGCATCAATACATAAGGTCGTGTCGGTGGTGGTTTCTTCTTTCCCGTCAACATTTGTTTCTGTTGATACATTTGAATTTTAATATTCATCTTCATTTGTTCACTGTTTGGCTCTCTGACTTTGTATGGATAGTTATATGAATCATCGTAAATTTTTCTAAATTCAACCACATTGTCATAGTCTAAAAGAGCTGGACGACGCTTGGCGTCACGTTGAATATCAAGTAGAAGTTTTTTTGGCAACACGTCCAAATATCGAAGCTCATTTTCTGGAATAATAAAGAGCATAATAAATTTATTTTGTGATTTCTTTTTTAACACAGCATAATTTGTATTACCATCAAATTCATCGTCATCTTTAGGCTTCTTTTGGAAGAACCACGAGAAGAATTCAGGGTTCTTCCAGTCAGGTTGATGAATTGTTGTAATTCCTGCTTGAGATTGCTGTTGAATTCCAGGTCTATGAAAACTTTGTTCAGGTTTTATTGGAAGATTAAAGTAAATATAATATGGTGGTCTTTCTGGTGCATGAACGCCTGGCTTATGAGGACGATGTGTTTGGTCTTCAAACAAAAAAGAAATCAAAAAAATTACAAGTAAGGAAGTTAAAAATTAATTAATAAAAAATTACACTGAATTACTGGTTTGGATGTTGTGGGTTTAGTTGTAGGTCTTGTAGGAGTCCTGGTTGTAGATAATGTTGTACGTTTTGTTGTGGTAGGTTTTTGTGTTGTTGTGGTGGTTGTAGGCTTTTGTGTTGTTGTTGTAGTTTTTTGAGTTGTTGTAGTTGTTGTTGTTGGTTTTTGAGTTGTAAGTTGTGTTGTTGATGGAGGTGATTCAGTAGTTCTTTGTGTTGGTCTTGTTGTACGGTTTGGAATTGATGGTTTTTTCGTTGTTGTTTGAACATTTTGGACAATTTCGTATTGCATTAATTCCGTATAATAATGTAACGCCATCATTACAGCCGGTAAATACTCATCAGAATCTTTAAGTGGCACGTTATCGTCTTTTAATGCAGACTTATCTGGTGCTGGCATTTGACGTGGTTGAAATTGTGTGCATGCTTGATGCTGTTAAATTAATATGACAAATTGATTTAATGCAGTAAAGAATCATTTCTCTTATGAGTTTCGCTTAAAAGCAAGATAAATTGTTTATTTAAGAACGGAAAAATGTCAGTGCTGCTTTTGAATATGTAAATTTGTGTTTTTTTTTTTTTATTTCTGAGTCAAGAGATCTTCACTGTGGATGAGAAACGATGACAAAGACGAATTGAAATGATCATGATTAATCATTTAAAAGCAATTTCAAATGCCACTAATTATGATGTAAAAATTGATTCTTAGACAGTTTGTCTACATATGTATGCTAATAAAAAAATTGTCAGAAATATTTAGGTCATCAAAAATCTGTTATCGTGCTGCGAATTTAGGTAACATTCCAATTCCCATTATTTTATGCGTGAATTTTGAGAATTCTGATATGAAACCTAATCCAAATACGCGAGTAAAGAGATGAGAATAAAATATCAAGCAACATATTATTTTCAAATTTTATCAGCTATCGATATTTTGTTAAGTAGCGAATTTTATCTGTCATTTGATTAACTTCTGCGCAAAACCTTCTTCTGCATCTTCTTTATAATGTTGTCATAATGAATAATCGCTTATCTGATTCATTTAAGTGCCTCATGAATCATGAAGTATATGGTGTAATTTATATCAAGTTTTGGATAAAATTGAAAGAAAAAAAAATCGTGCATGTCGTTTCGCACAAATGTTCTCAATTCATCAGAAGAGAATTCAACAAGTGTTCAAAGTTTGTGTAGTTTTGAGACTGTTCAGACCTTTCTTTTATTCTGTTAGAAATTTATTTTTACAATAGACTTTGTATTGGATGTTACAACTTTACAATATTATGAAAGGATAATTTTATTGTGATTGAAATTTATTCTTAATTATTTATTTAGGTATTTATTCTGATAGGATAGAGAAACTATCAAATTTTTATTTTTACAGCTATCAAACAAATTTTTGCTTACGAAAACCATTCAGACTTAGAACATTGACCTTTTAAAAGAATATTAGTGTACAGCCTTAGGACGATTTTGATTTTAAATTAATCTGCATAATTTCGTTAGAAAATCAACAGACTTTCAAGTTTGCCAGTTGTGTTAAGCAAAGTCTTTATTTTTTTTTTCTTACATCTTGGATTGAACACACTTGAACGAACGACTCTTTTTTTGCAAAATACAATACAAGGATCGGTTTAAATATCAAAACAGGTAATTTCTTAAATGGTAACGAAGGAACAAATAGCTCGATATCGAATGTTGAGAGTTGATTATTTTATTGTTCAACAAAACTTTTCAGTGACTCTGAGATATTTTTATATAGCTTCAGGGAGTGAACGAATAAATTCAATTATTGAGAAAATTTTTGAAATTTTAAAAAGAACATTTTTATGATATTTAATATTGATTGTGTTGGAATGAGATCGAATTTAATCTGAGTTTACTTAATTTATACTTTGAAACAAATTATGTATGGAATAAAAATCAATTAGTTTTAAATTTCAAAAGTTTAACATCGGGAATTCTAAGTCCATGAGTATTTTATTTTGGCAATATACATCGAAATGATTAATAACTTTGTAAGTAATTCCAAATAATCCTTGATAATGAATTTTTTATAAGTCTCTTTCATTTGAATCACTTTGATGACTCAAATTATTTTGTAAGCTAATACATTCCGTCAGAATTACTATACGAAAAACTTTAACATCTGTGTTAAAGTCATGAAAAACGGTCATTAAAAAATTTGAAAAGTAAAATGCTCTAGATATTGATATCAATATCCAGAAATTTTAAAACTTAGTTTAAAGTAATCTAAGAACTAACTTTATTTAGAAAGACTAGCTAAAAGTTAGCTGAGAACTATCTTTTAACTAATTTTGAAATTTTCTGGTTATTGGGGGATGTTAAGGCTTGAAATTTATTTATTTTACAACGTAAATTCTGAAAGAATTCAACAGGACAAAAAATTTCTTTGTCTCACTTTTACTTAAAATATCTTGTTGGTTTTCTGCAGAACTTGTAAGAAGGCTCGTTGACTAAATTAATTAAGGAAAAGAATGAAGAAAAAATACTCACAGAATACCACATTTTATCACATCGAGACATAAAATTTATTCGTTTATAAAAACGTAAATTTAAAAAAATAAATCCATTTTCTTGCAATTTTTTCTACCACAAGAACTCTTTAGGTTCTTAATGATTCCATAAATTTTTATTCCTTTACGTTTTTGTCAATCATTTTTCTTTCATTGGATCTTATTCACACCTACCAAGGCAGACACAGACAAATGAATTTCATTTGAAATCAAAACCAATGCAGTTTTATTTTTCTTTTATTGTGACATATTTGGAATTTAAACTGGCAATAAATTTGTCTGGAACAGTCAAAGGCACTCAGAATAATAAACTCCCAAATAAATTTCAACAACAAAATGGAATTTAGAAGCATATTGCCCACATATTTGTGCATCATGTACGACATTGTGTCAATCACCCACGATTACCAAGCTTGCTCACATTTTTGTCGTCTCTGTTAAATTTTTTTTATTGCTGTTTAATTCCAGAATTCCTTTTGGATTTTGCTGAATTTTTTATTCACTTTAAGAGTATCACCAAGATTAAAATTTAATTTATGATTTCATAAGCACTTTTCTGTCACATTGAAAATTCCTCCAGAATAAAAATTTTTATTAAGCCAATGGAACTTTCCTTTCACTTTAAAACTCTGAACAAGATTATGAAAAAAAAAACTTTGTTTTTGTTACGAATGAAGAGCATCACTGTTATTAACGATAATGTCCATAAATTGTAGCTTAACGTGCATAATTAATTTTTATTAAGTTAAGTGGTGTAAATTGCAGTACATATGTAAATCAATTGATGTCAATAAACGATTTATAGATAGTTTCAGTTATTATTGTGTATCCATTGATATAATAATTTATCTTGAAATCTCTTGAAATCTTTGCAATCGAAGTCTTGAAGCATTTTTAAACTTTAAAGAAGAAAATTGATTGATTATTAACTGCTTAACTATCACTTCGCAGCGTTCACATTATCCAAAAAATCATTTTTAATTTTTTACAAATTTGAAAATTCAACTTCTGTCACAAAATTTAAACTTCCATAAATGTTAAATATACAATGAATAAATTGATTTAGGATTATGCAGTTTTGTCATCAAATAAAGTTCATATGTCTAGACATTTTTATTTCACCATCCAATTCTCTTTCTGATATTTTACGAGAATGAGATTTTTTAAAAAATTAATGATTTTTTAAAAATTAATGATTTTTTAAAAATTAAAGATTTTTTAAAAATTAAAGATTTTTTAAAAATTAAAGATTTTTTAATAAAAGTTTGAGTTTTTTCAAAATTAAACAAAAAAATTTCTAACATTTTTAAAATTTAAGATGAAACTTTTTAGTTTGCAACCTTTTGATTCAACTTTTCCGTAGCAATTTTTATTTCTTTTCCAACAAAATATTGAAATTGATTTGAGTTTTATAATTCACAGTGGGTATCAATATTCATTCAATACAAAATTTTCCTTTCTAAAATTCGTCCATAAACAAATAAACGATTTGACATATTTTGGTATTTCACAATCACTTATTGCTTAAAAAATCACAAGCATCACATTTTTCCTGTTCATAGAATTTTTTAGTGTCTAAACATGAATTAATAAAAGAAATCATAACTTACACTTAGAACTAACAATATAACTATATAACAGTTGACATTAATTTTTGCCATACTACTTCCTGTTTCACTGCTTGAAAATAAATTTTGCTTTTTCAATTTCTTTTTTTTTTTTTATTTTAAAATCACAAGAACTTCATTTGAAATGCAATTTTATTTATTCTTCGTTTATTTTTAACAGACCACTCAATAATGCATAAAAACAAAAGAATTGCAAATGTCCATTCAATTTTGTGTTTATAACTTCTGTTTTGTGTTTCTTTATACTTTATTTGGGATAACTCGTTTCTTTGACTTTTATTTATATATTCCGAATATAAAAATATCAGAAAACTAAGCTTCCACTTATGTCTGCTTTCTGTGATTCCCTTCTTACGAATAACAGAAATTCTTCTCAAAATCAGCTAAAGAGGCAAGTGTAGAAATTTTTTTTATATATTTTTTTGAGTATCTCTTGAGGAGAGAAAATAAAGAAATATCTTCCTTTACTTGTACGACAAAGATGCGCCACGTTAATCATGTGTGTAGAAATGTGGAAGAGACATTCTTCTGTATTTGTGTTGGAACTTTTTGCGATCTAAAATTTGAATATTTTATTCTTTTTCAAAAAATTCAGAAATTTTTTTGTTGTGCGGAAATCAGATAAAAAAAATTAAGGAAAGTTCATTGGACTTTTATAAGTACAGTAACTGCAAAATAAAATAATGCATTGAATGAAACTGTTAAACAGTTTTAATAAAATTTCCATAAAACACTTGACAATGATCAACACGATGAGCAAAATCTCCTCGTTTTATTTACTCAATAATGTGTATCAGGTATGACAACACTCTCTTTAACTCATCAACACGCGTCAACTGATAGAAAAAAAAAGAGACAAAAGAAAAGAAAAATGAGAAAGAAATTTTTTTATGAAACATCCAAAAATTATTCAAATCTTGTTCTAATTCCAAAAAAGCTTAGCATACATACCTATTTATATGACTAAATAAAAAAGAAGTGATACCACGCTAGATAGTTGGGACGGGAAGCAAAACGCATTTTCAAAAATTTTATTGCTTGTTGCATTTGAGTAATGAATTAATTTTATTTTGATCATATCATTTAAAACGCTTAAAGATTTTTTAAAAGGTCATTTAGAAGTGACTCAAAAAGTTTAGACAAACTGATCGAAACCTTACTCAACCTTCATTTAATCGAGTTAGAAATACATATGTTTGAGATTAAATTTTGAACTACGAGTGTGAAAATCACGAAAGAGAAAGAGCAAAAGATAAAATGTGCTTGAGATTGTCAAAAAACTGATTTTCAGATGATGAGATGACTTGAATACATTCATAAATCTGTTAATGGATTTAATATTTCAATCAACATACCTTCAAGAAAGTAAAACTTCTTCAAATTTTTAAATCATTAGCAATAAAAAGTGCTTTTAGAGGTACAATGATCTTTCGTTATTTTGCTTTTATTTAACCGAATCTTCCAAGGGATGGTGATTTTTGTGGTTGAAAAAATTGAGTTTAATATTGTAAGAATTATTGTAATTTTTTGTTCTAAAGTGAGATAAAGCAATTCATTTTAATTTAGTCATTTGTTATGTATGTGTATGAAGATTTTGTTTTAAATATTAATAATGAATGAGGGTATTTGACGATTTGTTTAATTTTATTTATATGATAAAAGAGTTGCTATGAAAGATTTAATCATATCGTAGGCACCATGAGAATGAAATAGATCGGGAATGAGATCATAACTCTAATAACGTGTCAAAAATTAATTACTAACAATTCGCATCCCCTGAAAATAACTTGTTAAGCCAGTTCAACGAAATGAAAGATAAGGTCATTGTCACATTGATTTTCGGCGACTGCAAATTTATGGAAATGATCAAAACAAAATTAAAATCACATTGTTTCTTCTTCAATTTTTTTTCTATACCCATTTCACAAAATTATTGTCTTTTGCTTTTTTAGATCATTGTTGGAATTTTTTAGACAAAGTATGGACATTTTTTTCCGTTACGTTATGAAGAGGCGGGAAACTTTTTATTGTCGTATGGATAAAATGAGAATGTTGGAATGTAGAAATTGAAATTTAATAGCTTTTGATTTAATCTCAAGGTCATTGTGGAATTAATTCGTAAGAGAGAAATTGATATTTAAATTTTGCAATTTTTAAGGTGTATTGAAATTTGCTTTAAATTTATTTTTTTTTTTCAGGTAGAAAAAATTAATTAATTTTTCAATTAATTCGGTAATGAAGTCAGTTTTTATATCTTTTTTGAAATATTATTTTTTACAACTCTATATACCAAATTCAGAAAAAAAAACATATCTTAAAAAAATTTAAATAGGAATGAACAAGGTAAAATTTTTATATGCTTAGCTCGTCAAACGTCGAAAGCATACTGAATGCTTTGTCAACATGAACAAACTATAAATGCATTTTATTTCTCTCTCAAAATATAAAGAACTGTTCACTCACACATACATATGCAACTACTATATCGCATTGTATTTCGCATGTAATATGAGCTTTCGTTTGTATTTCGCATGTTTTTATAAAAATTTTAAAGCGATGAGAAAAATTCTTAAATACCTATTGTATTGTACATTAAAGTTATGCTTAATTTTTTTCTTTTTCTACCTACCTCAATAGAAATAAATCCGCTCTCAATAATAAGCAAGCATACAATATTATCACATTTTTTTAATCCTTATTTTTTCATGTTAATGCATTAAAGTTTAAGCTTTAGATAATCTCATAAAAACATTGCAATGCATTAGCACCCACACAGATAAATAAATTTAATTTCTTCAATTCTATCACTCAACCTAACAAATTTGTAATACAAACAAAGTCATTGATTCACAAGAAATCTAATCAGTAAATTGTACACTGTTATTGCTGTTGATAAGATAAAGTAATTAAGGTTTTGTTTATAAGGAAAAGTATAAAAGAGCGAAAAATTGTAAGAAAACTTTCAGTCTTTTTTTACGGTGATATATTGTTAATTGACTCTCAGAATGAATAATTTAATTCACATATTAATATTTGGAATAATATTTTACTGTAGTGTTGTTGACACAGAAGTAAGTGATAACAGTGGGGGAAATTTTTCATGTTGAATGAGAATCAAAACATGATCTTTAATTATAACAGGTTGTACAAGTTTCACAGAGTGATTTGCCATTATTTCAAAGGAAAGTCCAAGGACGAATTGTCGGTGGAACACGTTCAGGTCCAAATCAATTTCCCTATACAGTGTCAATCCGTGCTTATAACGGAAGTTCAACATCATTTTGTGGCGGGTCTATGATATCAAGTACATATATTTTAACAGCAGCACATTGTACTCGTGGATTTCATGATTTTGAAATTGGAATTGGTTCTATTGTTTTGAATACACCGGTGACAAAAATTTTTACTTACAGTGGAGCGATTGAGCATCCGGAGTTTAATCCAAGCAACTTAAATAATGTAAAAAAAAAAACTGAAAATTATTTTTAAAAAATTTTACAAATTTCTGTTCAAATATTATAGGACATTGCTTTAATTAAAGTTCCAATAATACCAAGTAACATACCCGCTGCACTGGTGTTACTTCCAAGATATTCTCAAGCTGACAAGACATTTGTTGGAGCACAAGCAACAGTTTCTGGATTTGGAAGAACTTCTGATACTTCAAACAATGTTTCACCATTTATGGAATATGTAACATTAAAAGTAATCCCAAATAAGGAATGTTTTGATTTATATGGAAAGAGAATTGTAACAGAAAATGTTCTGTGTGCAAAAGGAATTGATAAGATGTATAATGCATGTCTAGGAGGTAAAATGCATAATATGAATGAGAAAAAATCATAAATTAAACTTTTTTCTTTAAATATTATTTTAAAGACTCTGGCGGACCTTTAGTTGCAAAAGATGGTGGTGTACCGATTCAGATTGGAATTGTGTCATTTGTTAGTTCCCGAGGATGTGCTGAAGGTATGAAAATTATAATTAAAATTTAATTAAATTTAACTTTGCTGTGGACCTCTAATTAAATTATTTAGATTCCTCATATTCAACAACTTGTACATACCAAAATTATTAATTATTTTTCCTTCATTTAATTTCAGGTGATCCATCTGGATACACTCGTATTTCAAAATACCTTAAATGGATATCAAGTAAAACTGGAATCAGAATTCGTGATTAACGGTAAAGTTCTTCACTGTAACAAGTGTCTCAAAAAGAAATGTACAATATGTGCCTTACAAATGTGATAACAAAATGAAACGTCAAAAGTTGTTTTGATACAATAAATATGATGCTTTTATTTCTTCTTGTCTCGAATAAGTTAAAACATATTTATTAATTTATTTACTGAAAAAATGAAGCTCGAACGAATCGGAATTTTATTGGTTTGCTAATTACAATCAATCAGGGGCGTAGCCAGGAATTTTTTTGAGAGGTTTTTGCTACTTTTTGAAGTTTTTTTTTGACCCCCAAACCCCCCCCCCCCCCTGGCTACGCCCCTGCAATCAAAAGCGATTTTCGCCCATAAGTCATTTTATATCATAAATCTTTCTTTATTCTTATTGAAATTGTCATCATATTTAATTAGACAGAATTTAAAACATACAGCATCTTAGACGATGAAAACTTAAAAAATAACCTTAATAACATCACATAGCTTTCAGAACATTCATAAATACTCTTTTAAATTGATGGACTATTGTTTTGAACTAAACAACTACTTAAGAGTTAAGGAAGATAATTGTCAATGTAAATGAAAAATCTGGCATTATTTTTGATCCTTATTATTTTTTCTCATTCATCTTTGACTTGAAATGTGAAAAATAATTTTTTTGAAAAAAAAATCTTCTTAACAAAACTTTAAAAAGCTTTAAAACTTCAACAAACTTCCAATTTAAGTGAATAGTTTCAATATTCTTAATTTCAATGTTGATACATTGATTCAATTCCATATCATTGAATCCTTTTTTTAAACTCTCAATGTACAAATTTTTCCAAAGAAAATATAAACATTAAATATTTTAAAGTCTCTTAAAAGAATCTACGCACGTACATAAATTTCAAAGGTACATACATTAAATATAAAAGTGACTAGATATTGATAATTGTGTGGTAAAAACATTCTATTGTGTCGCTTATCATGTGAATGCAAGTTGTTCAATTTCTTGATAACATGTTGGAGTTTCCGAATCGTTAGTTTTGCGACAATAACGGTGTGCTGCTTGTAATTTTTATTGTTGGCGCATTTTCCAAATTTTTCATTAATATCACATCACTCAGCTCAGCTGTTTCTTCATCATCGTTGGGAATTTCGTCAAAAAAATCTTCACCATTGCAAATGAACTCGGTGATTTCCTTGTTAATACATGGACACGATACGGTTACATCATCGTCATCGAGACTTCTCGGCTTGTCATTTGCGTCAACAACAGCAAAGATAAGTGAATCATTTGATGTTTGTGGCAATGGGGTAACTGTCATTTGATCACTGATAACTTCCATCAGCCCATCATTACTGTATCGTAAATATTTGTTGCTACTATATTGGTGATTCTCAAGAAGAATGTCAGAAGCAAAACGTAGCTTTTTCGGTGAATCGAAGCTTGTCGATCTCACTAGATTGTTGTTAAATGGAGCAAGACGATTAGGACTTGGTACCAAACTTTTTGCACTTTTAAGAGAGCTCTTTTGCAGTTCTTTTTGTGTTTGTAAGAATTTTGAAATTTGTTTTGCACTATTTTTGGAAGCTCGACGTTCAGTTCTTGCATGGTAACGTTTTAATTTATATTCTTCCACTTCGCCGGTAAGCCAATAAGTGTTCATCTCTCCTTTACCTTTCACTGGAATTTTTCCTCTATCTTCAAACAAATAGCCACCGAGAGTGTCCAAAAGTCTTTTGCACTCTCCACTACAGTGAATTTTCAGTGCTTCACCTGTTGACTCCATTCGTGATGAAGTATTTACAGTGTCACCGAATAAGCAATATCTTGGCATTTTCAACCCTACGACGCCTGATTTTTTTATGGACGTATATGGAAAAAAGTAATTAATTATTAAAAAAATAAAAATGTTATCTAATACAAAACATCAAGTTCTCACCAGCGCAAACAGGTCCACTATGTATTCCTATTCTCAGCATCAAATTATCATCTGGTCTATGACGAATTTTAAATTCTCGAATAGCTTCAAGCAGATGTAGAGACATACTTGCAATCTCACCTGCATGAATATCCCCATTTCTACATAAATAGGAAATAGGAATTAATTTATAAGCATATTGTTTCAAGTCAGTTGAAAGGAAAGTAGAAAACAACTTACCGTATAGGTAAACCAGAGCAAACCATATATGCATCACCAATTGTCTCAACTTTGTATACGTCATAATTTCCAATAATAGAATCAAAACATGTATAAAGATCATTTAAAAAGTCAACAACTTGTAGTGGAGTCGATTCAGCGCTCATTGTTGTGAAACCGACAATGTCTGAAAAGTATATTGTCACCATGTCATAACTCTCTGCTTCAACCTTATTTCCACGCTTCAATTGCTCAGCAACAGGTCGTGGAAGCATTTCCAATAATAGTGCTTCCGTTTTCTTTTTTTCCTCTTGCAGTTGATCCGTGCGTTCATCAACAAGCTGTTCTAAATTATTTGCATACTTTTCCATCATCGCCATCATATTGTCGAAAATATTTGGACGCATTCCCTTACGTAAAGGTCTCAGCTTTGTTCTTATTGTCTTAAAATCTGGTCTAGCGTCTGAATTTTCAGCCCAACATTCACGAATGCATTCGCGAACACAATCAAATGACGTCTCAAGTGGTTGTAGTGATGGCCGAAAAGGATTTGTTATGTCTATAGGTACAGTCAAGCGTTTTATGCAATCAAAGTAAGTACAGTCAATTTCTCCAAAAGGTCCATTCCTTTGAGAATTTCATGTTTACATGACAAAGAGAATATCGTAGGAGTTAAAGATTGATTGAGGCGGGATTAAAGTAAACTCAATTATATTCTTACCTCGTGTGAATTTCATAAAGGATTATAGCAAATGAATATATATCGCCCTTTTGTGATCCCGGAACGAGAATATCGTTATAGTTTGTTATTTCTCTCAACAGCTCTGGTGCTTTATACAGCAATTCTGAAAAAAGTTAATTAAAATGAGAGAAATGGGAATTATACAATCACGTTTATTATATGTTTACAGAAATAATTTTATACGTGAGTACAGTGAAATTTTTAAATCTTTTGCGTTTTTAAATGATGTTTAAATTTAATTCATGATATTTGGTCAGCTTCAAGGATGTGGATTTAATTTTTCAGGGTAATTTTCTAATTAAAAATAATCCAACTTAATTTTTTTTCATAATCTTTAAAAAGTTAAAAAAATATATATATATCTTCCCTTTAAGTTTAAAGGAAAAAAAAAACTTCCCTTATCTCAATGCGCTAAATCCTTATTGGAAAAACTCTCAGGTATTCACAGTCAATTAAACTTATTTAATTTTCATAAAAAATAAATTACTACTCACTTTCATATTTGACGATGAATTTCCTCGAATCAGTGCTGCCACGTCTAACAGGAATCATCATATCTTCATCATAAAATTCATTATTGTCATTCAAGTTATTGTTTCCACCATCGTAGCTATGATGATGATGATGATTGCCACTGTTACTACCTTTTTTAAATGCATAAAGACCGAAATCGCTCAACTTTACCACCCAACGTGAATCGATGAGACAATTTGATGTACAGAGATTACCATGAACTCTTAATGGCGAGTCATGAAGGTAGGTCATGCCCTGAAAATTTTATGTGAGTAAATAAACATAAGTGAGAGATGTTAAAAGGTTTACACACCCTTATTAAGTCAAAAACTAACGATGCAATAAACATATTATCTAATTTGACATCGTCATTCTCGAGTACGTCTTTAAGACTTCCTCGTGAGCAATATTCAGTTATGATACAAATGTTCGGTGGTTCTGTACAAGCTCCAATAAATGCATTTAAATTATCATGCCGGATGTCACGAAGCTGTAATGAAAACATTAATATTGTAGTTTCGTATCATACTAAACATTTTCCTTACTATTTTCAATTCCATTTTCATTTCTCTCGTTATGTCAACAGATTTTTTTCTTATCTTCTTTATGGCATACAACTGTCCCTTGTATAGTCCAATTGGTGTGAAAATTGTCGAGTATCGGAAGTCTGCATCGGGATTTGAGCTTAAACTCACTTGACTTGTTCTTATCAATGGATGTGTGGCTCTTGTCTGCTTCGTTGTACCACTTGTGTCATTTTCATGCATCTGAATTTCTCGAAAGTCGATTTTCCACAAAAGACTGTCGAGCTCTTGCTCATAGCGCCAATTACGATATAATACAAGTGAGACGATTGTTAAAATAAGAAGAATAATTCCAGCAATAGCAGCTGTTATTTCTCTTGCGTAACTGATGCATTTTTCTCCACGATATCCACAGTATGGCTCAGCAACTGGCGGCTTACCTCCAACCCATGATAATTTATCGAATAATTGAAGATCCTTCAGACAAATATTAAAATAAATTAAATACAGAATGTGATGGAATTAAAATTCATTTTATTTTCACAAACAAAACGGATTTTGCTATATCTACTGAAAAACATTCAAAATAACTACGTCTACATATGAAATCTTTTGATAACAGTTGGATGGATTAACAAAAAACAAAACAAAAGTTGCAAAATTTTCATGAAGAAAACATTAAGCTCACCTGAACACGAAACTAGAATTTCATATTCATATTCGTAATAATTAAATATGTAGATAGAAGAATGAAACAAGAAATGAAATTCGAGATATGCCGTTTAGCGGAGAAAGGATGAGAAATGAAAGAAAGAAAAATAGATAATTTTTTCATATATACTTTTTAAGATTATGTATTGAAGTAAAACTTAAAGAGAACTTGATGCTACGAACAGAAAATTAAGGTTGCTATTAAGGAGATAAAATAAATTTTATTGCTAATTAGGTTTAGTGTATGCTGTATATTGTGGGTTTATGATATATTTTACCACACTTGTTTTAGAAGAAATTTTGCAATGCCTTTAACAATTATTGTTGGTCATGAAAAACCACAACATTTTTAATCAAGTAATCTTCATCAAGCTGGAGATTCATGTTTAACCTAGGGTTATATCTTGTTTGTTTCAAACCTTTTTCTATATTTTGTTAAGATAATCAACAATTTTTAAAAAGTGTACAATCAAGCCATTGGAATCTTGTGAGAAAATATATATCCGATTTATAATTGATCCTTGCATAATAAAAATGAATATTCTGAACTTTAATTGTATTTGCATAATTATGAACGTGCATAACGAAAATTTTATAACCGAAATGAATTGTTAATAATATCTTTACGTAAATTTTATCTTTCGTGAATTCATAATGACATTCTGTCAACCTTCTGCATTAATTGAATCAAATTCAACAACATGAAAAACACTTGTTTTATACCAACTTTAAACTACCTAACTGAATACATGAACTGAACGAACCATTTTGTTTGACATATGTTTTTATCAGTGCAATATTGCATTCCAATATGTGTTGTATTGTTTTATTTACTTATTTGGATCAACAATGGTAATAATTATATATTGGGTTTTTATTTTCATGGAAATTTGTAATAAAGGTTTGGATTAAAATTTGATTAAAATTCAACTTATGAAACTTTAGGGCCGTTCATTTATCTTTTGGTAGAAGGGGTTCTAAGATTGTGTAACAGTCTCTAACAAAGGGGGAAGGGGTTTTTAAAATCCAAGTGTTTAATGGATGTCATAAGTAAACGACGCCTTAAAATAATTAATATTTTTTTTTAAAAAAAATACCTAAATTTAAGTGTAGTAGTTATTAATGTAATGAAATTTTTGATGAAAATAAAAAGAAATATTTGGAAATACTAGAACAATATTAGAAAATATCACCAAAATATTTTTTAAGCGTCGATTTCCTCACATAAATAATGTGAAAAAATATTTATTAAAAATCATTTCCATGCATGTATTTGGCCAAATTTAGGGTTTATATGACTTAACAATTTAATATGATTACACAAAATGCCACATACCGGATAACTGCTTCTCCCAAAGCTGTCACTTTGATTTGTTCTTGTGATGAAAGTTCCGATGGGATATAAACCATATGAGCTGTGATTTGTCTTTCCATTATTCACTTTTTTCATACCTAAGATCGTATAATTTCCACCAGCATCACCGTTCTCATCGATGTGTATGAGGAAGCTAAATACGGAGAAAAAAAAGAGAAAGTTTCATTAATCACATGTGTTCTGTAAAAACTACTCACTAATTCCATTATACACACCCCATAGCACTCTGATAACTTCGTCCCTTGATGGCGTTTATTATCTCACTACCATTCTTTGGATCCCTGTTGCTTTCCAGACAATTGACCAGAGCGTCTGCATACAGATGTACAGCATCATATAAATAGGCAGCTTCCGCACGAATCTAATGAAACAGAAATGTTAAAGTTTGTTTTACTATCAGCTCCATTGACCTTGAAAAGCCACACACAAAAAAATGTTAATGTAGTTCAGTGAACTTTCTTGTCGTTACCATAAAAATAAAATATTTATGGATGACTATAAAGGAAGAGAATTTTCTAATAATAAATATTAAAATTTTCTTTACCACATTTACCATCACAGACACATTTAAAAGGCAAAAGAAAATTGAATGAAAGCACGAACGTAAACGATTTGTTATGTCACAAATGGAGTGACTCAACCATTGAGCGTAAGAAATTTTCAACAGCCAGCTGTTTAGATTGTCGATAACCTTTTCCTTCCTTTCTGCTTTCGGTTGATTTGTGTTGTATGCGAAATGATGGTAAGCATAAAAAAGAGGGAATTGTGTCCTTCATACATCTGATATGGTTTGAATTTTTTATGACATGGAAGGTACAAAATTAAGATAGTTAAATATCCCACGAAAATAAAAATTTTTTTGAATTACAATTTCGCTACCGTTAGTATCAATTTTTATGTCACTAATGTTAAGGATGAATGGATAATAATTTTAACTGCCAATCAAAACTGTTTTAATGCATTCTTGTCTTTAAAACAACATTTTTAGATTCAAAACCGACAAAATTGCATTAGAGCCCATTAGAGCTTTTAAATACAAAAATTTCCTTTAGAAATTTCTCTAACAGTCCCGTTAGACACTAAAAAAGATTTATGATTCTAAATTATTGCGTTGCTAGCAGTTTTCTATTAACAAATTCTTCTTATACAAAATATTTGTTTAAAAATAAATTTTATGGTGAAACATGCAAAGAGCTGTGAAAAAGCGCAACAAGTTTAAAAGTTTTTTTTTGTATCCCTGCCAAAAATGAAAGCTTTATGGTAAAATAAAACTTGACATATTTGGATAAAAAGAAACTTTTATAATCCATTAATTGTCAGATTTGAGCTTGATGATAATAAATATGAGGATTTTTTGAGAGTATACAGATATTGATGAGTGTTCTAAAACGGGCCAGACAGATTTCAATAAATTTTTTGATTAATTATACTTAAATTGACAAGGATGACTTTTATAAAGGTATGTCTAGACTAATTTTCGTGCTGATAAGAGAAGAATTTAATAAATGAATAATAATGATTGGCAATTAAAAAATAAATCCCCAATAAATATTATGAATTTATGAGGGTAGTTCATTTAATTTAATTAAAATCAATCTAATGTTTTAACTATTAAGTGCGTGAAAATCTTCTATAGCTGTCAATGAGATAAAAATCTCGTTTCTAAAAAAAAAATTTAAAATTAATAATTAATGAGTCGAATTGCCAAAAATTCCCTGAAGGATTTAACTGATTTTGAAATTGCAAAACATGTATAAACAAATTTTATATTAAGCATGTATGCATGTTTATCCGAAAATACATAAATTTTTATAAATATTTAAACAAGAAAGTTCAAGGTCATAAACAAACCAAATGTCACGTATGAATTAAAAAAAAATTCAGTTTACCTGTTTTGCTTTATTAAATGACTTTAGTGGATTCGGATGCTCAAATGGTGGTAGCTCCAAAAATTTATTCACCTATTGCATACACATGAAAAATATAAAGTTATTTATTTTACGCATAAAAATTATCATTTTTGTTATTTTAAAAATGTAAATGAAGTTCCATGATGAATTGTTCATGGCACCAAACCAGCACAAAATTAAAAGCCATAAATTTTTGGCAGAAACTGTCACTTACTTTTACAGAAAATTCATCAAAGCCAATTGTTGGTGATGGAAAGACAGCAAAATATGATCGATAAGCTTCTCCTACCCAAGGCTCTTGTTCACTATGGAGAATCCCTTTCAAGTATTTTTCCGGATCAGAGGCATCATATTGTTCAATGTCCATACCAATGACGAAATATTCGCCTGCATATAGAAGGAGAAAAATTATTGTAATTCTCAAAACAAATTTATATGGAAATTACCATTATTCAGTAGACCCCGATTATAAAGGCTCAACATTAGCCCAATGTGTTCATGAAATTGTCCCAATATTAAATAAACTTGAATTGAATACAAAATTAGTTGAAAATTTTAATTGGAAATTCTTATTATAACTTACTTCTAGTATCCCTGTAAGTATCTTGGACTAAGTCATCAAATGGATTTACCCGATAACCATGATAATAGTCCTCATTCCATGTCCTAACTGCATTAATTTTTATTCCTGCTATATTTAACGTATTTATCACAGTTTTTGCAATTGATGCAATTGCACTCAATTCATGCTCCACATGCAAAAATGTCACCTGTGTCCAATTGTATGCAAGCAGTAGTGATACAACAGATTTTGCAATTTGTGTATCCGGAGGTCTTGTGCGAGCAAAACTTGGAAAGTCTTTCTTATTCGATGTCTCATAATTTGTACAAAAGTATGAGATCATTGGTAAATTGAATGCTGCTGCCATGCGACCTTCGTGTATGCATGTCTCTTGAGGCCCGATGTAACCGAAAATTCCCTGCTTCCATAATGATGCCGTTTCTCTAATGCTCGATATTTCTTCGCCGTACGTCTCAGCGACAATAAATTCAATTGAATGATTTAATTTGGCAAGCTTCTCTTTATTCACTTCCTCGACGGCAAGTGTGAGTGCTCCTGATATTGTCAAACCTTGAAAATAATATTGATAAAGATTTAAATTTCAACTTCTTCATGGAAAATTTTTATTGCTAGTTACAAAACTAAATTTTTCATGAAATGTATGATGTACGACATGGTACGACTTAAGATGACTTATTTGTATTTAAGAAGCAAATAAGTAATTTTTTTAAAAAAAAATCCCAGGAAAATTTTTTTTCCTGTACAAAAACTTTGTAACTTCAATTTATTTATCAAGATTTAATCGCATTTTGCGTTCTTTTCTCATGAGAGCTCATTGAGAATAAAATCCAGTGTAAGTTACAAATAAATAAAGTGGCATTTCTGAACGTGAACATTTCTATTTTATTTTTCATTCATTTTCTTCCCATGGATTATTTTGCTCATTTCTTTCCTACAACTGACATAGTTTTTTAAAAAAATATTTTCCTCCTCTAGGTTTTAAAATGTTGAGTGGGTAGAAAAACTGGAGCAGTACTTTTTTCCTTTTTATTTAACAAATACTTCTTGTGATTTCTGCTTGTTCTATTATGCATTGTCCTTAATACCTTTTAATGCTCAACTTTTAAATCCATTTAAGGAATGCATTTAAAACTCTGTATGGAGATTAATAAATTTGTAGTGATTTTTAATTAATAATTTTAAAATTTATATAATTTGAATTTTTTACATAATTGAAACAAACTTTGATCAATCTGTTTATTATGAAGATGCAGTTTTGCAATTACCTTTATTATAAAAGTTTTCTCTTTTGTTTAGAAAAAGTTGATTGATGCAATAAAATTTGTTTGCAGATTATGACACATTACGTAACAAGATTGCTTAATACATATTTTAGCTAATAATTTAAGCTTTTCATATTAATCACAAGTTACATTAAAATTAGCATCATTATGAAATAAAGATATTATATTTTGCAATAATATTGAACAGGTTCTTGAGAATTTTAATCAATTCAATGAATTAATATCAATCAAAATTGATTTTGTTTGCGATATTACAATGCTCAATGCCTTTGTCAATTTCATTGTATCTCAAATTACAAAATCGATTTAATCATTTCCTACGATATCAGCTTTAAGTTTTAATACAGCATATAATAAACACCTACCAGGACGTTCATATTCCAAATCACCGGGACGACGATGCGATCCGGTTATGTATCCAAGTTTATACACATCACAATTGACAAATGACACGTAATTGAAGAGGACAAAACAATTAAACAAGAACAACAACACAAACTTTTGATTGATTGTGAGCAAATTCCACTTCATTACACATTTGGAACTACCCAACTTAATTGGTTTCCTTTTTATATTTAAGTTCTTTTTTTTCTCTCTTTTTTATTGCTGAAATGTCTTTTTAAAGCTTTTTTCAATTTTCAAAGTCATTTGAAATGTATTGAATGCATTAATTTTTAGGGAGATTTTTTTTTCTTCAAAAGATAATTTGTCACTTTGAGCTCATTAAACTGTCGAAAATAATGGGTTCATGTCAATTTTCATTTTTCACTTTATACATTTACACATTATACAGTTTCCGTTTTTGAAACAATGTGATGAATTCTGAAAAGACATAAAGATAGAATTAATATAAAAATGCTTAAAATTTTTGTTGTGCTATATCTTTGTATAAAACATTTCCACTAGCAATTAAATTTTATGCAATAAAAATTTTTTGCAAACCAATAAATTTTGTTTCAATCTAGGTATTTGTATTATTTTCAAGCATTTGTTTCAAAACAGAATACAATTCTTCCTGCTTGTAAAGGATGCCTTAAAATTAAATTATTTTATTTAACAAAGTTATAAAATGTTGAAGTTTGAAAACAATCCTAACTGCAATTGCGGGAAGGATAAAAACTTTTAAGAAAGGTAAATAACAATTAAAAATAACTTTAAAGGTGTTGCATTCTGCTTCTATTGTTTATTTCCACCAAGCTCCTTCCATTCTATTTTTAATCGAAATCAAACTCAGAATGTTCTATCTTAATCCATAAAAAATCTGAAACACGAAATGTTTACTTCCGCCATTCTTATTTGTCAGCAAATATACAAATAAATAAAATCTTATCAAACATTTAGCAATGGTCAATAAACTCTATAAATATGAAATGATAAATATTTTCTTCACGCACAATAACGATATTTTAGATCGTCAATCAATCAAAATTCCATCATAGTATCGTTGAGAAGATTTAGCAAATTTTCTATCACATTCACAATTCTATCAGCTGTTTGTTGTTTTGATACATAAATGCTATTTTTGGAATTTCAATTGAATTACGTTTAGAAGATTCAATAAATGTTTAACCCAGATATTTGATATGCTTTGCATTTCCTCTCTTTTCCGTAACCATCTTTATCGTAAATGCAGATTCTTTCACAAAGAATGTCCGGAAAAGAAAATATTCCTTATGTATGGATCATAATAGCAAAATAAGGATATCATGTATCATAACGAATGTCTGAGAATATTTGCAGATAGTATAAGCATTTCTACATACTCATTCCGATAAAAATTCTCAATTTGAAATGTACAGCTTCCAAAATTTTCTTACATCTACGTGATCGATAACTAATGATACAGAAATAATTTTTTTTCGTGACATAAATTTTATGCAAGAATGTTTTTCTCTATTACACACATAAAATGGAATGTTGTGAAAAAATTCCTCCCTTGAGCATTGTCGAGTGGTTTAGAAGCATTACAGGCATATTAAGAGTTTTTTTTCTCACAACAGGATGTAACGCTTTTCCTTTCTTTTCTCATTTTTACACGCGTGAATGGTTGATTGTTGTAGCTTTTATTATGTTATCGCATTTTTACTAAAGGATATATAAAGAATAAGAGAAAAATCTAGGAAATGAAAAGTATTGTATCGATGCACAATAGGATTCATGGTGAACATAATATTGCACTTGTTAAAATAGAAATGTGACATGTTGTGGGAGCTAACATACATGAACGAACGATTCTGGCAACATTTATAATAAAGTGATTCTAGTAAAATTACTTTAATGAAAGTTTGAAATAAAATCTTTGTTAAATATTTGCACGATATTTATCTCTTTGCAAAGCAATAAACTAAAGAGCACAAATAATTATGATTTAATTTGCTGCATTGTTGAATAAGTGGTAAATATTTTGAATTGATTTAAATAATTTTTTTCATCAATTATCAAAAGATTTTATTCAAAAAAGCTTAAGTACGCATACTAAGTCTATTCCTGCATTTCAGCAGGATAATCTTAAGTTTTGACTTTTTAATCGATTTATTGAAAATAGTTTTCAACTCGGCATGAAATGATCAAAATCCTCTTTATGATAATATTTTAATCTCTTTTATATTGGAAGAAATGAAGCAGACCTTTCAAATGATGATGTCTAAACCAAGACTCAGATACTCAGACACTCAAATTAAAAATTGTAAAATTTTAGATTTTCTAAAATTTGTATGAAAAATTGCAACTAATTGCAACTAATTGCAATTTTTCATTTTATCCAAATTTTTTCTACGAAATTAAAAAAAAATTCAATTAATTGCAATTTTTTTGAGTGCCTGAGCCTTAGTCTAAACATAACATATAGAATCTTAATAATCAATATGAAAGAAATCTTATTTGAAGTTATTGAACAAAAAATGTGCATGATTGATAAAAGAGTGTATTTGACATTCAATTTCATCCCTTTTATGAATAATATTATTTTTGTGAGGTTCCTATGGATTTTGTGTGATTTGTGCTGTATCAACAGTCATCTTCTATGCATCAATAAATTTCATTAATATGTTATTTGGGGAGGAAATTGAATTTTTGCTTTTCGGAATTTTCATTAACTAAAGTTATCTGGTTCTTTTTTGCATTCTAGGTTATTCAAACAAAGTTTTTTTTTCGTTAAATAGACTAAGTGTTTGTAACCCTTATTATTCACTTTTATCATGGAACCGAAATTTGGGTCAGCAAAAACAATTAACACGACGGAAAACATTTATAAGCTGAATGTGTAATTAAAATACCATAGAATGAATAAGTTGATTGAATAAATTCACAAAATTATTTGTCATATAGGTTAAACATTTATTTCATCAAATAAAATCACTCAAATCAGCAGTTCAAGAAATGCCAAAAAACAATCCCATAAGAATTAAAGATTTATGACATGTTTAACGACAATAAATGAGAATGATCATTTAATGATCATAAACACGTAAGGATGATGAAAAAAATCTTCGATCACTTGAAGATTGTAAATTTACCCACATCTTACATCATTTCTTATGCCATAAATTATCATTTAGCAAATTTATATAATAAATTAAATATTATTAAGAAAATTTCTTTATTGACTTATAAGGAAAATAATTTTATTATCAATGTTCATATATCACGCAAAAATAATAATGATGAGTAACAGAAAGTAATTTTAAGGAGCGTAACAGACAAAAGAATGTCAATAAATAAGAAATTATTAAAAAGTTATTTTTTTCACCATATCTCACTATAAAAATTACATTTAACTTTCTTAAGTAAATAATCTACACAAAATTGAGGTTTATAGAGGTTAAAGCAAGCGAATGTGCGAAAATTATATTGTATAGACTGTGATATAGGCAGCCTTGACACCGCGAAAGAAATAACATTTTCAATGACTTTGACTCACACGGTTAGTAACTAAATTAATTAACTTTTTTTTTTTTGTCACTTTAAAAAAAAATAGTAAATTAAGTTCCGATGGGAAAATAAATCAAATGAAATTTATGTGATAGATCAAATATTTATTACAAAATTAACTTAATAAAAATTTCATTAAAAATTTCACTATCACCTTTAAAAAATAATGTTCTATTTTTTATTTCACAAACACTTCATTTAAATAAAGCCTAAGATATGTATCCGTGCAATCAGGTTGAAACTCAGCAAGAAACTGAAAGTTGAACTAAAAAATTATTTCTTATACAGCACTTAGGACAAAAAAAAGCTTGCTCTCAAATGATATACTCAGCGTACGTAAAAGCTCTCAGTAAATATTTTTGTCTCTCTTGAACTCACACATACATCTTTAGACAAGTTCACATTTTGCCGGCAAAACAAAACAATTCTATAGTATTTTATGAATGAAACTCAACTCAGCTGAGCAAAATTTTTACTCTCATATAGCTGTGACTGAGTCATGTTCACTTTGAGAATGTAAAACAACCATGTGCTTTATTTCACTCATTCTGCTTTTATTTATAAATAAATTCTACTTATGTGTCAAGGTACTCGGCAGACAACATGCAGCTTTGTTTGTGCATTACCGAAAATAAAAATTATTTTTTTTCATTTAATTTAAATTTTAATTTATTCTGTATAATTTGGCAGTTTAAATGAGAAAGTAAAGAAATTATGAGGGTCATTAATTATATTTTGCTCTAGTTTAAATATTTTTTTCAACTTAAAATTTAAACACTTTTAAAGTGTCGATGAAAAGAAAATTCTCTATTTATAAATTATTCAATAGAAATGAAAATTGTGATCTTGAGCTGTAAATAATTGGTAACAGAGTTGGCAGAGCTCTCAGAGCTCTAAATTTTGAAAAATTTTCAAAATTTTTTTCTTTTGATGAATTCTTAATGGAATTGATAGAACATGTACAAAAATGTATACAAATTTTTTTTTCGTCCAAACAGGTGCCCATACGGGCCCAAAATGTGTATGAAATATCAGTGATTTTCAAAAAAATCGTGTGTCTCACTGTTTGAATGAAATTTCTCAAACTTTTTTTTATTCGCTCAATAATTACATTAATTTTTATGGAAAAATACTAAAAATATGAAAAAGTTTTATTTTGATAGTCAAAATTTCGAAAAAGTCCAAAAAATCGTCATTTTTTGAGCATATTGACCTCCTGTGCCTCTAGTTCGATCTTAAAAATTTTAAAAATTTATGATTATTGTAGCTTATTAGAAGACCTTTAAAAAACTTTTTATTAATTTTTTGTAAAAATGTCATTTAGTGCTTCAAAAACGAGGTCAAAAGTCCAAATTTTCGATTTTTTGTCATTTTTGAGATTGTTGATCTTTATGACCCACTAAATGGCCTCAAATAACTCTCAAATGAAACTTTTCTTATAGTTCTAATATTGAACTACAAAACTAGCAAAAAAATAAAAAACGTTTTGAGCAACTCGGTTCACCAGAGGCCTTCAAAGAGGGTCTGGTTGGGGAGGCCTTAAGACATAAAAATTCACATCTCGACCATAACTTCACTAAACTGTCTAAAATTCTCAGAAATAATAGAAAACATGATTATTGATCATTTTAAATCATTTGAACCTAAGAAAAATTTGATATTGGGACTTTATGTCAGTTTTGCCGTTTTTCGAGCTTGGTCAAAAATCGAATTTTCATATTTCTACTTTTACTACTCCAGGATGATTTAATATTTTTTTAATTTTTCATTAATCTTATAGCACAACATAATACGCATCCAACGAGGTATAAAACATTTTACGACTTTCATCTCACAATTTTGTTCATATGTATATGCAGTAAAATACACCAAAAGAGAAAAATATTTCATCACTAAAAAAATTAAAAAAATTTCATATTTCCATCAAATTTTCCGATTTTTCACAATTTTCCACAGATCTTATCAAAATTTTCCATCATTTTCACAATTTTCACATAATTTTCAACAAAAAAAAAAAGAAATAAAAAAAAATTTCAATTTTCCATCAAATTTTCCTTTTCCGATTTTCCACAATTTTCATCAAAATTTTCCATTTTTCATTCATTTTCCATCATTTCCACCATTTCTACATAATTTTCAACAAAAAAAAGAAATAAAAAATAATTTCAATTTTCCATCAAATTTTCCGATTTTCCACAATTTTCCACAAATTTTATCAAAATTTTCCAATTTTTTATTCATTTTCCATCATTTCCACCATTTCCAAATAATATTCAACAAAAAAAGGAAATAAAAAAATTTTTCAATTTTCCATCAAATTTTCCGATTTTCCACAATTTTTCACATTTTTCGTGAAAATTTTCCAATTTTTCATTTATTTTTCATCATTTCCACCATTTTCTCATAATTTTCAACAAAAAAAAGAAAAAAAAAATCAATTTTCCATCAAATTTTCCGATTTTCCACATTTTTCGTGGAAATTTTCCAATTTTTCATTTATTTTTCATCATTTCCACCATTTTCACATAATTTTCAACAAAAAAAGAAAACAAAAAAAAAATTTAATTCTCCATCAAATTTTCCGATTTTCCGCAATTTTTCACAATTTTCTTGAAAATTTTCCAATTTTCCAGTTTTTTTTCATCATTTCCACCATTTTTACATGATTTTCAACAAAAAAAGAAAACAAAAAAAATTTTCAATTTTCCATCAAATTTTCCGATTTTCCACAATTTTCCACATTTTTCGTGAAAATTTTCCAATTTTCCAGTTATTTTTCATCATTTCCACCATTTTCACATACTTTTCACAAAAAGAAATAATAAAAAAAGAAATTAAAAAAAGAGCTCTACAGAGCTCTCAGAGCTCTAGAGCTCAGCTCTATCAGAGCTCAGCTCTACCAGAGCTCAGCTCTACCAGAGCTCAGCTCTACATTAGTCTCTTTCCAACTCTGATTGGTAACAGACAAGTGATTGTAAAATTTATTTCGAATGAAAGTAATACGTCGCTTTTATCGGATTATGAGAAATTTCATAATTCATGAATCATGAAAGCGGAAGAGACAACGGATGATTTATGGATGCTTTTGTCAATTTGACTTATAAATTTTAAATCCTTAATATCTTTTTGAAGTTGAATCATCACGATTTATATTTTAAAAATTTTCATCCCTTTAAGGGCCGTTCACAAAGTACGTTAAGCAAAAAAATGAATTTTAAGACCCACTCTTCCCCCCCTCGTTACGCTTTTTGTATTAAAATTGTTTTGTTTTGTTTAATCTATTACAAAACCTTAGACCCCCCCTAAAAAGCGAACGTACTAAGTGAACGGCCTTTTATAAAGTTTGAACTTTAGAACTTTTGAGGTAAAAAAATAATCTTTCGAAAATGCAACGTCTGTGTCATACATCTAGCATAATAAGTAAATTTCTTCTGGCCATCACAAGTTTTTAAAATGTTATGTAGCATTCAACCTTTATTACTCACATAAATTATCCTTTACTACATAATGTAGTCTAGGAAAAACAATCAAAAGCACGCAGTAGAAAAAAATAAATAAAAAAAAATCGTTAAAGCTTTTTCTGCATGCAAATAGAGTTAATAAAAATAAAATCAGAAATGGATTACGGTTATTAATATTTACATGACTGTAAAACATTTGCTATGTTATAGGGTCACTGACTTTAAATATCCTGATGAAAGTTGTACTGATTGTAACTATGCATACATAGTTGAATGGAAATAATGGGAAGTAATCACAGAATCATAATAACTACATCAAAAACTATTTCAAAACTAAAGCAGTAAATCAGAAATCATAACGTCATCAGCATTAAATGCCTTGAGACAAACACAGTTGAGATTTAATGCAAAATATAACACCATATCGATTCACCATAAAATACATTCAATTTACAAGCACTTGAAACAAAAACGATATGACTCAACGCTTAATGCTCATCTCATGACGTCCTTATTCATCACATAACATGCACTCTCATGATAATAAATCTCATCATTACAATCCATTATATCGCACTAAGAGTCACATAATCATCATTGAAAAGCTGTGTAGAGATGGAATGGGACGAACAAGAATGGGAAGTGCAATTGGGGTCATAAAATACATGAAAATCACATTACTTTAGCTGTGGTTTTTTTTTTAATATTAATGATTGAGTTAATCCATATTAAGGAGATTAAAAGTGGACAATAAGTTTGATGTATTGTGAGAAAATTTGAGGATGGACAATTTTTTATTTTGTAGCACTAATATAATCTAATTATTATAAAATATTCTTCTCACATCGCTTCTGTTAAGAAATTTACAAGCACATTGTCATGAATTTTTGATATCAAAAAGCTGTAAAATGTCTTTATATAGCTTTGTAGGCAGTTTGATCAGAGCAATAAAAAATTTAATGTCTTAATTTAAAACACTAACGTAGGCAAAAGTTAATTATGAATGTCAAATTTGTGCCTTCTCAATTATAAATTAACATAAAAATCAGCGGGAAGCAAAGACAAAAAAAAAGTCCCAAAAATAAGGAGATTATAGACATTTAGCCATAAGCTCATTGTTTAATTGAATGTAATGCCAAGCGTAGCACGCTTTTCTTTATCCGTACATGTTCATTGAAAATTCATCGTTTTTAATGTCTGAACTTTTTATTACTTTACTTCCGCAACCCTCTTCTTGTTTTCCTTTCTCATTTAATTTTCACAGAATATCAAAATTGCAAATTGGAAAGAAAAACTTTTTCATTACTAATTGAATTAATCTTTTCAATTGCTACACAGTATCTCATATTAATGCGAGAATAAATGAATGTAAAAAAAACGGAAATTGTAATAAATTTTCATGCTAAATTTAGTTTTTATCTCAATGATAATCGAGTTCAAATTGAAAATCAAACACTCTAAATTAACAGTCATGAATGACTAGACCTGTTTATTTTTGCAATTTATAATTAAGATTGTGAGAATGAGATTACATTTGTTGGATAGGATTTCAAACCAGATTTTAAAGTCATTTAATTTGTATATATTTTAAGAGATAAATCAAATAGATTTGTTAAACTGTTTATATGATTGAAATATTGATAAAGTAGGCTTGAGTCCTGATAAAACTTTAACTTCTAATAATTCAATAAGAAAGTTTAAATTATAAGTTTATATTCAAATTTTATTTATTTGATACTGTTGAATATATTTTAATAGTATCGATATTGTAATATTGAGATGCAGGCAATCATAAGAAACGTGTTGAAAGCTTACGTTTTTTATTGATGATGATGATATTTTCATTACCATTATTGTTGCTCAGTTATAAGTTTTTCAATCGATATTACGACATGATAATTGAATGACACTATAATAGACTGTCATTTGAGTTTTCATCACAGCATTTCAGTTAATTATTTTTTTATGTATTATGCCAAGGATGACAAGAAGAACTGTAGAATAGTTTTTTTCTGCTTGCTGAGCATATTGATTATTGTTGCAGTGTTTTATTGTAAATTTCATTATTTATTAAAGGCGTAATATCTAAAGTCAGCTATATTAGCATTGAATCAGCGTAATTTGTTCAAATTATTATAAGTTGAATTCTTCACAATAAGCAATTGATTTTATTGTAATAACAAGCATTTATATTTCTAATAAATCACTTCAGATCATCATGTCTTTAAGTTTTAATTATTTTTCAAGTCAATACAAGATTTATCAGATCACATCGATCAGCATGATGTGATTCGAATAGAAAAGAAAATTTAAAACAAAATCACGAAATGAATGTAAGTGGTAATAAATCAATATTTAATTTGCTTGACTTAATACATTTTTATTGCCTACTATTTATGCATAAGTACTCTTACTCCTAGGGGCCGTTCAGCTATGACGTCCATCAAAAATATGGATTTTTAGACCCCCCTCCCTCCCTCTGTCACAAAACCTTCATTAAAAAAACTCCTTTTGTTTTGAACTGTCACACAGTCTCAGAGCCACCTCCCCTCCTAAAAATCGGACATCATAAGTGAACGACCCCTTACTATTAAAATAAAAAAATTGTCTTTTATGAAGAAATTTGGCAATAAATTGATTTTTTGAAAAAAATACTAGCATGAAAATTTAATATACATAGAACATAAAATAAATTGCAAGTTATATTTACTTCACTTTGTTTTATTGAATTATTGATTACTTTAATCCCGTTCTTGTATTTTTAAAAATTTATTTTAGACACCCATATATTTCAAAAATAATTATTAAACTTATAAATATTTTTTAAATTTCTATTAAATCTATTACTTTTAAATTAGTTTCTATACACATAATTTTACTGAAAATAATTTTCTTTTTAATTTGTTCAATTAGTTTTTTGCATATAATTTCTTAAAATCATGCACAACAATCTGGATACAATCTTCCATTGTTATTATTTCTGCAGCGAATTTCAGTCAGCTTATAGTTAAAATCACAATATAGTTTTACGCAAGGATAGCTATAGCGCAACATTGAATTAACCTCAACTTGTGATCCATTCCATTCACATATTCTTTTTCTATTATTACGTGTATTATAATAATATCTTGTCGGATGCCCAAATCCAGATTCAATTAAGAGGGCTAAAATTACAATGATGGCTAAAAACTTCATCGTTAACGATCAAAAATCAAACTGTTAGTGATGGATTTTAGATAACTATGCATATTTATAATAATTAAGAAATAAAAATTCTGCTCATAATTCTCTGTAACCTCATACTGTGGTGAAAATAATGATACAATGTTGTGCGTATATACGCTGATTGTTTTCTTCTTCCAAAAAATTAATTCGGTTTTTAAATAAATTCAACATAAGTTTCACCATAATAATCCACATCGAAATTTTTCAAAAATAAACAACTGATGTAATATTAAATGTCAAAGAGAATATTCACCATAGAATAACCAATGTATTGCTTTGACAATTGATTTTTACGTCATGTTCTCGAAAAGTCTAAAAAATTTATGTAATCTTTTCAATCATTACTAATAAGACTAATATTCTCAAGTTCTTTCTGTCAATTAGTTTTTTTTCCCAAACTTTCAAGTAGATCGAAAATTAATTAATTCGATTGACATGAAAATCAATTGAATTACACTAGGGTTCTGAATTCTTAAGTTGAGTAAGTTAGAGCATAAATTTGAGCTAAATAAAACAATACTAAATTTAATTATTTAGGTAATTAACAAAATTTTAAATGCAAAAATAGAGTGCAAAACTATTGTAAAATCGTATTTGAATAAGAAGCAGAGCAGAAATAAAAATTAAAAAACATCATCTTTCGACACGTACATTTTTTAAAATAAATAAATTTGGCTTGTCAATCAGGAAGAGTTTATAAATTTTTTATTCTAATTGAGTATAAAGATGAAAAATTTCATTAAATATTTTTTCGGGGTGCGTTGCATAGGACCTAAAGGTTTCCGCGGAATTTTCCGCGGAATTTATTCCGCGGAAATAATTCCACGGAATTTATTCCGCGGAAATTTTTCCACAGTAATATTTTTTATTTTTCATTAAAAACTTCCGCGGAATATATTCCGCGGAAAATATTCCGCTACTAATATTTTTAAAATTCCGCGGAATTTTTTCCACATATAAAATGGAAAATATTTTATGATTAAAAAAACTCTAAAATTATTTAAAACTTATATTTTCCTTCTACAAAAAAAGTCCGTTTCATTGAAGTCTAAAAATATTTTTTGTAAAAGATAAAGGTAAAAACCAATTTAATTTTTCGCAATTTATATTCATATGCAAAACTTGCAAAGGATTAAAAATTAACGAAGCATCTGTTTGTGGTTTGCTCAATAAATTTTGATTTGCCACTGAAGTTGTCGTATATTTTCTAGGTATTTTTAAAGTTACCAGGTTTAAATCAATTTACACTTAAGTGCCAAACAAAAGTTAAAATTTTTTGGTCCTCAGATTTTTTCTCAAAATATCTAATCATTTTTAATATAAAATAAGAAAATTATCATGACTATCATCAATCCAATTGTTGATGCTCACTCAAATTTGGTGAGTACAGTTGTTATTCAGCGAACGCCTAAGTAACTCCCATCATTGTAAGTAATGTTCAAGTAATGTTTGAACTTAGTAAAAAATTATATAATTGATAAATAATGTTACGATTAAATCATTATTTAGGAAATAGAACAGAAAAAAACAAATTGATATACTGATCTTGAAAATTAAACATCAATAAAATCTGATTTCCTTCTATATAGATTCTGATTAATTTCATCAAATAAATTCATTGGTTCAAAAATTTAAAATTAAATGACTAATATGAAAATCTATTTTGCCCTATTTTTTTCAATAATTTTTAAAGACAAAATTATTTTCTAATTGTAAACTCAGAACTTTCGTGCAGAAATTAGTTTTAACGTGACAAACTTGTTTACAGTTACATCAAAAGGCACTTAATTAACCTTTAAACTTTTTGTTAAATATTTTGCTTTAGTCACTTCAGAAAAAAACACCGATTTTAAGGTTTTTGGAATAAGATTTTTCGAATTCAACTAACATTTTTATTTAGTTTTAACCCATTTTAGTCAGAATATAAAGAGAATAATGCTTCTAATATTATTCTATATATTATTCTAAAATTTTTAAATGAGGATATTTCATAGTATCCTCATTTAAAAATTTTAGAATAATATAAATAATTTTTTACCATATATGGGCGATTCTCCAGAGCGATGGAATTTTTAAAAAAGTGCTTTGTAATTCCTCTCTTACTTGTCAGGTCTTTCTCAATTCAAATTTTTTCATAACGGAAAAAACATTAAGCTGAATTGGAAATTTATGTTGGAAATTTAATTTTTAAGGCAACAGACGAAAGGAATTATGTTTTTATGGCAAGATCTTCACTTAATGATAATGGTAGTGAAGTGAAGAATCATTAAAGATGTTAATTGTTTAAGAAATTCAATTAAGAAATAACGGTTATTAAGATTTCAAATTTTGAATGGAAGATTTTCCCCTGCAAAAGCTTCTTTAAAATGCTCCGTGACATAAAGTTGATGTTCGGAGAATCGATTTATCTCTTTATTTAAGCTTTTTTGTTACAATTTAAAGCATAAGTATCGTAGAGTAATAAAGAATCTATCATTTGGTATGCTTTAGATATTATATAACTAAAGTTTTAATAGTTAATTTTCGATTCTCCTGTTTATAATTCGACAAAATTCCATTTTTGGTCACGGAGCATTTTTACAAAGAATCGATTTATCTTTATAACTAGCTTGTTATTTGTTAAAATAAGGCTAGTAGTAGATAGATAATCAAAAAATATGTAAGTAAAATTGAAAAACTGGATGCTTTTAATGGAAAAAATCTTTAAAAAGTTAATTTAAATTCGAAAATTTTCAATTTACCCTGTAGAGAATCGCCCATATAGAAGAAAATGAAGTGCGGAAAAAATTCCGCGGAATTTTAAAAATATTAGTAGCGGAATATTTTCCGCGGAATATATTCCGCGGAAGTCTTTAATGAAAAATAAAAAATATTACGGTGGAAAATTTTCCGCGGAATAAATTCTGCGGAATTTTTTCCGCGGAATTTATTCCGCGGAATTTTTTTAGGTCCCATGCTACTGAGCCATTTTTTCGATAATCCCGTTAAATTGTTTACCTAATACTTTGTACTATAATAAAATGTAAATAGGATGTGAAATATTTTTAGAGCGTATCGTCAACATGAAAGGAAAATTTGTTTGAGGAAACAATTTTATTACAGTTATCCTTAACTGGTCATGCTTGTGTAACAAATCTGTGCCAATGATTTTCTTCACTTTGACATAAAAAAGAAATTGTTGACTCAAGAATTTCCTTTAAGTGTTTTAAAAATGTTTTTTTATAGACCAAAGAGCAAGAGGATGGGGTGAATGATTCCAAACTTGTTTAAATTAATAAATAAGTGTGAAAATTTTGTCAAAATATATAATATTGAACCGACCTTTAAAATATGAGATTAATACCTAAATCATATTTTCAAATAAATTTTTAAGTATTTATCCTCACATTTGTAAAGTCAGAACATTATTATTATTATCATGTTGATAATGGCAAATAATTTAGATCTTTAATACGATTTATGTAAGTTCAATCATTCATTAATCAATCATCCTTTAAAATCCTTTAATAAGGAAAATTAATGACCTTAAAAAATTATGGCAAATTCATTATCATGTTCATTAACTTTTGACTTTATAATGAAAAATGATTTTTCGAGGATTATGATGTTAATAAATAGTGCGATTAAGCTTTTTATTATGTTTAATTTTTAAACAAATAATTTAGTTTCGAGCTTTTACATATCCATCCTGAAATAAAAATTAACGACTTGTATTTTGTTTAAGGCTATTTTTCATCTTTGCAATTTACATGGCAGAAATTTAAAAGACAAATAAAAGTTGAAACCGAGAAAAGTTTTGCATTTGCAAAACCTGTTCAGTTTGTGCATTAAAAATATGCAAAACTAAGCTAATTAGGTCAGTTAATTTAATAACAGCAATCTACTTGTTATAGCACTTTGCTTTATCTTGTGAAGTAGATTATTCGCAGTTTAATCCGAAGTATTTTAATTGAATCCAGATAAAAAGTATTTAATTAATAAAATCATAAAATTACAATCGAAATGTTTAAATAATTTAAAGAAAAAATATTGAGCAATATCTTTTATTCTGAGGTTGAGCTAGAAATATTTGGTAATTCTCAGTAATTCTACTAATATTTTATTAATTCTATTACCTAACAGTTTACAATTGCAAAAAATTCAAAACTCTCAATAATAAATTTTTCTCACTCTCTTAACAGCATATATTCAAACACATTTACAATCAGCTGATAATTGTTGATAAGCATATCGTAATTCAACTAAGACAATCTCAATAATTGGATGTCGTGATACACTGAATGTTTCATAACATTTAAAGATTTATGGTTGTTGAAGTGATAAGATTGACATAAAATTACTACTGAGTGTAATTAATAGACTTACAACTTTACTTATTCCGTCTTATCTCTCAAGTAAATATTACAAGAATTATTTATTTTTCAAGTATTTGCATTTAAATGCTATTGCATCATTATGGACTTTATAGATTTTAAAGTATGTAGCTTTAAAATCTTTTACATTTTATTGACGAAAAATTTTTAAACTGAATTGCAAGAAAAAATAATTTGAGATTTTGATAATAATAAAAGATTGAATAAGTAGTTTTATTTAGATTGTAATAATCTTTGTTATTTTTGCTCATACATTACAATAAGAATCAAAAATAATTTTAATTAATATCAGAAATTGTGATCCACCTACTACTCTTTTTTTCAAGAATGTAAAAAAATCTAATTTCAAAAAATAATAAGAATGGCACTAAACAGTTTTGTATAAGGATCCAAAGAATTTTTTTTCAACTTTTTTTATCTACAATTTATTAAAGCATTTATAAATATATATTTAAAAAAAAAAGATCCATCAAATTCTCAAAAGAAAAATCAAATCATTTATGTCATGTTCACACATTTTCTGGTCATTTTGATCTATTTATAGAATGATGATGAATCTTGCAATCGAGTAAAATTAATGACTTTCAGCAGCCAAATATACTGGATATCATCATGATATTTTTGATTTCAAAAGCATTAATCTATCACATGCAGAACATCTTCATTCCCACAATCTATATAAATTTTTACAAACAGGAAGAAGACATTAATAAATCAATTTTGATTTTTATAAAGCTTACAAAAAGCTTAAAATTGACATCAGAGTATTTTTTTGCTAGCTATTACTCTCCGATGAAAAGAGAACTAAAAGAGTTCAACAGACTGTCTGTTGAAGGCTTAAATCATGTCGACAAAATTTAAATTTCTAATGTCGGAGGAGGAAAAATGTTCTTTTCAATTTAACATTTGCTGTCAGTTTCTGAAGTTTAATTTTGCATATTTTTGTAAGGTATTTCTGTGAGGACTTGTATTTGCTTGCGTCATTACTTCCTGAACATGTTTAAAGGTTAATGATCTTTTAAAATTTTATTTTACAGCAGAGATGAAATGTTTATTGAAAGCTTTTGTAAATTTATATAAAGCAGTAGAAACTTGAGCTTATATATTTAACAATGATTGAACCTTAAATCATTTGAAATTATGTGATTGAACAGCATACAGTTCGGTTCATTTTAAGAATTGCAAACATTTCTTTAAGAATCTTTAAAAGCATAGAACAACAATGGCTTTTTATACACAAAAGAAAAACTTAGCTTTCATTTATCATGTGTGATAAATCCAAGGAGCAATTTTGAATACTTTTTTTATCAATGAAACGTAGTGAAACGTGAGATGCTTTACTTGAGTTTTTTTTACATCTCCGGAGACTGAAATGTTTTGTTAAAGTTAAGAATTTGTTGCTGCTGTTCAGCATTTAAAGTAAATAAAAGAAAACAACAAAAAATCACTTAAAGTTAACAAAAATGTAGCTTTTTACTGTTTTATTTCTCTTGGTTTCTACATATGGTCAAACACTCTTATGGCAATTGTCGAGTTGCAGCTACAATCATCAAAGTCTACATCTCACGGCGATACAATTGTACAGTAAGGTAACTCACGTCGCACCATTTATGGGAATTTTTCACATTGAACCTTTACGCGTATCATTAGTTGATACAGAAAAAAAACTATGAATTCTGCTCACATACATAGCAAACCGTGCTGAATTGAATGAAATGTATTAATAAATTAACATCGATCTCAGATAGATAAAAGTATAAACAGTTTTTTTTTCGGAGTTTGTTTATTTCTTTTCACTCTGCTTGCTGATTATTCAATTTCGATAAACTTTTGCCAACTTTTTTTGCTTCACATGACATGAAAAAAAAATTCATTAAACTATACATAAACTCAAATAAATCAATTTGCTTATCTTGATTATGCTTTAATATACTTTTTATTATTGCTGTTTTTGTCGGCTCTGACATATGATACCAAGCTTATAATTTTTATTGATTAAGTTTATGTCTATCGTTAGGCTTTTTTTGGATTAATGCTGAAAGCTGGTAGCAGATAATATTTCATATGCTTCTGAGAATTTAGTAATTTCGCATAGTGAACAGATTTGAATGATTAATAGGGAATTTATCAAATGAGACAGCCTTAGTCTGTTTATAAATAAACATTAAACAAAATTGTTGCTGTTTTTAATGTCAGTGTAAATTTAGCTACAGATTATATTTCATGTAGAACCAGATATGGATTGGAAAGTTAAAAAGAGTTTGAATATAGGATTTAAATTATTTAATAAAAAAGAACCATTCTTGATTTCTTCTTCATGTAGCGCGTAATCATTCTAGTATCGAAAATATAATTTATGATACGTTGAAAGAGGTTAAAAGATAATTAAGAACTCAATTATTAATCATTGCTTAATTCATAGCTTAATGATTTTTTTGAATGCAGAAAATTGAGTTATTAATTACATTTCAAACGATAATTTAATTACGTTAATCCAAACATGTGAAGTGTTTTAAATGTCAATCAATAATAAATTAATATTTTTAAAGAGCAAATAAACTCAAATACGAATAAATATTTGCATAAATATGACACTCACATGACTCAGAGCGAGGTTTCCAACTGTTTGAATGCAATAATTAGGTCACACCAGATAAGTTGTTGTAAAGCAGACTATGTTTATAATATATTTTTTTTCTCACTGCAATTAGGATTAAGTAAGAATTTTATTGTGTCTCATAAATTTCAACTCATTTTTTAATTATTTTTCTTTCCTTGACGCTCAAATGCATTTACATTTGCACATATTGTGACTTGCCACATTAATTTTTAAATTTTATTTACACTAGAGTTTCTTGACATACAATTTAAACTTCCTCTTATTAATGTCTTCACCTTCCATAAGAAATATTAATTAATCAAATTTAGTATCGAATTTCACACCTACGACACGCAATAAAAAGAACTCAACAGTTTTGTCTAAACAATTTATTTTACACCTTCATAAGTTCGACTGATCACTTCGCTTTCAAAATGTAAACTGATTTTTTATTTTATTTTATGTATTTTCAATGGACGTTTTGCGAAAAAAATCTCTGACGAAAAATTTTCCTTCAAGCATTTTCTCTCTCACATGCTGCTCGTTCATTGAGTAAACGTAACTACTCAGTGTTTTTTAGAAGCATTTTTCATTTGTCTCTGAGAACCTACACAAAATAATACTCTTGCGATCTTATTAAATTGTCTATGAATTTTGCTGTTTACAATTTCATAAAGCATTCTTTATTTACCAAATGATTTAGAGATTGATATTCGTAGCACGAAAAACTTAATATCTTTGAATTTTTTTCTCTTTCTTCAAAGAAAAATAATAATAGCGAGTGATAAAAAGACACTAAACGATTAACATCTCTTGGTTTATGAATAAATATTCTCATAAAATATCAAAAAAGTTTTTTTTGGCAGCATTCCAGTCAGAAAAAAATCAGATTGAAACCACTCGACAGCTTTAATGAAGTATTAATGAAAATTATTGAGAGAAAAAAATGAGACATTTTCACATTGAATTTTATTTTATCTCTAAGATAAATAAACAAAAATATAAAGGCTTTTAAAGGCATCCAATTTTGATGAGTTTATTGAACTTTTTAGTAGGAACCATATCGTGATATAATGAGCTTTATTGTGGTCAAAAATTAGTATTATGAATAAAATAAATATTATATTAATGATTATAACTGAAAATTTTGGTTAAAATAAACCCGAATCGATTAGTATGATAATTTTAACAATGAGAATTTTTGGGTACCTAATGTATTTTTTAAAAGAAACTTTATTTTCATGAAACATAAAAAAAATATTCGTTGCTAAAAGCACTTTAGTTCAATAATGAAAAGCACCCTAAAATAAGATCGAATCATTTCCTATAAAAATATATATTAGGAAATAAAATTAAATCCTTAAAAGCTTTCGAATTTTCCAATATTGGACCCTTTTAAAATTGATTGTGGCTGTAAAAAAAACATTTCCTCCTTCTAAATGAATAAGCAGACAAGCATTTTATGATTTTTTTGTAAATTAAAAAACATAAATTAATTTAATAATAGAAACAAAAACAATTTTGTTGCCATCTGTACAAAATTGTTTCTCATTTATCTTTTGTATTGCAGTTGTAATGAAGCTTCTGACAAGTTGATGCAATTTAAATACATTTTTCAGCTGTGAGAATTGCATCATATACATTTTTGTGGAAATAAATATTTAAAATTTTAAAAGTCGAATTGGGAATAAACTAAACAGACAAATTTGTTTTTAATGCTTACGGTATGTAGAAGCTTCCATACAAATTCACTTACAACATTAACAAAATTCATTTTAACATAAAGAATATTTTTATTCAATTTTTCCAGACACCGTAAATTCATCCATTATCCTTTAAACAAATTTGGATCCAAATGAAAATTGAAATTCACTTCTGTCTTTTATTTTATTGTGTCTCATAAGTGACTGACTTTGGTACAATAAAAATAGAGAATTTCAAAATAAACTTCTAAGACAATTATTCTTGGTACAGAATGATAATGAAAAAGTTTTCCGTTTCGATTTTTATCACATTAAATTTTGAACTTTTTTGTATACTTCTAAGATGAAGTTTGTTTGTTTTCAAGTTTCGTGGTTAAAACATACAAAGATTATTCTCAAGTAAAGAGAAACAAAAATCATTTTGTGAGGCATCACTTTTGTTCTATCTTTAAACCAAAGAAGAAAAAAAAAATCGAGAAAGAATTTTATCATTAAACCAAAAGTCAAGTTGTGATTTCATTTTAAATTGTTTTTCTTTTCTTGTAATTTTAGAAAGAATGAAACTTGTGGAGAGGATAAAGGTCTTTTTGCATTCACAAAAAGTGGAATTTTTCATATTTCATCTAAAAAAGTTTTATGTAAATTATTTTCTCTTTTAAAGACTCAGTGAAAATTGGCTTCAAAATTTAGTGGAATACAAGTATCCGTTTTAATTCCATTTCCTCAATATCTTTAAAAATATTTCTAAATTGCTTATAAATTGTTTATTTTATGTAAATTTTCAAACAGTTACTTCTCAATATTAATTAATTTTGAGTTAATTTTTTTCAATATCTTTATACGACACAAATATAATTTTTAATAAAAAACAGCAAATTTAAACTAGGTATTTGTACAATTTTTGAAATTTAACAATAGGGATTTTGTTAGTGCTAACTTTCCACAAATATCTCTACTGCGCTTCTGGACAGTAATCTCTCATAACATTTTTCTTTTGTGATCTTGAAGACAGTTTTATTTATTTTACATTTACGGTAATTGGTCTCTGGACAGAATCATCTTTCAAAAAATATCTCATCAGCATGTTTAAATGAAATTTGCATTGAGTTGAAAAATTGAACAATTTTTGAGTCAAGAAATAATTAACAGTCTGTAATAAATCAGTGGGTACTGTTTTTAAATTTTCATCCACTGCAATTGCTTTTTAAATAAGAATAAATAAATTATCTCAGCAATATCCACATGTACGGTTTAAAATGCATAAAATTTAATTTTTATTATTTCTTTTTCTCATCAAGTTGTAAAGCGGAAGATGAGCGATGAGTGAATGTAAATATTTGCAATGGAAGTGTAGTAAAAACAATCTCAAGTCGCGTGTTTATCCACAACAATGAGTAAAGAACATTATTCATCATTTTGTATGCTGTACACAAAACCAAACATTTCAATTCTCCTCCCAATCAATTTACTTGTTGATTTTAATCACCAAGTCTGAATATGTCGTTGACAATGAGATCCGATGAATGATTTACTTTCACAATGTACAATTCATCGCGTATAAGAAGAAGAAGTAGAAAATTAATTTTCTGATTTGATGGAACGAGAATTTAATTTTAAATCACTCAATTGATGAATAAAGAGTGACTTCTCATTGATTTATTAGCTTCTGCTTTATTTTATTACTTTTTTTTTTTTGCAAAATATGCATTAAAAAATTTTTATTTCAATGAGCAAGCAACAATTTATTTTTAGCACACACACAAGTTGCAGTCGCATTTCAATTAATGCAACTTTTTTGTTTGTTTTACTATTCCACATTTGGCATACGCTTTAGTGTCTATTTCGAATGCATTTCCTTTTACACACAACATTAATTTGTAATTTCAATTAACAAGCAATAAAAGAGTTTTGCAACATTCCGCTAATTCCAATTGACAACTAATAAATTCATTGAATATCCATACTTAACAATAAGTGGCGCTATTCACTTTGTATCTTATTTTATTATTATTTTATGCTGCTAGATCCGAACGCAACGAGCTCAAAACACAAACTGAAATCAAAATTGCACACAACTGAAATTTTTATGCTCATTTGCTTTTTTGAGAGGAACTTATAAGCTACTCTAGATGCAACAAATGTGTCGTATGTGAAATATATGATCGAGTTGATACTTTTTTAGCAATATAGCATCGCACGTGCACATGAAATAAATTGATGAGATTTTAATTGAGTTTATTGTGTCAAAAGGAACGCAAAATCTGTTCCAAAATATTCAAACAGAAAAAAATTTTACAGACATGAACTGATTTCCATAACAATAAGCATCTGCATATATTTGTCATGACAACTCTCTTAAAATGGAATATTCATTATTAAGTTCATGACACTTACAAAGATTTACTAAAACTTTTTTTTGTATGACAGATTGCGTCAAAGTGATGTTGTATTAGCTTAGTTGGCAATGCTTAATGATGAGTTTGCAACTTTTAACAAAAATGAAAAAACTTGCAAAATATTTTTTTTTGAAATTTTTAAATGTCTTACAATGTAAACGAATAAAATACTACTTCAAGGCATGTTTAAATTTAATTAATGTAATTTAAACTATTTGAGTCTGAACCCAATTCAAAAAGAATGAAATTCTTGTAAAAGCTGCAGGCTGATTTGCTCCACAATTTCCAGGATGGATTCTTACAAGCCCAGCAAGGTAAGGTTGACGTCTGTACATTCCAATAGCTGGACTTCCAAGATCACCAAAGCAAACATTTGATCTTTCCTCTCGATCTTCAGCACAAAATGCTTGGTCTGTTTCAGCAATAAAGAATCTTCTGCATCTATCGGCTGCAACGACTCTTTGATAACTTCTGTAGAGAAAATTTGATGGAACTTGTGAGTTGGGACTTGACATTCCTAATCCATCAATGAACAATTCTTCATGTTCATATGGTAGTTCAAAATTCGGTGGTTGGAATAAAGGTGGTAAAGCAATTGGATGAACTTCAGCAGACGGTATAATAGGATTTGCGAGTCGCACAATTGCAATGTCAAAGGCACGTGTGTTTCTATCAAAATTTGGATGTGGCATCACGTTCGCAACATCATGACGTCTCATCATTTCACGATTATTTCCACCCAAGTACACTTCTACAGGATCCCATCTAAAAAAAATAAGTTATGTATATAGTTGATTTTCATGATTCTGTTTAACTTAATTGAATTAATTTTTATATGTGAAATGTGAAACAAATTTTGTGTGTTAAAATAATGAAAATGAAAAACTTTTTATGATTCATAAATTTATGTATTTGAGGATGTTTGCTTATGCATGGAAATCTGTTGCTTCTCCAAATTTTCTTATACTTATTTTTCTTGACTTCCAATAAATTATTCATCCACTGTGCATTGCAAGAAAAATTACTTTTTAATGGAGAGAACACTGAATAATTCTAAAGGATGGTTGGGGTTGTGAATCGTTTGAGATAAGCTTTTGAGGCTTTGAATTTTTTATTGATGTGAATTTCATATTTTTTAAAGTCTTTTACATCATGCAATATGCTTTCTGAGTTTTAAAACTTACGGTGCGACAACTGTTGCTATTGTGATAATGTGCTGATTACTGACCAATGCTCCACCTCCCCATGCTGAATTACGGCCTGAGAAAAATCTAATATACGCAAAATAAGGCGCAACAGGTGATCTTATTCCATTAATAATGTAAGGCGTAATTTGAGGTTTTTGTGACTGAACACCAAATATTCCACAGAACAAAAATAAAATTAAAAGCTTCATGACTTGAACTTATCACTATCACTGCAAATTAAAAATGAGTTAAAATTCCTGTTTGAACATCGGGTTATATATATAATGGTATGAGCTGTCTTGAATAATTGATTTTATCAATAATTAATGAGTTTTTGTCTGATAAAAGCTGATATGAATTTCCTTGAAGAAGATATGAGCTGTAAAATTCAAAACACGTTCTAAACAAAACAGTTGTTTATGTTGCGAAAATGATTTGATTTATTTGTCGATTACAAATTTCATTACGATTGGTAATGAAGGGCAAGGCTACAAAAGTTGTTTTTGATGTCTTCTTTACTGATTAAATTAACTAACTATTTTCTGTAATTGATAGCACTTACCCATAAACTAAATATTTTGTGGGTAAAAATCAAACATCAAGTATCATTAGTGGTGAAAATTATGGAAACTAATTAATGGTTTTTCCACTTAAAAATAATATAAATTACCTAATTGTTATCTACATCAAGTTCCAAAGAATTTTATGCGTCAATGATTCCTAACAATTTTACAAATCAGTAACTGTACTAAGGATGAAAGAAAATTTTTGTTGACAAGGAACGTTTTTATGCCTTGTGCTTCTTTTGAAAATATTTCATTTTCCTTCCGAGAAATATTTACTGCAGGCTTGTGAATGAAGATAAAATTAGAAAATTCTCTGGAGTGATTTAAAAAAAAAATTGTGATGAAATTCATAAGCATTATGCATTTTTTAAAATTATCTCGGAATATTTTGGCATCTTATAAACTTAACTGGGTTTTCAGGTGAAAACTATTTAATTTGAACTACATCAGGGGCGTAGCCAGGGAGGTTGGTGGGTTTTAACCTTTTAGGAAAATTTCTTCAATTTGCTAGGGTTTTTGAGAAAAAGAGTCCTAAATTTTTCGTCCAATACAAAAAAATTCACCCCCCCCCCCCCTCCCTCCTCAAACAATTTCTGGCTACGTCCCTGAACTACATCAAAACTTGTTTTTTTTTTAAATGAAATTTTGGAACTTTTTATTAAAGTGTTTAAAAAATTATATTCAATGAACCACATTTTATAGCAATATATATTGAATTTTAAAGACAGGTTTTCATTGAAGAATATAAGAAATTTTATTTAAATTTTACGTCAGCATCAACAATACAGATCAAAACTTTTAATCACTTAATTTATTATCATCACTTTGCCTCATTATGGAATTAAAGTATTAAATAAAACATCCAATAAATACTAAATTCATAAACTTTCTTTATTAAAAATTGCTAATAATTTATAACTCAACAAATAAGCAGGTTTATACTCCTGTTTCTTGTCGTATCCAAGGAATATAAGGTAAAACACGTGTATAAAGAGATGGTAAACTGGGAATAGCTGTTGATTGAAAGCATCTTGGTATTGATGCAATACCAACAAGAAATTCGATACCACGTTGAAGAACTGTAAATCCACCTCCTATATCTTGTTGACAAAAGTCAGAGCGACGAGAGAAATCTTCAGCACAAAATGATGAATTTGTAAAAATGTTTGTATAAATAGAAGAGCAATAGGTTTCGTTATTTACTCGAACAAATGCACCTTCCAGTGTTTCTAAAGGAACGTGTCAGAATAAATATTTAAATTAGAAAATAAATTTTCACACTTTTTTACCTGAACCAGCTTGTTGATTTGTTTGTGCAGCTCCACCAAAGCCCAGAATTACTCCTTGAATATTATCAGCCAAGTAATATAATTTATCCTCAGTTGGAAGTGCTATTGGTCGTATGGTTATATCAAATCTAATAGTCTGTGCTAATACGACAATTCCAATGTCATTTGTCCTTGGATTATGTACATATTGTGGATGTTGAATAATTCGTTGGGTTGAAAAAACTCTTTGAGATGCTCTCGTATTTCCACCAACATGAACATTGATCACACGATTGTTTGGTTGAAGTGTAGATCCAGCACACAAGACATGTTGATAACTTATTAATGAGCCACCTGCCACAAATAAAGCTGGAATTCCTTCTGTCGCGACATTTATTCTTACAAAGTATGGAGCCGGTATGTTTTCAAAAGATTGACCGGCAAAAATTGCGTTTGAAAACTAAATGACGTGAAAATTGAGAACTTGAAACGTTATGAATTTTATAAGAAGAAGTGGAAAACTTACGGCAATTAATGAGGTCAATAAAACAATTGTGCTGAATATTTTCATGACGGCACCTTCACTTCGTAGTACAACTTGAAATGAATTGAGGAATTTTTTTGAGCTACTGTGCCTCTTATAATTCATTAAAATTGTCTAAAAAGTTCTTATCAGTAAATTTTTTGGCTTCGCGAAATTTAATCAATATTGGTAATATCGATCGCAAAAAGACAGTTGACATATGATAAGTGACATAAAAATTATCATTTGAAGAAGAAGAATTTTTTGTAGTTAGAGCATGAAATACAAGAGTAATTTTATGTTCATGACTAATTAAAGTGACAACTAACATAGACCAACAATGTATTTTGAGGAATGTTTAGAAATGTTTTATTACATAAAGTATCAGTGAAATTTCAAAATATTTGATTGAAAATACTTAAGTTTAAAGCTGGGTAAAGCATAAAAAAATTATGTTTCGTTACATTAAATTTATTTTTAAATCAGCTAAAATACATTTGTGAAAATAAGTATCGGAATAAAAGAATTTCTGAAATCTAATTTATCATGAGGCGCCACATTAACTCATGTCATGCAATACGAAATCACATTGGAAATCATAAAATATAGGTGCTTGTGAGTAAACTTTATTTTCAAAGGAAATCATTTTTTCTTCTTCTTCATGTTTTTCCCAATCCTTCTAAAGCTCGTATTCTTGGAGAAAAAAAATCAATTTAAAGTTTTTCTAATGGAACTCTTTATTAATTTTGTCATGAGATGTGGGAAGAGGTATGAAAGTCAATATTTTTTAATTTCTGTTGAATTGTTATTTGAGTATTTTAAAGTCACACCTGCAACTTTAAAACTGTCCAAATCGTCTAACAAATAGTAGAATGTTCTACAAAAAGATAAATGAACTATATATCCAATAATGTTGTACCTAAAGTGACATGAGACTAACACCCTTCTAAAAAATTATTCACGAGAAGTCTAAAGTAAACAATATGAAATGATTTCTGCATAAATTCCATATGAGAAAGAAGCTTACTCATTCGAATATGAGAAATCTTTCTCGTATATATGTGGGCATGAGCTTCAAAGTAAATATTTTCCCATTATTTGTAAGACGAGAGATGAGATAAATTTTTAGAATATAAATATTTTTCTGTATCTTTATTTAGCATATTTAAACACAAAAATCTAGTCTATGTGGGCTTACAATGTACGTATAATATGTCATTTCAGATATTCAACAGTATGTTTGTAAAACAATATAATCTACTTAGAAATCATTATGTGAATTATTTAAACACCCGTTTCTGATCTAATCCACTCTCGAAAGCTTATAACCGGCATATAAGTGCTGGCAAAATTACTGCAACCCGGCAAAGAAGCAATTCCAACCTTTTTAAAGATAAAAGATACAAAGAGAAGCAAAGAATATTATAAATGTAATTAGAATTTATGAAAGAGCCTTACCAAATATTCAGTTCCTCTAGATGAAACAGTGAATGGTCCACCCTAATTAATTATAATTAAGACAACATTGGGATGAAAAAAAATTAGCGCAATGACAATTGAAAAGGTGCTTAATATTATTATTACCTGATCCCCGAGGCAGAAATTGCTTCTTCTTGTTCTATCACCGCCACAGAAAAGCTCTTGATTGTTGCTATTTGGATATGCTTGAACACATTCAAGATCGGAAAGAATGCGAACGTGTGCTGCTTGTAAATTATCAAGACCCTGACTTCCACTCGAAGTCTCACCGGCATATCCCAGCATCAATCCTTGCGTGTTTGTTGAATTGAGAATAGGAAATGGAGAAATGAAAATTGGTGCTATGTTGGGTGCCATCTCAACTGGAGCATTCATGAATATAATTCCAATGTCAAAAATTCTCATATTATTTTGCATTTGATAATTTGGATGAGCAATTGCACGTGCAGCTAGGAATAGTCTGTGAAGTCTTCTTGAATTTGATCCAAGGCCAATTCTCCAGTTCTGAAAACTAATATTGAGATCAATAAAAAATTTCCAAATAATCAAGCAGTATTGAATTCTTTAAATTACCCTTGAATGTTAGCTGCACATGTAAGGACGTGCTGAAAACTTATCAATACTCCTCCTCCATATCCACTTCCTTGTGCGTTTGCAAACTCTACATAAGCATAGTATGGATGATGTTCAGATACTTCTGAATTTATCATTGCATGTGAATTCTAAGAATCCAAAGAAAGAAGAATGAAATTGAAACGAATAAGTTTCAATGTGAATGCATGAAAATTTTTCTTTTTTCTTTGTTGAAATACCATGAAATGCTGTAATTTTACTTGGAAAATTCTGATTTATTTTTCAACTTATTCAATTTTGCTTAATAAAAATAAAATTTAACACGAATTTAATATTTTTGGATATGCTCATGAACTGTCAGTAATCTGTCCTTATTTTCAAAACTAATTCTTAAAAGTTATAACAAAATTTAACATTGAATAAACTAGTTTTTGAAAACTTTCTAATTAAACGAAAAGTTTTTGGCAAATAAGGGTGAAAAATTTACACCGCATGCAGTGGTTTTACAAAATGCCTTTAGAATAATTGTCAAACACAGCAGAAAAAATCACTTTTCACATTTCAAGCATCGAAGAAGTGGTTTTATTAATCCAATCAGCAAATACTAACCATAACCAAAATGGTTAAGAAAAAAATAATTAAACTCTTAAACTTCATTCTCTAAACGTTCTTGCTTGTAAACTAAAATGAATCGTGAGTCGTAGATGCGATTTTATAATTTACCGTCACCACAGACACCACATTTAATCAATTACATTTCTGTCATCAGCCAACGATAAGACATTGTTGTTGTTTTCACTCGAAGTAATAAATCAAAAATATATAGCGCAACATAATTACTATGATCCAATTAGTAGTAAATTTTTGTGTTTATCAAAACAAAAATAATACAAAGTTTATATTTAGTTTAAGCGAGCATTCATTCATGTAAAGGAAAACTCATTAGATGATATGGAAGGAAATTGTGTACAAAATTAATCTGAAATTTAATTAAGTCAACAAATGAAGTTTGTCATTCAGTTAATTTTAAATGATTTACGTTAAAGCTTTCAAGTGCTTTGTCACATTTTCTTGAATGCGCATGCGATGGAAGAAGCAACAAAAGTTTTAAAAAGAATCCTTTTATTTTCCAAAAATGTGCTTGTGGAAATTCAGTGGCGTGGGAATGAAATGTACTGTATAATATACTCTAAATGTAGGGGACGAAGTAATCAAGGAAAAATTATTGAATTTTGGCTAATAAATTATATATTTATTTTTTAATTGGTTTATTGATCTGACCTACCTGACCTGTCTTATTTTTTTCAAGAATTGCTACTAAAAATATTTCAATATCTTTTGCATACTTTCAGGGGCGTAGCCATTGAGGTTTGGGGGTTTTAATCCCCCTCTTTTTGGGAAATGTTTTCAATTTCTTAGAGTTTTTTGGGAAAAAATCCCAACCCCTCTCCCCCTCCCCAAACTTTTCGTTCTAATAAAAAATTTCAAAACCTCCTTCAAAAAATTTCTGGCTTCGCCCCTAGATACTTTTATGATAAATTATTTTAAAATCAACTTAAAAATAAAAGCTCCATAAATAAAAAATTTCATTTTAATAATTATTCCCCTCTCGAAAACATTCCAGTTATTTCTTCTTTTTACAATTTTTAGTGAATCATTCCAGTAGTAACAAAAACGTTTTCAACCAAAACTCTCAGGATATGATTGGAAAACGATAACAGTTCAACATTTTGTGTTCGAGCAGCTATAAACGAGGTCAGAGCTCCCAGTGAAAATATAAAAAAAATATAGAATTCTTATTAGATTATAAAAATATACAATTCTGTATTTTTCGTGACAAACAGTTAATTTATTTTATTTAATGCAAAACAGGATAAAATAAAGTTCCAATGGAGAAATTTTACTGATTAGTGTTTAAACATAAAAAATAGTAATATCTCAATCGCCACAATCAAATAAAATATTTTTACATTTACATAAATATTGATTTAAAAAAAGTAAAAAAAAATCAGTGCTATATATCGTGCATATATGATATTCATGTCCTTGTTGGATTTATTGGATATTAAAAAGTAAACAGTCCACTAAGCTGTAAACGATAGAAAGGTAAAGGAAATGAAACATTTATTATAGACGTAGTGTTGATTACTTAAGAAATTGTGTTATTGCCATAAGGCATACATCTTCACAGAAAATATTTTCCATTAGACATGAAGTTAAGTGTACGGAAAGTAAAGGAACAGAAATAGGTAGACAATGTTCATAATCGTTATGATGTCTGAGTATATACTCTGCTCCTTTATGAAAACTCGTAAAGCGTAATGTTAAAAATTGCGTTAAGAAATTCACTTCTATTCGTTTTAACGTCAATTGAGGAAATTTTACATTATCATGCCTCGTTTTTATATTTTATTTCTATTATATTATCTTGTATTTTTAAGATTTCATTTACTTTATATTGAAAGTACTTGACTTCTTTAAAATTATTCAATGAAATGACAGGATGTAGCATTATTCCAAAATCATCATAAATACAAAGAAGGAAAGATAATATTAAAGATCTTTTAATGGCTTCTTCAAACTCAATGTACCTAAAACAAGTTTTATTACAAGAGATTTATGAGATAAAGACTTTCATAAAATTCAAATAGAATTAAAGTAAAACGAGCATTTCATGATTTCCTTTTTGTTACGGAGGTGATTGAAGTCTTACAAGTTGAAATCTGCTTAAGGACCTTTTAAAAGAAATTTCTTTGGGCTTTTTATATGGAATATATTAGCAAAATGATTACGCATTATTCACGTTACTTTCGTGTTTGTTGTGAATAAAGCTTTCATATACTTAAAGTGCTTTTTTGCAAACTATGCTTTTAGTGATTTTATCGTACATATGCTATGAAAATGTAAGGCATTCAAATTAAGATTAATTACAATTGATTATGATTTACAAAAAAAAAAAAAAAATTGACGAATTTAATTGGAAAAAATGTGATTAAAGTATTTCCTTTAGTCTTATTAATGTAAACAGGCTTTTATCTTAAAGCTTTAATTTTAAAATTAATTCAAAATTTAGGATTAAAAAAGCTTTGGAATTTTCAAAGCTTTGAAATGTTCAAATCCAATATCAACACGCACTTTTCAAGACAACAAGTTTATTATTGTGGTATCCCAAACTTCAAAAACATATAAGCAACAATTTTAAATTTATGAACGAAATCATGTATGTGTGTTTATTTTATGCAAGGTAAAATTACGTGCAGAAAAAAATTTGTCCAGTGGTTAAAAATCTGCCTCGAACAATTTTTTCACGCAATTTTTAAATTATGTATTTCATGTGCTATTAGGATGACTAGCTTTTTTGAAAAGTTATCTTTTGCACAAAACACTTCAATTTGTATTAAAAATAAAAAGAAATACTGTTCTTTCCAATTTTTTGATAGTCATCCAAAATTTAATACCCAATACCACTTTTTATCAAACTTTTTTCCACCTAATTGGTTCCTTTTTTGTTGAAATTCGAACAAATTGCTTTACATTTTGACCACAGCAGGCGAGTGTATTTTACAATTTTTTCTACACAGATGATTTACAGTCAAAACGTTTTGAATATAAAATCACTTAAAGTCTGATAAAAGGCTGCAAAATAAAATTGAATGAAAGAAATAACGAAAAGGTTGATCTATTGTATTCATGAAGAACGTAATTTCAGTAAGCACATTCTAATGTATTGTGTACAAATTCATTAATATTTCATCATTTTTACACGTAATCCTCTCTCGAAAAAGTTCCGATCAAATTATTTTTTTTTTTTATTTTATTATATTTTGTGGAGCATGCTCCAAATACTGATAAAAGATTAAATTAATAGCCTTTAAAGTTATAAAGCCAATTGTTTTAAAAATAAATTCTCGAAAAATGCTCTTTTAATGAGTCGTGGAGGCCTTAAAAGCTGTTGAATGTGATGCGATTTTTAATAGTTGAATTTTTCAAATTTTAATCAAATTCCTTTTAAAATGTTTAAAACGTTCGGCAAAAACTCTTTTGACAAAATTCATTTTCCTATCCTCATGTTTTGTTCTGTAAATAAAAAATGTTATGACAAGTCGCGTGTCTCGATCGATATAAGACTGTTTATAGCAGCGACTTTTCGCATTATTTCCCATAACAACATCAAACATAATTTTTAATTAAATATGGATGTACAAAACATAAATAGCAAATCAATACATAGAATTTATTAAAAAATTCCATTATGACATTAGACGGATCAAAAGATTGCAAAATAAAGCAAGATAAAGCTGAAATTATTAAGGAATAAACCAATGATGTCATAAAAATACTTCCATTCCATAAAAAGTAGTAAAAAAATCAAAACGTGTTTATGTTTGATATAAATTTTTTTTTGTGGCACGAAAATACTAAAACGTTTACAATCCATCCCTCGAGTCACCTACCTGTCAAAATAGAAGGGAAATTTATTGTGTGATATTATCGGCATTTGTAATTCTACCGAAAAAAAAAAAATTACTCTTGGCTCTCATAAAATATTCACCTTTAATTTACGTAGATATATCGTGAAACATGTAAGCACATGTTAGACTTACTATTTTTATTTTATTTCATCAGTGTTGATAAATTAGATAAAATTATTTCTTTGCTGAATATTCTTAGTCTTTAAACGCAAATTCCAATCCTGCTAAAATATGTATCAGTATACATTATTTCATTTGTAACTTACTAAAGCAAGAAAAAAAAAGAAAAAGTTATAATGAATTTTTAATTACATAAAGCAAAGAGTTTCTAAATTCAAAGCAAAGTAAATCTATAAGGAAATATTTATATAGAAAAATAGAAATAACACAAAAAGTAATGGGAATAAAGAAGAAGGAGAATTGTGTTTTTGTGAATGAATATTCATTCTAATTATTTCTTAGAAGTATAATGTTAGTGCCAAAAATAAAATTATCAGAGATACATAAAATTGTATGTAATTTCATCTCATTTGATTTTTTTTTTTTGAGAAAACATGTTAGCAGGCTAATGGGTAATTGTTGGAAAATTGATGATTTTGATGATGATTTTATTGTGTCGACCATCACGGTCCGTAATATATACAATGGTTACAATTAATACATTTCTGTTATACAAATATTTCTTCATTTATGTACGATGATCAAGAATATAATTTTCTATCTAGGTTCTGAATAAACTAAGGCTCTCGTTCCGATCTATTGTGGGCACAACGTGATACTTTCAGGTCCGTTCTGACAATATTCCAATACAGTGGTAATCTTGCAGCTCTCGTTCCGATTTTTCCAATCATACTTCAATTTCCTGATCCGTTCCTTAATCCAACGTTGCCCAGAGGCCCAATTATGACTTGATCTCGTACATTAAGCAGTTGAAGTATCTAAACTTCCGAAAAAGGACAAATTTGGAAATGGCTGGATTCGAACCGACTACCTTCGAAACCAAATTTGAGCCAAGCGCCTTACCGAGTACTCTACGGAGGCACTTAACCACTTTTTCAAATTATTTGAATATCATTGGACACTTTCAAAATTAAATTTTTTAAAATAAAAAATAATATTATTATTAGTAATATTATTAATATTATTAATTTAATGGATGTAATAAAAAACTGACTTAATCCAATTTAATTTATAATTTTTTAATGCCTGCAGAAAAGCAGAATCATTTTTGTCATCATGTAAAAGGAGATTATTAAAATTCTCAGAAAAAAATGTATTGTTGAAGCATGTCAACAAACAAGGATCTTATGAAATAACAAAGACATAAAAAATTAGCTTCCCTTGAGGGAATGGTTTTTCAACTAATTATATAATTCAAAATGACACAAAACATCTTAGACATTTTCAACGTACCAGAATGAAGCATACATCAGACTGATGTAGACATACATCTTATATCCTTTGTTAAAAGTAAAAAAGGGAAACAACTTTTTTAAACATTAGCAAAATAAAATATCGATAAAACATTCTAGCTTTTTTCTAACTTTTCCCTTTTCGATTTCTTACATTAGCTCTCTCAAGAAAAGGAACATTAAAAAAAAGATTTTATTTCATAGATAGGGAATTAATTTATTTAAATCAGTTTTATGAGCTTTACTCTGACTTTTTTGCTTAATTGAAGAATTTTCTTTTGAAAATAATCTAAATGTAATATTTCATTCTATAAACATAAGTGATATATAATTGATAAGATGATATTAAAAAAGCAATAAATGTATCTAAAAGTTATAAATTTAATATCGACCGTTAAATTATTGCCGAAATTGGCAGAGAAAGGAAAAGATAAAGATTTTGAATTATTAAATATAATTTCCTGGGCAATTGACATAAGTGGAACCTCAGATGAATGTTACTAAAAGAAACAAAAAAAGCTATACCATGATAAAATTACATTAAGCTACACATTTTATTGCCCTTTTTAAACAAATTGCTCTAGAAATACCAAGAAATACATTGCTTTTACCATGACTGAATGGAGGAAATTTTTTGAACCTTCCATAATCGCATTACTTCTCATTTTTTCTTTATTTCTTTTGATTTACCTCTACATCTAGTCATTCTATCACACGCACAATCTTTCTGTGGTCTGGCTGTGTAGCGGTCATCATCACGTTCACAAATTTATTGGTGTCAGATTGTGGAGGGTGACGTCTCTTTTGAAAAATATTAAACTAAGGTGCTCGGAATTCGTTTAAGCGAGGTATGATTTTTTGATTTTCTTCAGCGCTTGTGTATTATATTAGAAAACTTTATTTACATGATTAATACACATAATAAATGTAAACAAATAAGCAAAAGAAAAACCAAATTTTCTTTTGTTTTCCAGGAAAATTTTAAGTTTTGATGAAAATTACAACAACAATGTTCGGAATTCGTTTAAGCGAGCTGGATAAATTGTAAAATTTTGATTAATCTACTTAACTTAGATAATGTTTTTAGATCGTAATATGTAACTTATGATAAAATGTTACTGAATCACTATTAATATTATAATTAACATGCGTAATTCTGTAAAAAATCAATTTTAAAAATGGCAACGATGACTTAAAATTTTTTTAATTATTTCTTCTTCAAAAATGATTTCTCTTATCATTTTTATGCTAAATATTACTTCATTTTAAGAGAACTTTCGAAAAATATACAGATTGTTTATGATTAAATAGATTTAAAGCAAAAAATTAGATGAAAACTTTAGTTCCTTCACAAAAATTTGCATTTTTTCTCTTAGTCGTAAATTTTTTTTCATTAAATATCGACATTTATCAATTGAATTTGACAATTTCACAAAGATTTTTAATTGATTTATAAACTACAACCAATTATTTGAAGATTTAATGAGGGAAAAGTGTAAATTTTTACAAAAAATTCTATTTTTGAAGTAAATTTTTTATATGAAAAATTTATGAATTAGTAAAAATAAGTTTAAAGTCAAACTATTAACTCAATTTGATATAGATTATTTCAAATAATAAAAACAAATAAGTTTAAACTTGTTTCTAATGAAAATATCTTTAAATTTAGAGATTTTTTTAAAAAATTTGATTTTTCTCAAAAATTGATCCTTAAAAATAGAATTTTTTGTAAAAATTTTCACTTTTCCCTCATTAAATCTTCAAATAATTGATTGTAGTTTATAAATCAATTAAAAATCTTTGTGAAATTGTCAAATTCAATTGATAAATGTCGATATTTAATGAAAAAAATTTACGACTAAGAGAAAAAATGCAAATTTTTGTGAAGGAACCCGAATAGACAAAGAGTACGCTCAGAGTACGCTCAACTTTTGGCTGAGTATACTCACTTGAGCATGCTCATTCATACAAAATTTGATCGCACTACTTTACGCATTTGAGCACGTCATTTGAGCATACTCTGAGCATACTCATTGAGTGTACTCAGAGCATACTAATTGCATACAATTGAGCATGCTCATAAGTATACTCATGAGTGTACTCATTAAGCATGCTCATAAGTACACTCTGAGTATACTCAAATAATCGATCAAAATTTTAAAAAATAAATATTTTTTATACTTTTTCACATTTTTGGAATATTTTTTATTAATCTGTAGCATTTGTACTGTTTTAGGATAAATTTTATTTATTAGTAAATCTGAAATGAAACTTAGAAAATTTTTGATTTTACCTGGATTCGAACCCATGACCGCTCTGTTGCTGTTGAGACCTTCACCTTAACCGTTGCGCCACTGCTACTTTTTACCTATATAATAATTTTTGGCAAAAGGCACATATAAATTATTATATATGTAAAATACTCTAAAACGGGTCTCATATTGTCTTATTAGACTTTTAACATGCTTAAAAGTCATAATTCCCAAAAAAATATTTATATTAATTGAATCTTTCACTTGTGAAGTATATAAAAATATCACAAAATTTTTGAGCATACTCATGAGCATACTCAAAAACTTAGAGAAAATTTTAAAAATCAAAGATTTTTTAAGGATTCTAGTGCGCATGCTCAGAGTATACTCAAGAGTATACTCAAGATGAGCATACTCGATTTTCTAAAATTTAGCATGCTCATGAGCATACTCAAAAACTTAGAGAAAATTTTAAAAATCAAAGAATTTTTAAGAATTCTAGTGAGCATGCTCAGAGTATACTCAAGAGTATACTCAAAATGAGCACGTAATAGTCTAATGAGAGAATTTTTTTGAGTGTACTCAGCACGTACTCAAGAGTATACTCAAGATGAGCATACTCGATTTTCTACAATTTAGCATGCTCATGAGCATACTCAATCGAACGTGCTCATTTAATTTTTGAAACAATTTATTGAGCATATTCAGAGTATACTCATGAGTATACTCAAGTGAGTGTACTCAGCTGAGTACGTGGAGCAATATTTTGAGTATGCTCATAAGTATACTCAGTTGAACATGCTCATCAATATATTTTTATTTTTTTTATTGAGCACATTCAGAGTATACTCATGAGTATACTCAAGTGAGTGTACTCAGCTGAGTACGTGGAGCAATATTTTGAGTATGCTCATAAGTATACTCAGTTGAACATGCTCATCAATATATTTTTATTTTTTTTATGAGTATGTTCAGAGTATACTTATGAGTATGCTCAAGTGAGTGTACTCAGCTGAGCACGTAAAACAGTGTTTTTGAGCATACTCAGTAGCGTGCTCAAAAAACTGAGCATGCTCAATGTTTATTCGGGGAACTAAAGTTTTCATCTAATTTTTTGCTTTAAATCTATTTAATCATAAACAATCTGTATATTTTTCGAAAGTTCTCTTAAAATGAAGTAATATTTAGCATAAAAATGATAAGAGAAATCATTTTTGAAGAAGAAATAATTAAAAAAATTTTAAGTCATCGCCGCCATTTTTAAAATTGATTTTTTACAGAATTACGCATGTTAATTATAATATTAATAGTGATTCAGTAACATTTTATCATAAGTTACATATTACGATCTAAAAACATTATCTAAGTTAAGTAGATTAATCAAAATTTTACAATTTATCCAGCTCGCTTAAACGAATTCCGAACATTGTTGTTGTAATTTTCATCAAAACTTAAAATTTTCCTGGAAAACAAAAGAAAATTTGGTTTTTCTTTTGCTTATTTGTTTACATTTATTATGTGTATTAATCATGTAAATAAAGTTTTCTAATATAATACACAAGCGCTGAAAAAAATCAAAAAATCATACCTCGCTTAAACGAATTCCGAGCACCTTAGCTAGTGAGATTTAAAAGAACAGTCTCTAAATTTTTCATTCTTAATTCTTTCATGGTTTATAAAACAATTTGTAATTAAGTTTTGACCAGGGGGGAGAACAACTTGGTTACACTAAGAGTTGGTGTAATAATTACACCAAAATTGCACCCCTGGTTTTGACTCACTAGGCAAGAAAGCTCAAATTCGAAGTAATGTCCATCAAGTCCTTTTACTGATTTGCATGCTCCTTCATAACTATCCATGATTTACCTTATTTTTTACATATCTTAATCAAATTACTTTCATATGTTGACATTAAATAACACAGCGATATCGATCGTCTTAAACCCTTCTATAATCAATTTAATGCTCATGTACTGATGTGTTACTGATAATCGCGTGAATGCTTCAATAAATCATTAAATTTGAGAATATACGATTGCGATATATTGCTGGAAGCTCCCTTATTACATTTTGCATTATCTTTATATCTGCCACATTCCTCATTTCATACCGTAATTGGATTTTTTCATCTTCCATACCTTTTCTTCTTATGCTTGTTCATGTTTTATCATTTCATTCTAAAAATTGAGCTGTATCATTCATATAGAGAGAAAATGGCAAAAGAAATGGAATTATGTGCGTCAAGATGATAGCAACAAATTTTTAGGGACTCTTTTCTTATTATTTATCTCAGCTATAAATGAATACTCAATTGTATACAAACAGAGCAAAGTAACGATAACACTTTTGCGCACAAAACAATATTTTTGAACATTTCCTATTATGTGCTTTCGTAACAAGAGCAAAAAGTGTTTTCACATCTGCTATGATGGAATTATTTTATCATCTAACAGCCATTCAGTGAGTGAGAATGAGAAACAACAAGTAAGCAAACGGAAGGTTTTTAGCAATAAATTTCTCTCATTGCACAATAAATATACACGAAAGGAAGAAAAGGAAAATAAAATTTCATTCCGTTGAGCGTATAAATGAAGCGTAAATCCCATCAATATGAAATGGATCGATTATTAACAAATATTTGTTTAATAGTGAGCAAATTTATTTTATGCTACGTTAGGTGTTTTAAATACAACAAAACTGAACCCAAAAGTTTGTTTAGCTTTCGATGTTACATGACAATCGATTTTATTCTTCATCCTTCTTCGTGAGCATAACCACCTTTTTGTTCAACTCCTATTTGGCAATTTTCTTTAATTAAAGTTTTACATCATTGCAGGCTATAATAAAATTTTATTTTAATTTATTTAAAAGTTTTCGTGCTTCAAGCCTGTATCACTACAAAGGGTAAAGTTCTTATTAACATAAAAAAAATATTTATACAAAGCTTTGTATGCATTTACTATGGAAATGAACTTGTGAGAAAATTATTATGAGAAGATGTGAATAATGGAACCAAAAATTATCGTTAATGGTTTTTTTTTAAAAATTTTTTGCTGTATATTTTTTTAAAAATATTCCTTTGGTCCACAAAATAGGTCGGAAATCACTCGAATAATTTAAATAAAATTATTAACATCATTATAGGGACCGTTCACTTAGTACGTTCGCATTTTAGGTGTGAGGATGGTATAGGATTTTGTAACAGGTCAAACAAAAAAAAATCCATACAAAAAACGTAGAAGGGGGGGAGGGAAGGGTCTAAAAATCGTTTTTTCTTGCATAACGTACTAAGTGAATGGCCCCTTATTAATTTTCCAAGAGTCTTTTTACATTCATTCTGCTTGTACTGCTATAAATCGATTGTAAAATAATTCCATAACTAAAGACATTATCAAGCTAACATTAAAGGGTTTTAAAACTTTATCATTGCATAACCTAGAAAAAATATTAACAAGAAAGAGTATGTTGAAAGGATTGAGTTGTACAAAAGAAAGCTTAATGAGTTCCTTCCCTCCAGACATGCTCATTTTCTCAATCCTCTGAAAATGTAAAAAAAGGAGTTCAATAATTGACATAGCCTAATTTAGGGTTGATTACAGATCATTGAATATTTTGATGAAGTTTTTATCGCTTCAGGTTTGATAAATTTTTTAAGAAAAATTCAAGTTTAAACATAAAACTAGAATTTTCAATTTAATTGATTTATTAATTTCGATTTCTTTGATTTTTTCCCAAATACCTATAAATTAAATAAAAATAATTTAAATTTCATTTCTATTGATTTCTATCAAAATTTCAAATCATGCGATTTAAAAATCTTTGATGATAAAATTCAATTGTGTCGATACATCTTTTCTTAAATAAAGCAATTTCTATTCACAAAAATGATACTACAATAGACGAGAAAATTTAATTTTATCTCTAATGTTGCTTTTTTCTTCCTTTTTTACAGCTGAGTGGCATAAAAGTGAAAGTTTTGAGAACCATTGAAGAGTGAGAATAAGCAATTATTGAACAATTGAGAGCTCAATACTCAACTAGATATTTAGTAGCAATAAAATGGCATCTGTGGGATTTAAAGAGCCAGAAAAGCCGCATAAGGCTTCGTTAAACTTTTCATTGCCACTTGACAGCATGGATGAAGGGGATGACGATCTGAATCATCGAATCGAAGACTTTAAATATCACAATCCAGATGATGTGGACGAGCTTAGAAAATGTATACAAGAGGTGCTAAATGAAGCGGAAAAAACTGTACAGGATCGACTGGATAGAAAAGCTGTAAGTTTACATTTTCCATAAAAATTTTATCAAATGCCCACAGCATGAACATTGTTGTCAAAATGTATTTTTTTCATTCAATTTCAATCTCTTTATATATTCCTATTCCCTACATTGCGTGAATGGGTGACATATATTCACACGCACACATACAACACGTAATCATGACAACGATCTTCATAATAATATATGAAAATCAGAGTGAGGAAGCGAGAGAAAAGAATTTGAACGCATTCATGTCAGGTTTGAAGGATAAGAATAAGAGAGTAGTTACACGCGCACGAAGTCTCGCCCGCAGTCTTATAGACACAATTTGTAATTGTACAAACAATGTATCAAATCCAATAGCAACGGCAGCAACGCGTTTAAGACGACAACAAACAGCATTTGAACGTACGGAGCGTAGTGCCAGTACGCCAAGACAACAGACAAGATTTCAAGATTAATGCGGACCATGATAAATTACAATCTTAATAATCTTATCATAAGAGATGATATTCATATTATAAGTATAAGGTAACATGTGGATTTTTTTCCTATAAAGACCTTTATTATTACTGCTCTCATCATCCATCCACTTATAAACATTTAAGAACATTTCCTTCAATTATGATGAGCTTATGATATCATGATGTTGTGAATAGAAAATTGATAGACGATATTCCTGCATTCCAAATAAGAATTCCATCATACTAGCAGAACATTCCATTTCTCACTTCGTATTGTATTTACGTAGACAGTATACAAAATTTTCTGTTGATGAAATATGAATATTTTTATTATAAAGCATCTTTCATTCTTCAAATGCTTTTCTTTTTCCATAATTTTAATGAGATTTTTGTCATTTTTTTCTGAATTCCTAGGAATTTTTAAAAGATGATATTGGCATAAAAGGGCGTTAATATTAAATATGAATAATGCCATAGACGTAATTTAATTATCAAAGTTAATTGATGCCTGCTCTCATAAGTTAAGAATGCTTACCACACCTTTTTAATTTTCCGTTTTCTTGCCACTTCCATCAACAATTTTTTTCATGCCTGAAAAATACGATTTTGATGACGCAAATTAATGAACTATGAAAAAGTTTCTGGTTATTTAACGAAAAGAATGAGCTTTAGATGAATGATTTATTTCTGAGACTGGAGTGGATAAAGTTTAAAAAAAATCTATAAATTAAAAAAAAGGGTTCAGATGAACTCCTATGCAGGAAATTTTTTTTTAAAATAATTTTTTAATAGTAAAGAAAACTTGATTTTTGGATTTCTGTTTAAAATTTGTTAAAATTCATCTGACCTATATATAATCTAAGTGATCTAAAATACATGATTACAGAGTTCAAGTACCATGTGATTTTGATACATTTCTGTTTACAAGATTTCAAAAATAAAAGAATAAAAAAAAAGATTTTATTTTGGCAGTTTTACAGAATCAGAAAAATAAGAAATTAACAAAGAGAAAAAAACATATATTTTTTCAATTACACCCACAAATTTGTGTTCTGTTTTATTTAACTTAAGGGCAATAAAGCCTTCCACGTAAGCTGTGCTTGAAAATTCCATAATTTCCTTGCCTATACTTTTATATTATTTACATAAGCATATACAATACTTTCACAAAAGTGTTGTTTTTCTTCTTGTAACAAGAGCACAAGGGACTTTACATATATGCATGATCTTCATAGAGAAATATTATAAAAGAATATAAATTTGCATACGTTTTAAAAACGAGAAAAAAAAATAAATAAAACATGTTGAAAAAGTCTGATTGTTAATGAATACATAAGAAAATGAGTAAATAAATAAGCATAATGTATAACAACAAAATATTCATCTGTATGTAAAAATGAATAATCTACATAAAAATATTACCGTGAATGTGAAAAAAAATTAGATTTCGTGCATAAAAATATACATACATCAGTTGAAAAATAACAGAAAGGAAACAAATTACTCACAGATAACAATGCAGCGTTTAATTGTATATACGTGAATGTTCTTCTTTCCCTTTCCTTTCTGAAAATAAAATAAAATAAAAAAACTGTTGATTTTGCTGAAAAGGATGCGATGAATGAAGAAGCATTTGGAACAAATGATACTTTTGGGATGTAGGCACTGTTTAGTTTGAAATGATTAATTGAGTAGAAATTTAGGTACAATTAGTTTTGCTCCAAAAAATTTGGAAGGTAACCTTTCAAGTTGAATCAAGAACTGATGCAATATTTTCTAATTTTAATTTTTTTTTTATCTAAACAGCAGTGCAAGTATCACAAAAAATATAAGAACTTTTTGATTAGTCACTTTCTCATGTAGATCGTCCTTCTTCATAGAAAACTTACAGTTTGGAAAAAAAAATACTTAATTGAGAAAAAAATCCAACCAATCAGAATGAAAAGAGATGTAAGAAAAAAATTGAAAGCTCGCACATGAAAATGACATAACAAATGTTTAAAAAAATCCCTCTCAAGACAATCAAACAAAATAAGACATCCTATTCCTTTGGATTATGTCACGCACAGAGATTTAATATCTACTTTTTTTATTTTTGTGGAGCTGAACTGATGTTTTAGCACTTTGGGATTAAAATGTTTGTAGTAACAGCTGGAGATCATGAAAAGAACGGAAATTATCTGGTAGAATTTTTTTTGGCGTAAACTTTTTTTTAAAGAGAAAATTGTATCGTAAAACTTTGTGGATTAACGAACACATATTGTCGTGTGTATTAAGGAACAAATGGTGTGTTCATAAATAAGCATTAATAAAGGATTCCTTTCATGATGATTTCATATGGAATTATATCGTATTAGGCATTAATTTCCGACATAAAAAGAAATTTGTTGATGTGATAATGTAAATCTTTATCATAAATTTTTGTTGCTTAGCTTTCATTTGACATGTGTCGAAAGACTGGTTTTGAGCTGAATTAAATGATCTACTTGATTCTTATTACAGTATGACCAGTATAACCTTTAAATTTAAAATAAAAAAGTGTAATTTTTCAATTAAAACATCAGTTTTACTTTTACGACTGACGAATTATGAAAAATGTCAATGAAAAAGTACCAAATATAAAATTGAACATCCACTTAATTTTTGTGAGAATAAATATGGAAAAAGTCTTCAATTCAGCAAACATAAATTTTTATATGTAATGACATAATCAACAATCACTATTCCACTTCAGAGCATGCCGAATTTTATTTGCATATAAAAAAGATCGAAACACAATTTGGAAAGCAATTCAAGTAAAAATATTCGTTCAATCTATTCTTAATAACAGACCAAACATAAATTTCGAGTAACACAATTTTCATTTAAGGATAAATTTGGTTTTAGTGCTCTTTCAGAGAAAAAAGGTTCACTGTTCCCACACTTGTGTTATGTGAAATAAATTTTCATTTATTTTCGTTATCCCATAATATTGATACACAATACAACTTCATTTCTGGCAATTTGGTAACAAATTTGATCATTCTTGAATTCACAATTTTATACTTCTGAAAAGCATTTACCCTCAAATTTACTTCCTTTATTGAATTGTATTGAGATAAAAGAGAATCATAATTTAATGTTGTAACTTTTCTGTTGTTGGTATCTTGTTCAGGAAATTTGTTTGAGGTAGATATAATGAATCCAAAGTGCATTTTTTAGTTATTGAATCTGCTTCAAATAATTTTTGATCTTTAGATTGAATTAATTCAAGTTGGCAACTCAAAAAAGTTGAAATAAGAATCAGAAAATAAATCAAATGCAAGCAGCTGTAAACAATTTCAAATATGGCCAATTTCCCTTTAAGCAATTTTTTATTAAATTCGTAAAAGCTTGATAAAAATCGTTTGTCAAGTCAAGAGTTGGTTAGCTGTACAGGAAGTTCCTTTTTTGATTGAAATATATTTTATTCATTTGAAAAGATTTCAACCTTCCTAAAAATATTCAAGCTCTCAAAATAATTTCATCCGATTCATGGTCCCTGAGAAAATTAAAATATGAAATGAAAGGTAAGCAAATATAAAGGAATGAAAGAAAACAGAAGAAGAGAAAAAAAAAAATTAAAAATTCGTTTAGGTAAAACAATTGTACTGTAATTCCAATTCCAAATGAGAATAAAAAAATAATAAAAAAAGCGTAAAGTAAAATAAGAAAATGAGAATTATTCGTTGTGAACGTAAAAAAAAATCTGATATAAAAAAATTGTAAAAATGATGAATTATAAAGGAACAAAAAGTAACAATAAATGTAAGAAATTTAAGAGATCCAAATACGAAATCCAAAATTTGTATAATTTAAGAGACTGAGAATTTGAGCATGTGAAATTGTTTATTTAAATAAACATAACAACCCTATTTGCTTGAAAAAAGCATTTTCACAACATCCGAGCTCATCTCACATGATTGAATTTCATCGATTTTATTTTTCTATTTTCAGACTTCATTCACATTGGGTTGTCGTTATGTTCTCATTCCTCTTGAAATTATTTATGTCAGCAATTTTTTTATTTTTTCAATATTGAACTTAATCTTTAAAGAATGCAATGCTCTATTGAAATCATGATGGAAATTTTTTCATTATCATGGTAATTTCAAGCTTCATGATCATTCTGTAGGGGGGATGACAAAAGCATTTAAGAATTTTATAAGCTACGATGACTGACCTTTCTTAAAATTTTCATGTAGTGTTTTGTTAAGATGGAATCAACTTGTCAACAGCATCTGATATATGTATGAACTTCAGCTAAAAAAGATACGCTTGAAAATGTCAATCAAAAGTGAGAGGGGCATAAAAGACTAATGGATATGACATCAAGTCGTCAAGGAGTGTTGACAATAATGCTTTAGTCTACAAAAATGACATATAATGTCAGATTAATGTCATAGCTGTGCCGTGAAAACAGAAAATTTGAATTAAAGTCTTCATAATAAAGTGAAATTCATTAGTTTATTAAAATTGTCTTCTTTTTGATAATGTAAACTTATCTTTAGGTATATTTAGGTTGTTATTTTAAAATGTATAATTAAATTTTTTGTGAGTTTTTGTACGTAATTATGCAAGGGTACATTGTATTTTTAAGACCAAAAATTTTTCCATAATAAATTATTCTGTAATTTTTCGTTTTCTTTAAATTTTGACAAAATGAATCTAATCTTAGATTTTTAAGACTTATAATTTTATTAATGCTTTAAATTTGACAAACCACCGACCAAGAAAATTTTTTAAACAAAATCCTTAAATTTTTAAATGTCAAAGATTATCGCTTTCATATTTTTCCATTTTTCTCTTCTTCTTTTTATAAAATTTATTTAAATAAGTCACAAATTAAATTTCTAAAGAGCCTCCACCTGCCACAAACTTCATTACTCAAATGTAAATTAAATTAGGGGCCGTTCACTTATTACGTAACGCAAAAATTCGGGTTTTTTACCCCCCCCCCCCCCCCTCCGTAACGTTTTTAACAAAAGAATCAGGTGCGAGAACAATAGACCGTAACAAACTCTCGACCCCCCCCCCCCCACCCTCAGAGCGTTACGTAATAAGTGAACGGCCCCTTAGAAAAGGCAAAGACAAATTAAAATTTAATTATTTGTATGGATTTTATGAAGATTTTATCCCGAGAGATTTGATTCGCTTCTGGGTTAGTAATCAAAGGCAAGGGCTAGGGACCCAAAGAAAAGTGTACTAAAGTGTAGTAAAATGTAGCAAAGTGTAGCAAAGTGTAGGAAAAGTGTAGTAAAGTGTAGCAAGTGTAGCAAAGTGTAGCAAGTGTAGCAAAAGTGTAGTAGAGTGTAGCAAGTGTAGCAAAATTTTATTTTTTAAGTAAATTATATTACGGTATTAAAGGTTTCTTATTAAAGAAATATTTTGATAATAAAGTAAAAATTTTATTCAAAAAATCTTAAAAACATATTGAATATTAAAAAAAACAGCTTCCAAGCTTGCGCGGAAGCTAATTCAAATGTTTATTTACAAATTAATAATGATCAATAAAGATTGTAAAATTCAGTTCATTGCAGATATTATTGAGTTAATTATTTTCTTATTTGAAGAATTTGTTAAATCAATATTTTCTTTTACGTTGTACTTATAATCATTGCATGTAAATTTAAAATTAACAAGTTTATACTGAATTTTATTATAATTGTATATTAAAAAAAATTGGAGAGACAGAGGGAAAACTACTTGATGGAAAAAAAAATCGGTGGAAATTTGGCGGAGAAATTCCGCAAATGGTAGAAAAATTCCACCAAGTTTTTTTTCCACAAAATTTCAGTCCAGCGGTGGAAAATTTCCATTAAGTTTTGGAGAAATTTTTAAGTTCAATTTTAAAAACTAAAAATGAGTAATTTTGACTTCAAATGCTTTTTATTATGAAAATTCTTTTTTTTAATAAGAAAATGAGCTTGAAAAATCTTTATTCTGAGGGATTTTTCATCTCAACTGAGAAAACCAATGCGAAAAAACGACTTTCTGAGGGGGTTTTCATCCAAATATTGTTGTTAAGAGACTCCAAAGCACATCCTCATCGATGAATACGATGAATGTAATTTTAATTTTTTTTAAACATCAACTCGTATTTTTTCCCTTCTTTACAATTTTCGAAATTATAATTCAGAATCTAATATTTATATTAAAATAAAATATACATGGACAAAAACAAAGTATATTTTAAATTATGATTTATATTTCGGGTGATTTTTATAAGTACTTTTTTTTCGTATTTTTATACATCATACTTACGTTTAGAATTGTTTTTAGCTTGAAATTTGTTTTAAAAAACGGGCATAATATAATTTAAAGTCATTTTATTAAAGTGTAGAAAAGTGTAGCAAAGTGTAGTAAAAGTGTAGCAAAGTGTAGTAAAAGTGTAGCAAAGTGTAGTAAAGTGTAGAAAAGTTTAGTTAGTGTAGTAAAGTGTAGTTAAGTGTAGCAAAAGTGTAGTAGAGTGTACCAAGTGTAGCAGGTCCTTGGCCCTTGATCAAAGGTATTAATTAAATTTATATTCTGGTGTCGTGTTTTCATTAAAATGAAGATTATTTATTCAATAAACAACTCAAAATTTTCCAGAAATGTTTTCTTTTCATTAAAGCTAAAGCTGTTTAGCTTTAGGTTTATTTAAAATTGAAGACTCATTGAAAAGAGGAAGAGAACGATAAGAGAAAAAGAAAAAAAAGTCAAAAAATCAATAATTAAAGTACTGTAAAATTCTAACAGTGTTCAGTAGAATGGAAACTTTTTTATTAAAAGCTTACACTTCATTTTTTTTTTATTCATAGCTTTAAATGAGAAAAAAAGGTTAGCACGTGCGTAGAATATGACTTTTACAGATGCGAATAATTTTTAATCAATATCAAAGTTTAATTTTTAAAATCAATTTCTCATTCAAATGTCAATAAAAACTCTCGAGGCGTAAAAAACTCGATAAAATTTTATCTAATTTCCTCGCACAAAGTTCACACTTGTACCTTTTCAAAGTAAATTACACAGATCAGTAATTATGATTTAAATTGTTACGAGTTATTAAATTTTTCTTTCGTGCAATGTAAATTTATTTAGTAGCAATTATGGAAATTACACAGTTGTGGGATCCTAATGAGAGCATGAAAGTTTGAGATAAAAAAGTGCTTGTATGTTGCAGGATAAAGCGAATTTTAATTTACGTACGTTTTACGACTCATTCTCTTGTTGTTCTTTATCCTTTTTTTGACTTTCGGGTTACATTTTGAAAAGTTATTGTTATTTGATTTTGGCAAAGTTTGAATGTTGAAAAGTGGATGTACTGAAATGTGGTAATAGAAAGACACAGTCAGACACAAAATTATCAAAAAGAACTCTTATTATTTTATGAATCTGTTTTGAATTAATGTTTCTTTCCCACAACCTAATGAAAGATAACTTGACGCGGGTCTTAAACTCAGCATTCAACTTTTTACTATCAACAGCTGAAAATGATTTCTTACCCGTGGGGATCTTGATGTTACAAATTTTATGGCTTTCATAATGAAAGTTTAAAGTCTTGGTTTTGTATCCGTAAAATGTAATAAAATCTTTCACATTAACATTAATAATTTGTTGTTCCCTTTGTGGCTGATTCAACAACAAAAGTATTTTGAAGTTATGTACGTGCTCTATGATTACCAAAACATGAGAAGAAATTCAATGAGGATTAATGGTATTAGAGAACTTTTATTGATGAATAAAGGAAAATTGCTATTTGTCCAAAGAAGATTTCATAATTGTCCATTGAACCTTTTCTCATCATCTTCTAAATTTGTTCAAAAAGTTCTTCTTTCTCCTTCATTCATAAAAAATATACATTCTTGCAAAATTGCTTACAGCATTATTGAATTGATCTTAAACGGTTTACAACATGTAGCTGCCAAAAATTAGTATTTAATTTAAATTAAGTGCAAATGTGTACGTTAGTGACGTCTATAAAAAGACTAGAATTAAGAATTTCTCCTCTTCAATGCCATAAAAATTTCTTTTTGTAAAACTTTCAAATCTAAAATTCAGACGAAAACTCAGACATTATTTTATTTTAACCCCAATTTGGGGCCGTTCTTTTATTACGTAACAAAATAATTGTGAGTTTTCAAAAAATCAATCAATTCAAACAATGGGATTCTTATAAATTCTATTGTTCTTTTTCCGACCCCCCCCCCCCCCCTGCGTTACGTAATAAGTGAACGGCCCCAAATCTGATTTATCGTTGCTACTAATTCGAAAGAAAAGTGGACAATAGATGGGCAGATAATGCTTGTAGGCCGCTACAACTAAAATAGATATTTATGGATATTTATGTCTGTCAACTGAAAAGGTATTTTCATTCGTTATTCATGACTAGGAAATAAATTTTGGAGAGCGAAATAATGAATCATGTAAACTACAAAAATAGACGTAATTCGATGTCAATATTTGTTATTATTAGAGATGAGATGGAAAAACATATATCATCATCATTGTATTGTAATGGATGTATAAGGTAGGAAATTTATGGCTTGTTAAGGGAACTTTTTTTTTTGTTTGAGTTGGATACATAATTCTTTAGTATCGTGAATCTGAAAATTAATAATCCAAGATGAAGAATTCAAATAATACAGCATAATCGAATATGTATCCAGAAACGACTATACTGGGGGACGTCGATTTGAGTGACTGGTTACGGAAAAAATCTATTCAAATCGGAACGTATGAAAAAACCGCTAAAAAAAGAAAATTTGAATTTTTGTTTGGGAACACATCAGTTACTCAAATCGAAACCACTTAAATCAAGTTAACTCAAATCGAGTCCCCCCAGTTACTGGGGCGTAGCCAGGAATTTTTTTGAAGGGGGTTTTTGCTACTTTTCGACGTTGTTTTTTTTTTTGGCTCGGATATGAAAAATTCAATAATATCTAGTATAAACTTCGCGAAAATAGGGGGTTTTGACCCCCAAAACCCCCCCTGGCTACGCCCCTGCCCCAGTATACATGATTTGGGATTTGAGTTGCACCGAAGTATAGATGTGTGTAGTTGTTTGAATTAGAAAAAATATATGAAAAAAGTTTATACTTTATAGAAGTGAAAGTAAACTTTTCAAAATTCTAAAAATAAACTCCTTGTTGACAACGAATGTTATTGAATTTTAAGGAAATGACTCTTCATTTTATTTTACCTCCCAACACTATGTAGAACATAACAGTGCTTGACTTTTGAGGTATAAAATAGAATAATGTGAAAAGATAATAAATAAATGAAGAGCATATGCTACAAAACAGAATCAATTACACTAATGTATTCACAAAAGATCTATTCCGATCGATAACGTCCTTTCTGTATGGCATTGTCGATGACGTCATTCTAAGTTGTCTCAGTTGGACACTCCATTACAGAGACTCAATTTATGAAGTCAAAATTACATTTTTAAATATTTTTTTTTTTTCGCTCAGTTTATTTTGAGGACCACTTAGTGGATACTACTTCAGAATCATGCGCTTTTCTTTACTTATTGAAACAGAAAAGGGAAGCAATGAAAAAGGAACTGAAACTTTTGAATTTTTTATTTGATATTTAACTTGTGCTTGAAAACTTTTCCTACGTCTGTTCTTCTTCCTTATTTTCATCTCTTATGATGTAAAAAAAAATATTAATTTTGATAAGAAAATATTATTGCGAAAATAATAGAAAAAGTTCAAACTCTTTTGTGCACGAGAATGAAAATAACTCAAGGGCTTCTGCAGTAAGTTTATCCTCCAGAAATTTCATACATTGATTACATTTTCTTTGAATTTGTTATTTTAGTATTTCAGGACATGCTTGATCAGAAAGGTTGACGACATGCAATGTTCTTTATAATCTGTTGAATCTGATTATTTTTCGCAGTAAACTTTCTTCATTCACTTTGAAAGCATCTAAAAAAGGAAATGGAATAGAAAATCTGAAGTACTCTAAATTTTCATCAAGTAAGTATCATGTCTAAGAAGAAAATTTTCAAGGAGGTGTGAATGAAAAATTGCAAATCATAAAAAAAGTCTCGTTAATCTAATCGAGTGGAATAAGCTGACTGTGTGGGTTGTACCTTATTTTCACGTACAAATTTGATGAAACTCAATTTCAAAATAACATACCTTACATTGTTTCTATTCTCAATCACTAAGACGAGCAAGCCATGAACATTATAGATAGTTAAGAAAAAATAAAGTCATTAAGTGAAGCTCAGAATCATACGAAGACATGCCATGAGCAATAAAACCTTTATCGCTTTTGATAAAACTTTAGCAATTCTCATCGCCGTTAAATTAAATTAATTTCTGTGTAAGAGAAAATTAATTTGCTACTAAGTGAAAGAAAACAAGAAACATTTATGAAACCTTATAATAAAATAATTTTCGTCATTTTTCTGTCTGTCATTTCGTCCTTAATTATTAAGAATTTAGATTTTTGAGAGAGTTTTGAAAATTGAGAATTTCAAACAGGTTCAAACAGTTTGTTATTCCATCTGAAATTATTTTTAGGCACTAAATGTTCCTGTTCCTCCATTTTTCCTAACTGGATCTTAATATTTTGGAATTGCTTGTTCTTAATCTTAAATATGGAATATAAAGAAGAATATAGGGTAAAAAATATTGAAATTTGTACAAAACGAACAAATTTTTTTCAATGGTCTGTAACTTTCATTGGAAGCAATGTTGATTTTCCAAATTTTTCCTAGGACTTTATTTGGTTTCCATATTTTGCAGTTCAATCTTGAAAACAGCTATTTTTGCAGCATAAAGCACTAAAAAACGTCTTGACATTTAAATATTGAAATTTGTACAAAAAATATTGAAATTTGTACAAACAAATATTGAAATTTGTGTACCACATTATCACGATTTTTGCGTCAAAAACGCCTGTGTGAAGTACGGCGGTCCAACTTTGAGTTTTGAGCTGAAACTTGGCATGTTTAAAGACACTTTTGCGACACTTTTCGACAACTATTTAGTTTTTTACGACACCCCTTAGATTTCGAGATATCGATGGGTCAATTTTTGGGGAAAAGCCCGCCGTACTTCACGTTTTCTGGCGGTCTTTTTTCTAAAACACATCTTTATTAGACATGTTATGTATTATTTTAATAGTATTTTTTGCGACACTTTTCGACACGAAAACCGTTTTTGGATCCGACCATCTGTTGCTGAGTTATGGCTTGTCAAAGTTTCGCATACTTAAGATATTACCCAAAAAACCCAACTTTCGCTATTTCTAAATATATACTACAAAATTTATATCAAAACACATCGCCTTTTCGTGAGTAATTCAAATCTGCAAAGATCTTTTCAATCCGACAAGTTGTCGTTGAGTTATGGCCATTTAAGTGACCAGCCTGGTACTCAAGGTTCACTCTGGAGATTTTTTAACGACACTTTACGACAAAAATTAATTTTAACTCTTAATAAGACTTTTCTATTGTAATTTTGTCTGATAAATCCAAATCTGCAAAGATCTTTTCAATCCGACAAGTTGTCGCATAGTTATGGCCATTTAAGTGGCACCAGGTTCACAAAAATTGTAGTATTACAAAAAGTGAAAATTTCGAATATCTGATATTTTTTAAGAATTTTTGTTAACGATGAATTCTTATTTACTTGTATCTAAATTTTTATTGCTCAAATTTAAAATCATTATTATTTTAATTTCAATTTTTAAAATTATAACTTTTAAAAATTTTTAAAAAACCGAAACTGAGATTGTTTTTTTTCTACCTGCTTCTTTAATTTTTGGATTAAATTTGTTTTCTTTTTCTTATGGTTGATTACATTTTACCAAGTTTTATCTTTTCCGAAATTAAATTTTTTAAATTCCAGAATAATATAATTTTTTAGTTTATTCTCTACTTAACTTAGAACTTTGTCATTTAGTTAGAATTTTTAAAATAAAAAAAAAATAGAAGCAGGTAGAAAATAAACAATCTCAGTTTCGGTTTTTTCAAAATTTTTAAAAGTTATAATTTTAAAAATTGAAATTAAAATAATAATGATTTTAAATTTGAGCAATAAAAATTTAGATACAAGTAAATAAGAATTCATCGTTAGCAAAAATTCTTAAAAAATATCAGATATTCGAAATTTTCACTTTTTGTAATACTACAATTTTTGTGAACCTGGTGCCACTTAAATGGCCATAACTATGCGACAACTTGTCGGATTGAAAAGATCTTTGCAGATTTGGATTTATCAGACAAAATTACAATAGAAAAGTCTTATTTAGAGTTCAAATAAAATTTTGTCGCAAAGTGTCGTTAAAAAACTTCTAAGTGAACCTTGTGTACCTGGCTGGTCACTTAAATGGCCATAACTATGCGACAACTTGTCGGATTGAAAAGATCTTTGCAGATTTGGATTTATCAGACAAAATTACAATAGAAAAGTCTTATTAAGAGTTAAAATTAATTTTTGTCGTAAAGTGTCGTTAAAAAATCTCCAGAGTGAACCTTGAGTACCAGGCTGGTCACTTAAATGGCCATAACTCAACGACAACTTGTCGGATTGAAAAGATCTTTGCAGATTTGAATTACTCACGAAAAGGCGATGTGTTTTGATATAAATTTTGTAGTATATATTTAGAAATAGCGAAAGTTGGGTTTTTTGGGTAATATCTCAAGTATGCGAATCTTTGACAAGCCATAACTCAGCAACAGATGGTCGGATCCAAAAACGGTTTTCGTGTCGAAAAGTGTCGCAAAAAATACTATTAAAATAATACATAACATGTCTAATAAAGATGTGTTTTAGAAAAAAGACCGCCAGAAAACGTGAAGTACGGCGGGCTTTTCCCCAAAAATTGACCCATCGATATCTCGAAATCTAAGGGGTGTCGTAAAAAACTAAATAGTTGTCGAAAAGTGTCGCAAAAGTGTCTTTAAACATGCCAAGTTTCAGCTCAAAACTCAAAGTTGGACCGCCGTACTTCACACAGGCGTCAAAAACTTGGGAAAAATTAAATTTTTGTTTGAGAAGGTTCTGCATCATCTTGAGCTGCTTATTAGTCCTTTAAATTTAATTTAATTAATTTGTTTACACAAAAACAATTGAAATTCTTCACCGCCTTCTGTTGAAATTTTGTACAAATTTCAATATTTTTTACCCTATAAGATTTGAACATAATTTTAATGTTAGGATAAAAAAATCTCCATATAAACCCGAATATTTAAATTAAAAAATTTACCCGTCATGCTTGACGGTATACTACACTAGTTGATTTAACGATTCTTGATTATAAGGCAAACTTTAGAATATGAGAATTCATATTTGAAGGATATTATCAATTAATCTAAAACATTATATTGAAATCAAATATATTTCTACGCAAGGAAGTCAACTTAAAGTCGTTCATAAATGACATCAAATCGAAACTAACAACCTAACTTCTCAGGATTCTCAGGTTGCAGTCTGATTTGTTACTTTCATTAAATTGTAATGAGAAAATTCTGGTTGATCCTACAAGTAATGAGTTTTGTTGAAATAAATTAAAAAAATATCTCATAACTCAAACAGATTATTTTAAGCACATTTTAATGCACACTTATCTTTACATTACTTTAGACATGAGACTTTGAAATTCATGAAATAAAATAAAAAATATAAAAAAAACATTAAATTAACTTTTCCTTCAAACTTTTCATCAACTTTTCCCACGAGAATCCAAACATTTCATCTTGTAGTTGAACTTTTGAAATGCTATTCATGTGTCTAAAGAGATCCCTGAATGGTGTATACTTATTTAGACAATTTACATCACCAATCATAATCAACTTATGTTTTGCTCTTGTAATTGCTACTGTCAAACGCCTCCTATCTTCGAGAATTTCTACTTCTAACGATTTTGACGATTTATTGCCATCATTTGCGATTTCTGTCATCGTGCATGAATAAATTATTATCTTTTTGTCACGTCCTTGATATTGATCGACTGTATTGACTTCGACGGATTTATATGACTCGAAAATTTTCTTCAATGTCTCAACTTGATCTCGATACGGTGCGATAATTCCAATAGACTCACCACTCACACCACATTCTATTAATATATCTACAATATGCATGACAATCGCAATTTCACAGTAATTTACATAAAGTTTCGATTTTTCATTTCGTTCCTTCACATTGACTGAATCATAAAATCCAGATGCCATTTCATAAACATTTCCAGTATTGATTAAAGAACAAGCTTGATCTAAATGTGATGTTAGAACTTTTGCTAGCCACTTGTCACTGCTTAACTTCTCCTTTAACTTATCAACATTTGGAATTTCCATTATTGCCATCTCGACTTTTTCATTCGCACATTTCAGTTCATTATTGTAAGTCAGATTATTAGCTAATTTAGTGATTGTCTTGTTCATTCGATATTGCAAACCGAGAACTGATGTTGCTTTTTGTGAATCAAGTCTCTCAAATAGACTCTGATTAGCACCAAGTAGTTTAGCTTCATTACTTCGTACTAACGGTGAAAGCTGATCTGGATCGCCAACAAGAATAAATCTTTCAGCTGACAATAATGGACGTATTACAGTTGGTTGAAAAATTTGTGTTGATTCATCCACAAGACAATAGTCAAATCTTTTATTTGCAAGAAGAGCATGAGCAGATCCAAGACATGTTACAGCAACAATTTGATATTTACTATAAAGTTCTTTTAAATCATCAACCGAATGACATTTATCAATTAAAGTAGCTTCACAATAGTCATGTAAATCCTTATGAATTCTCGAAACGGAACCAAGTCGAAGAAACTTGATTCTTCGCTCCTTTAATCTCAATAAAATATTATCAACAGCCGAGTTTGTGTGACTTGTAATTATTATCGATTTTTTCATCACCATTAATAAATGTATTAAGTTAACCAACGTTTGCGTTTTGCCAGTTCCAGGTAATCCTTTAATAAGCATATAGCTTTCACATGTTAATGCCTTTAATATTGCATTTTTCTGTACCGGATTCATTTCCAATAAAGTTTCATTAATTTTCTGTTGAATTGATTTTGGTAAACTATTATTAAACTCAGGCTCGATTTTATCAATAATGATGCTTCTTAATCTGTTAATTCCTTTCTCGTCGTCATTTTCTAGCAATATTCCAATGTTTGAGAAATTAAAGACTGATTGTGACTGAGATTCATGCTTGTCGAGATGAAATTTTTCATTTGCATATTGACGAGTAATATCCTTTGGCAGTAATAGTGAGATCTGCGTTGATTTTATATTATATACCCGACCAGCAGTGATTGAACATCGCTTGTCTGTGCTAACAATTAAATATTCACCGACGTCAAAGTTAGTTTGACTAAAATCAAGTTGATTATTCATGGAAATAAAAGAATGGATAAATTCATTTCCTTGCTGCACAACAAAATCCTTAATAATGAGATTAGCTAATGCATTTCCTCTTGTTGCTCTTTCATCAGCACTTTTAGTCCATAAATGCTTCAATTTGATGGATTTTTGTCCTTCATTATGCTCTAATGTAATTAAATGGCACCATTGAAGGAAATAATTGTAATGTTCATCCGTCAAATGCGTAATAGCTGACTCCTGTATCTTAAATAATGGATGATTCGATTGCAAAGTATAATTCTCATCTTTTTTAAGAAAAGCACAGCACAAGACATTATAAGGGCACTTTTGACATGCTGTTGGATGTTTGATTGGTTCAGGTAGATTGATTACTTTTTCACGAGTCACAATTTCCATATTAAGGTACTTGGCAAGTCGATTTCTCATCGATATTAATCCACTCTCTTCAGGACGTGATGCGCTAATTTCAGTCATCAATCCATCACGGATGTATAGCAATAATCCTGAATCAATTTTTCTTCCTAAATCACGCATCATTAATTGATATAAAATTAATTGACCTTTATGCTCTAATGAGTATGATGATTTTCCGGTTTTTATTTCTATCGGAATTAATTTACGGAAGCTATTGAAAAATTTATTTGGTGGATATACAGTCACAGTCGCATCGATTTTCCCTTTTAATCCTAAATGTGGACTCCATATATTCTCTTCAATATCTTGAACTTCAGCAATCCTTCCCATAAATTGCTTATTAGAAATGCCTGCATTGCTTGCTCTCGGATTTTGATTGTTTCCAACAAAATATTGCTGCATAAAATGAAATATTCTTTCGATAAATGGATCAATTTGATTCTTTAAATCTTCAGGCGAAATTTTGCATGCATATAGTAATTGAATAATATCTGCATGATCCAGTATCTCTTCACTAGCTTTCTTTATTTCCTTTAACGTTGTCAAATTGTCCTTCATAGCTTTTTGAATGATTTCATGAACAATTGAACCGACATGCATCTGTGAATGTATGAAATATTCAAGGATTGGTAAGTGGATACTTAAAATGAGTGATTTTGAACTGGATTGATTTCCATCGATATTATATGCTCATGATATAATAAAATCTCTTCAAATGTGAAAAATCCAGTTCAAGGGAAATGATACAGAAAAATTAATCAATCAAATATATACTTACAACTAAGGTGTCATCAAAATCAATTCCTCGAAATCTTTCACTCAAAACTGATTTACGTGCACAAAATAGTGAGCCAACAACAGTAGTTCCGGAAACCAAGAAATCAGGTAGAACAACAATTATTCCGCTATCGTTCGCAACAAAATACAATTTCCTCTCTTCATTCCAAATGCCTTTAACTGACACAATGTCATTTTGCGCAACATTCGTGTCAAACCAAATTCCTTTTAAACAACACTTTGTGAACTTTTTAGTCTTCTTTTCCTCGAGATGTAAGATTTTTTCAAAGGTTTTTGGATGAATCTCGATAAAATTCACTTTACATCTCTTAAAGTCTGTTAGATCCAATGGTTTGTTGCTTTCTTCTGCATTCTATCAATTATTGAATTTCACAATTACATATTTGAAAATTTACTAAAAATTGAACTTACCTACCTTTAAAACCATTTTTAAGAAGCTGTCATCGTCGTCATCAAATATTAATCCATCAAAATCAAAGTCATCTGATGCTTTATTAATACTATTTCCATTATTTTCTTTCGACTTTTTTGGTGACATTGAAATCTTTAGTTTCTTATTCGTATCATGCTGTGTAATCTTTTTTGGACTTTCAACTAGTTTAAATGCTCGCTTTTCCATTTAATATTTCACTTTAAATGCTTAACTAAATCAAAATTTAATAAAATCGATGTTTTTGTTATTTTAAATATTGGAGGGAAAAATTTGAAAATTAAAAAACCGTTAAAGTTAAGAGTCAAGCATGTTCGTACTTGCCATGCACATATTCTCACTTGCACAATACATTCATGACTATAAAAACCTGTAAGATGTTAAACGAAGAATCAACTTGATAGAAATATAAATTTTAAAAGACGGGTAATTCTTCTTATGTCCTAATTCTTTAATTTATTAACTATTTTCGAATTTTAAAGCTTTAATTTTTAATTAATAATTTACAATCTTAACCTTAAATCTATGAGAAAACTTTTTTGAAGAAAATTAAAATTAAATTAAATAAACTATTTTATTGTTATAAACTCAGCTTGCATTGGATCTACGAACGGTAAAGCCCAGAAAAGCTTTCGTCACACAATTGGCTTTGCATTTCCATTAAGATAAATTGCTGGTCTAAGAACTATTTCGTCATTATACGTCTGAATTATATTTGTATTAAAATTTCTATTTCTATCGAGTTGTCTTGGTGAACAAATTGGTGATCCTTCAACTTTGATTGTGTTATGGAACAAATCATAATCAATCTGGAATTAAAGTAATTGTATTAATGGATATTCATTAAATGATTTTCAAAAAGAGCTTACATGATATTCAGTTGAGTTATCATCGTAAGTAACAACGTTTTGGAATCGATGACCCCATAAAATCTCAGATGGTAAATAAGAAGTTCTTGCTTGAGCAGCAAGTCCCGTTGATTCAACACCGCCTTCAAGCATCACAATTATTTCAAATTGTTCTCTTTGTAAATCAAGATATGAAAGTTCATAAAGTGGACTCTTGTCATCAATTTTATGCGTGATAATTGTTGGCCACATTAACAAAACCCGATCATCGCATTCGTCTGTTGTTAATGGTAATTCTTGCTGATAAAAGTTTATCAATTCGCCTTCTCTCGTCATTCTCTTTCTGATAATTCGAGCTTTAACAGTTGCTTGAACAATATAGCTTTTTCGAGTGTCTGCCACACGAAACATAAGATAAGGTGTACCATCACGATGACAAATTACAGCATTTTTTGAAAATATAATATTTTGTGCCCTCTTTTTTGGGCGTGCTAATTTGGCCACGATACCTCCCATTAAGAACTGATTGTATTTGAGAAAAAAGAAATTAAAGAGATTAGATTGAGCGATAAAATTTGTAAACAGACATAATACTTACGCATTGTAGAAAAGTACCCAAAATGCTGATAGATAGAAATGAAAAATTTTAAATTAGTTAATTGAGGTGGGAAAAAATCAAAATTTTTAGATAAATTACCTTTGAGCGGCAACAAGAACAGGACCTCCTTTGTCGAAACGGAAAGAAAGAAAACATGAAAAGTTAGAAATAACGTATCTCATTAGAATAACTGACAGGATTTCTGAATAAATTTAATTTAATGTAAAAAAATTTAACGTCAATATTCAAAACTATGGAGAATTTAAATTGATTTTTGAATTCAAAATTATCGTTAAATTTTCATTGAAAATGCAAAAGGGCTAAAAATTAATATTCACCTATACACTCTTCCGTAACATGTCGAAATCCGTAGCCTGATTAATCAAAATAAAGGAAAAAGTTGTAAATAAACAAGCTGTTTATTACAAATTCCAATTTTATCATTAATTACCTATTGTGTGTTGCGTCTCAATTGAAAACAAAAAAGCGGACGTAAAGGAATAAAGGTGTCTAACACATGGAGTATATGGATTCTCAATTTCAAATTGATTCTTGTCTTCTGCAGCAAGCCATTTACTGTAGTATGATAGGTCACCTCTGGATAATGCCATTAAGTACCACAGAAGTGCATATACTGTCCAAGAAGTCATGTAAAAACACACAAACGTCATTACAGTCCATCTCCACTTTGCATCGATAAACGTTGTAAATCCATCTTTGATATATCTCCTAGCAGTTCGGCCGACATTCTGTTTTGTTGTGTTTACTTCGCCCTTTTTAAAAATAATGCGGTTCCTGTAAATCAAATTAATTTCCTATAGTTTAGTTCGGTAGCTTCAATCACAAAAAGATTTGCGATTAATTGGAATCTCAAGTACTTCCAAAGAGTTGGTGATAAATATCGCTGTTGGAACCAATAAAAACTGTTTGATTATAAAAATCAATGTGACTGTAAAAAAAATCCCTAGACCAAATACGTAAGAAGTCTTTTTAAAGATTCCTAAAATCTTTTAATTACTGATTAAAAAATTATCAAGGAAATGGAACGCACATATGATTGCAATTGTACTTAGTAACACTTAAAGTTTGAATGTTCAGCCTTAATAGTGTGACTGATATTGATTATCTATACTTGAGTCGTAGTTTGCAAAAATGTAGTTTTGCTGTTACTAAGTTAATATAAGGAGGTAAAGCTTTAATACTGATTGTTTTGGCAGTGCTTCTTGAATGAGTCATTTTGAGGATTATTAAACGTAACAAAAATAAAAATGAACCGTATTTTAAAAATAATTTGGATTAATCTAATCTTTCTTAATCCGTTCTTTGCTGTAACCGAGCCTTTTTTTTGGAATATACCCTCAATCCCTCTAATAACACACGTTTTGGGAAATTTTCAATTAATTGAAAAATATTTTAAAAATTGATGGATGATTCATTGCCAAAACAACTTTCTTTCATAAAGTATACCCAATTTATAACTAGATTTGGAAATTTCCATTAATGAATATGAACAACGTCATTTACTAAAAGCTTTGCAAATTTCATCAATAAGCCCGCTTTTATCCACAAAAGTATGTAGGTTATTAATTTACATAAATCTTGTTAAAAGTCGATCCTTATCAAAGTGCAAAAACATTTTATGGAAATAACTGACATGTTACTGATAATCTGGCACAAACTATTCTGATAACATTTACTCTAACAATTGCTTTTTAAGCTTTGTTAAAATCGATATTTATCTTTTTGAAATACACGCTTCTGAATAATACTCAACTAAGGCACTAACCAAGCACTAACTTTAAAAATTTGATTTAAGGATCTCAAATTTTTAAATGAACTTTGGTCTCCATAAAGAACACTATCACATAAATTTTCTAAGAGATTCTTATGATTAACGAAATTAAGCAATGGATTTTTAAGAACTTGCACTGAAAAAATCACCAAGTGAGAATAAAGCTTTAGACTTACAAACTCTTCTCGTCCATCTCAACTGCTAAAACACCACTCAAAGACTAAAACGAATTTACTCAAAATTAGGTGATATATAGTGGTTAATACAGAAGTTAAGTGGCCAATAAAGATAAGGATAAATCATATCGAATGCATACTATGACACACTGTTAAGTGGGATTATTTTCGGATATCTTTGTATTACAGTTTGTTCACTTACTTTGGACTATATTTTGCAAATGTAATTCGTGTGTGTACGCTGTATAGTAATGAACCCAAACAAAACATTGACATGTGATTTAGATTTGATTCATAAAATCTAACGAGTAATCAACGATAAAAGTCGGTAAATTTGAATGTAGGTAAATATAGCATTAAAGAGATGCTAAAAAGACAATTTCAATTAAAAGAGGGCTAAAAAAACAATTTAAGAGTTTATTTTGCAACATTTGTGTAGATTTTAAAACGAATTTTAAAGATTGTGGATTTAATCAGATTTAATATTTGGGAAGTTCCACAGATGCGTTTCCATCAAAAATTTCGCCCTAAAATCAATTTTTCTAATAAAACAGATATCTAGACGATTCAATAACCAGCAAAACATGTGTAAAACAATGAATTCTATCTATTTGTACTTTAATCTTGCCTTTAAATGCATTAATTAGTTAATTATTTTGATTTTTGTGAGCGTTGCTTGGTAAGAAAAATTTGAATTTTTTTTCTTACCAAGCAACGCTCACAAAAATCGAAATAATTCACCAATGAATACACTTACAAACAAGATTAATAGACAAATAGATAGAATTCAACGTTCTACATGACAAAAAGAAATTTTTCGACTGTCTAGATAGCTCTATTAAGAGAAATATTTAATTAAAATCGATTTTTTTAAAATTTTCGATCTGTGGAAACGCCCATTTATAAACTTTTGAATGAACTTTAAAATATATTTGAAAGGTAAAAAGTCTGAAGTTCATTAGATTTTCTACAACAATTTCCGTTTCCAACTGAAACGCTATTAAGGCTCTTAACCGATGAACATTACATAAATATGATTGAAATGATTCATTAGAATATCTTTGAAAGCTACCATAAAAAAGTTAATCTTACACCTGACATTCAATATCTATCGATACGATTTCCAAGATTTATTATTGCTATTTATACGGCATATCTTTTTAATTGTGCCTGTCATTATTTCCAAAATGGTTGTTAAACATGATTGATAACTATTGTCACTTGCAGATCAAATGACAGCTTATCGCTTGTGATATCGACTTTGATTGGCAGAAATGCGAAGAAAATTTAAGTCCTGTCGGAAGTTCATTGAAAAGAAAACAACAATGTTCGTAAGGGGCCGTTCAATTTGTACGTTACGCAAAAAAACGACTTTATAGACCCCCCCTACCCTCTTGTTACGCTTTTTGTATAAAAATTATTTTGTTTTGTTTAATCTGTTACAAAATCTTACACCCCTCCCCCCTTAAAAAGTGAACGTACTAAGTGAACAGCCCCTAAACGAAATAATTTTTATAGCTTTAAAAAATTTGCCCTTTGATTGTGTCTCTGAAATTAGATCCATATTTGAACATATTGTCATAAAGTAAGTCTGATACATCAAGCTTTATAATTGGAATTGTTGCTGAAGATTTTAATTCTTTCCAATTAAAATTTTATATTTCTTTGAGATTTCTTTAATTTTTAAAATAAGCCATTAAGATCATGTTTTTGCATCATTGTATAATTCTTCAAGTTCAACATAATTTGATGTAGCCGAATTCATAAAATTAGGATTTATCAGAACTCGAAGCGAGATGAATTTTGCTTCGCTTAGAACCGTTTCAAAATTTGTATGAAAATTTTTCTACTTTCACTTGTGAAGTATAAGAAATCATCCAATCTCTGCTTCTTTCTTTTTGATATTTGATATTTTCATTATTCTGTTGACGAACAAAGGAAAAAACGTTATATTTAAATGTCATGTGTTACTTTCTAATCCGATTTTTAATGTGTTTTTTTTTTTTTTTATTGATAATAAATGCCATTTTATAAGAAATTAGCAAAAAATGTTGACAGCAATGTTTAGCGTATTATCATCAGGCTCGCGAAGATCTCACAATAAATTGCTTTAAAAATAATAAAAACAAATATTGCTCATAAAAACACAAAAAATTCGAAATAAAAGGAATAATTTATGTGTCCTTCAACTTAAGTGATCTTTCCATTATACGCTTATTAAAATGTCGTTGCTCGATAAAATTATTATTTACAACAAAAATGCATTATGTTTTTAAATTTTCATTTACAAAGACGTGAATTTAATGCTTGCGGGTCTTTCAACCTTTTATTTTCGAAAACTTTTCAAAATTGTTGTCTAGTTACTTGCCCCATTATAATCCACCTATTTCAGTGTATTTTTAAAACAAATTTTCGAAAGAGTAATTTATTAATGCACTTTGACTTTATGTGCACAATGCAAAAGATTGTATTAATATCGTTAATGGTACAAAAATTAGTAAACGTTGGTAAATATAAAAAGCCGTTACAAATCAGATTTTTTTTAAAAATATTTTTAAATTTAAATAAAAAACATTGTTTTTGAATCTCAAAAAGTCGTTAAAACATAAATAAAAAAAATAATTTTAAAAACTAATAAAATTGAATACGAAATTTGTCTTACTATTTGCTAAAATGGCATTTATAAATTGACGTTTCTGCTTTAAATGTTTCAAATATAATGTGATAAACAAACATTGATTACTGCGTCAAAAATGCGCTCTAGTCACCCAATCAAGACGAAAAGTTAGTAAAAAAAATTTCAAATAAAAAAACAAGAAAAATTTTTATCTTTAATTGGCTTAATTGAAGCAATTAATTAAATTATAAGATAGAAAGAGTGTAATTAAGGAGTAGTAGAAATTAATAAAATATCGAGTTTTGCCAAATATTTATGAATAATGGCTTCATTCGATGTTTTTGACAGATGCAGGTAAAAATTTCATTGATTAAAAAATTCACTCAGTGAAAACAAATGATTGTGAGACGATTATTAGCTAAAATCACGCAAAAAACATTAAATTAAACATTAGCCTATTAATTCTCACATTATGGATATTATTTTTGTACAATTTATTACTCGACTGGAAGTTGCCCAAAAAAATTTTACATTCATTCTGGAACTTTTCTTCTCTTTTCATTTCTCTAATATAGTTGGTACTTTGGGTCGATGAATCGCTCAGATGCCACTGATTTACTGATGAAGGAACGTGAAGGTGGAGTATTTTTAGTACGCGATAGTACAACAATTTTAGGCGATTATGTTTTATGCGTAAGGTAAGTTTTGCAGCAGTTCCAAATAATTCTCTGTGTGATATTTTTAAAAATAAGATCAGATTATACAATGTGAAAAAAAAGAAAGAAAAAAAAAATACTCATTACTCATCCATCATCATATGTTTGTTTTATGATGATGACTTGTTCTGTTTTTAAGCATAAAATAATTCGTTGTCCATTAGTATGTTTCTAACATGAAATTTCTCGCTGGTTCATTTCAGGGAAGACACAAAAGTTAGTCATTACATCATAAATAAGATACAACAGAATGATCAAATTGTATTTAGAATTGGTGATCAACAATTCACAGATCTTCCAGAACTGTTAGCCTTTTACAAACTGCATTACCTCGATACAACTCCACTAAGGCGTCCAGCTCAAAGAAAAATAGAGAAAGTTATTGCAAAATTTGATTTTGACGGTAGTGTAAGTATCCTTTGCTTCCCATTTATTATAATTTATCATACGGTGACGATATCGGTCGTTATAAAGTTTACTGCTCTATCAATTCAATCTTATCGCATAATAATTTCATGCTTCTCCACAAACTTGATTTAATTTCATGAAACTAGCATTAATTCAGTAGTTATTGCATGCGAATGCAATTTTTCAAGTGAAATCAGCACTCATTAATGATTTTATTGAACTTTATAGGACTCGGACGACTTACCTTTCAAGAAAGGAGAAATATTGTACATAGTTAACAAAGATGAGGAGCAATGGTGGACAGCTCGAAATTCACTGGGACAAACTGGACAGATTCCTGTTCCATATATAGAATTGGTAAGTTTTATTCACGTACCAAGTCGATAATCCATCATCATTGTCATTCAACTTTAATATCATCATGTTTCTTGACTCCATTAAATGAGTTTTAAACTCAATCATGATCATTACTTATGAATTTAAAATTAATGCTAACAAAAATGATAGTTGAAGTGATTATCACAGATTATATTAAAAACCGCATTCATCACTAAACTATTAATTCTATTTCAAGTATGATGAAAATTCACGTTCGAGTGGCGGATTTTCAAATTCTCAACCAAGAGTTCCAGCCGATGGAACATTTAAAAAGACTAATCTCAATGTAAGTATTTTCGTTCTATTAATCATATTATAACAAGCATTTTGATCATCTCAAATCTGTTTTTATTTTGTAGAGAAAATTGCCAGCATATGCACGTGTCAAACAGGCTCGAGTTCCAAATGCATACGATAAAACAGCACTAAAGTTAGAAGTTGGTGATATTATAAAAGTAACAAAAATGAATATTAATGGACAGTGGGAGGGCGAGTTGAGAGGTAAAGTTGGATTCTTTCCATTTACACATATTGAATTTTTGTCAAACGATGATGATGAGAATTTCAATGGCAATTTAATCGGTGATGAGGAACGTTGGGGCGATTAAGAAATAATGAACTTTTAGATTCTTCCTTATTTTTATAATTTTAATATCATCATTTCGAGATTGTTATTAATCTGTATGTATATCCTATGTTTTAATGTCACGAGCAACTCAGTTTTAAAATCGGAAAGAGTTTCTCGGAAATATCTTATCAATATTTTATGTCTCATTTGCTAGATTATTTATTTTTTTTTTTTGTATTGTACATTTTAAATTTCTTTCAAAGTTAATGTTTAATTTTGATCTCGATCGATACATTGTGGGAATTGTCATATGGCTGTAATGTTTATATCGGTTTCATTTTCTCAAAAATAAGCAGTTTATAGATTTTGATAGCCATGTGAAATTCATTCTCATTTTGTATTGATCGTGAAACTAACAAAAGGAAATTTTTAATTAATTTTAAAAATAAACGCGAATGAAAATCATTTAAAAATGAAGGTTTGAAAAATTAAATTCAGGACATAGAATTGAGGAAGATTCTTAAAAAAACTATTTAAAGGAATGAAATGAATAACGATATATGAATAAAAAAAAAAATTGTGAATTATACAGTTAGATGGATAGAAAACAAACCACTAAAATTAAAAGAGATACAAATGTCCTCGTGTTTGAACGAGCGACTTAAGCGCATTTTTGACACAGGAAGCGATCGGTAATCGATTAAAAAGAAGCTTTGAGATCTAACTAATGCGGTCATCAAGTCTAACTCTACGTTATCTTGATCAAAGTTTAGTGTCCAAATTTTTAAACCCGAACGAACAAATGCGTCAAAGCCGCTTAAGGCTTCTTTTTAATAATAAAAAAAAAGTTTTCAAAAATGCGTTAAAACATGAAGAATGATAAAAATTAATAGTACATAAGAGTATATAACAAAAATAATAATAATTATTTACGGTGAATGATATTTTGATGAATGATAAGATACATAAAAAGAATCCAGTTCACAGATATTTTTTGATTCAAGTTAAACAAAATATATTATTAGAATTATCATCCTTTAAAAACAACAAAATAAACCGACTTAGCTTGCATATAATAGATATAATAATGGAAGATGACAATGTATAATCAAAACGAAGGAAAAAAAGCTGTAAATCAAATGATATGAATTGTCAACAATTGACCAAAATTTGAATGTGAAAAGATTTGTGCGAGAAATTTAAATGGATAGAAATTTTGTTGGCTTAAAATTGCGCGAATTGTTGCTGATTGAACAAATTTTGTGATGCTGAAAGATGG